>SRHC01000762.1:234792-260507 GCA_004794325.1 Pomacea maculata | reverse complement strand
AATTTGCTTGTACCTTTCTTTATTTCACCGTATATTCTGGATTTTTAATTTCAGCGACATGCAATTAAATGCTTATTTTTATGCAGACTTCATATTCTTATATTTGTTCTATTTTTAGATGCTGCAAGAAAAAGTTATCCTGATGCTACGGAAGTGGAACTGCAAGCTCAGATTTCGAGCTGGCTGACTGGGGCGAGAGATCGCGAAAATGGGAGAAAAGAAAGACTTTTAAAGCCTATAAATAATTCTGGGGTTGAGGGTGAATTACAGGAGAATTAAAGCTGTAAAAATTTCAACCAATATTTGTCTGGAAAACTCTGACATAAACCTGTACAGGTCAATGCTTTAAGAATTTGTGTAAATAATCATTTTTTTAATTAACAATTAAATAAACATCAGTAAACAAAAAGTTATGTTTGTTTTTTGTAACATTATGGATTTTTTATGAACGTTTTTGCTGTTTCTTATGCAATCATTGCAAGACACTCATTATTAATCCATTTATTTTGCATTTATAGGGTTATGTTGATGTATTTGATATTTTTTGCAAATTAGAATACACCAAAATACCTAAAATTACCAATAGCAGCTGAAAAAGTGATCTGGGATTTATCTGGGATTTGCCCATATTGCCTATATGGAAAATCCATATAAGACCCATGGTTAACCCGTTTGCGCTTTCTACGTTGGGACCTATATAGGTTTACCATATGCCCCCTAGATTCTGCTATATAGGGTCAACGTGGGTCCATGTGGGTCCTGTTTTCTAATGCTGATTGGGCTTGTACCTCCACCAAATCCCGTCGACATCTACAGCATGCACCTATACTAAATTGCTTATTTACACTTTTAATTAGCTCGAGCCCCCAGCATGCATCACCCCAATAAACAACTCAAAGCAATTTCGTATATTAAAGAAGGTTATTAATTATCGAGAGGATTATACAAACTACAAAATGAGAAAGGAATAACAAAAGAACAGACAAGTTTGCAAATGATCTAGTTCCTTATCTTGGCTAGTTATCTAGGTGTCCCGTTAACACTAATTATACTTTGTTTATTTACATCTTTCTGAATACGGTTTGTATGATGATTCAGTATGAGTTGTCTTCTAGTTCACTTGCCACTTTTCATTGTTTTATAATTTCGTTCTTCATTGCTGCATTTCTAGTCTTATCTAATATCAGATCTGTCTGATTGTTTTGTGTGTGTGATAAAGCAACCTTGTCCATAAATTTATGTTAAAGAAACTTCCATCTTACTACATTTGTTTTCTCCTTGCCTCAAGCACACCTTTTGAGAAAAGAAAATTTAAATCAAACTGCTGTTGTACGGTTTGTCGTTAAATAATACATATAGACAGCAAAACGAAAATTGAATTAAATAATGATAACGAAGGAAACTGACCTTCCCTACTTGGCCCAATTAAAAGAAGAAAACCACAGGGAGATTAATGATATTTGCAGTTATCCAGTTTGATAAAACCCAGAAAAATGCACAGATTATTTATTAAGTGTCTGTATTCAAATTTTACATGAGTGAGGGCCGGTGCTACCATTAGTCGAGACACGTGGTCGCCTGTGGCACAATCACTAAGGAAAGAGAGGATGGCCTGATGCTATGAGGGTTTTTAAGAAGAGATGAATGATGTTAGGGAAATATCATTTTCTTGGTATCACTTGCAGGAGACATTTCATCCACTTGTAGGTTTATTTTCCCACGAGTTTCTGGGTTCATGTATCACACCATCATCAGAGCATGTGACGGCCCCATGTGAAGTGAAAGCTACTGGGTCAAGTGTAGGGCGGGTGTGCGAGGTGGAGAAGGGTGAGAGAGGGCTGTGTTGAGGGCTGAGCGTTTGGGGGAGGACCTTAGGAAAGACAGGAACAAATGCCAGTCTTATCTTTCGCTCCTCTTTCTTCAAGTCAGAAGAACTTAGAAGAAAAACTGAAGCGGAGTTCGGGGACAACAACACTGTCTTATCCTTATTACATATGTTTCTTTGTGAATATATTAATAACTATTTTACTTACGAACTTTCAGCCAGAGAGCACTTAGCTGATTCACGATCACATTATCAATCAATAAGGGTAGCGTAAATAAATAAATTAATAAATATCAAAGTAGAGTCAGTTGTCTGTTGGAGTGCTTTAAACTAAGCAAGACCCGGACATCGGGGTTTTATAATTCAACAACACTTTGTTTTGTTAGCGTCTTGAGACTGTCCTGTTCATGTTCACACCCAACTGTCGGGTAGAACCCGGGAAAAGTAGGGTGGGGTCATAGGGGTAAAAAGCTCGAGTACCGTGGGCTAGATGACGGAGAACAAATACGCGAGAAAGTATAAATTTTAATGACCCGTTCATTTACTTTTGGTTGTAAAGATCCTTGTAGAAAAGGACTTTCAATATGAAGCAGGAAAGACGAGGTCAGTGCTCGTCCCTAAGATGACAAAAGTTAAAGTTTAATTTTACATTGCATTTGTCTGCTTGGGTGCTTGATGCTATCGTCCTTGCAAAGCTGTGTCGTTGCTCTGCAAAAATATACTTGATTTGTGCACTCGATTATGCGCCAAAAATATACATTTTTTTATTACAATGCGTCCGGAGGAGAAAATTGTGAACGAATCAAGATTCAGCAGTGGATGCAAGTCTGTGGTCCTACAATGCCATGACAGTTTGTAAAGATACGTTTGCATGACTTTTATACACTGTCATATAGCTCTACATATTTTATTAACACAGTTCGTCCTATTACCTTAATTATATTTTCTAATTTTTACAGTACCTGTCCTCCTTGTATAGGCTTAAGTGGTTAAGTGTGTCTAACACAGCAACATGCACTAGATGAACTGTCCTATACCACACGAAAAGGAGGCTTCATCAAGAAGGGCAGGTTAAGATAAATAATTATCTTGCAAATAGATGTTAGCAGATGGGAGATGGTGTATGATCGTGTGATGGAGAATAACGGAAAATATAAGTTTACTCCTCGGTTGACATAGTATCCAAGCGTGAACGAGCGTCTGACGGACTGTTGGAGAATAATGGAACAAACAGACTTATTCTTTGATTAAAAAAAAAAATAGCAGAGTGAACGAATTCAACCGATTGTCGGGGAATAATGGAACACATTGTCTCGCTCTTCGTTTGATATTACTTCGCGAGCGGGTGTCTAATCGTCTACTCAAGAATGAGTGAATGTGAAATTTAGAGTTGAATAATACAGCAGAGTCGTTGTTTGAAAGTACACGGGTGTGACTCTACATTTGAAAGTATTTTAAACAGACGGAAGGAACAAAACTCAGAATTAAACAAACAAAAAAAGCGAACCTCATACAATGCTCACTATATTATTGGTTGCTTTCGACAAATAAAGCCAGGAGAATATCTGCTAATCCACCCAGACACCTATTCACAGGACAACACCCGTTCATCGACATCATGCAGATCATTACAAGACAGTCATTGAGTGCAAGATATCGACTCTAATTTTAGTCACTCCAATCAAATCAGATGCCCAGTATACTGATAAAAAAAAAATGTTAAACCCCACGTTCATACTTTCTACATTTTATTAATCTTGTTTGTGCCGACACTGAGCTATTGTTTAAAAATCTTATTTAGAGAATATGTTGGGTGGGTGAGCAATCAACGTAAATATTTTTGAAGACCTGGGATAGTTAATTGCTGGTTTCTATATGCCTTTTTAATCATGCCTCAGAGACGGCAATTAAGTACTGTCGACCAAGGGAGGGTCATTGCATGGCCGCAGGAGGATGAAGAAAACAACGGCATTACAGTCTCTTGTTGATCACAGCCAGGGAGGGGAGGGATACAACGATTGACCGACAGCTTAAGCAGCAGTAAACAAGGTTATTGTGACAATCAGGAAAAAAAAGACCAAACAATAAAGATCATTGTTGGAGCTGAAATAAGGCGTTGATACGACCGTTTGAGTTTAGTGACGTAATTAAATGGAGGGAGAGGTCGTAAAGGTGTGAGGTGTTAGATACCTCGCTGTTCTCTGGACTAGCGTCAAGTGGGGGAGGTGTACATGTCCTCACCCTCGCTACCTGTCTTTCCCCAACCCTCTTTAAGTCAGGTCCTCATTCTCGCCAACCGGGAAGACTGGCAGAAGTGAGGTGCGCTACACAGGTAACAAACCAGCGGCTCAGTCATAAAACTAAACAAAACCGAAATAGAGAAACATGTGCAAGATTTTTTATTTCCTTAGCAGGACTGCAGCTGATCAAGTGTTTAGGAATATTTTTCGAGTTGTGAACATCCGTCTTTCATTTATGGACATCAAAAAAAGATATTTTGGTAAGCTGTTATTTTTAATTCAGTGATCTTCTCTGTATGTCTCCCTCTCGTCAATAACATAATAATTTCCTACAAATAATAATTACTACTCGCTCAATTCTAAAGTAGCAAAAGATATTACAAAAAGAGTTGGAATACATTTACTGTGTACTGTGAAGAAGTCAAAGACAATGATAAAGGAACAATCAATTACTTATTTTTCAGTTGCAATCTTTTGGGTCTTTCTTCTGGTTCTTGCCTGGGATGTGTTTGTAACACGCCATTATGTTGTGGACTTCACGCCCACTTTCCTTGCTAGACTTGTAAACATCAACCAGAACACCCAGACAAGAGTAGCAGACCATGACTATGATTCTTCCACTAATGTGAGCACAAGGTACCCTACAACTTCCAGCAACTGGAGTCTAGTCAATCATGTGTCCGAAAACCCCGAAGATTCGTCTATAAGCGACAGAAAATTGTATCAGCCGACTTCTCTGTCGTATCCTCTAAATTCATGTACTGGAGGCTGGGAATTCCCAAGTTCATCTACTCCACCATCTGTCACAAACACTACTACAACGACTGCTTCGTTGGACAGCATCAACGGTTCCAAGGTGATATGTGCAAGATCCGACGGCAGGTTGGGCAATCAGATGTTTGAGTATGCGTCTGTTATTGGGATTGCACTGAAAACAAATAGGATACCCGTCTTTTTGGGCATGTCGTCTGCTTTACATGACGTGTTGCAGAATACTTCGATAATTGAGAATTCTGTCAAATACTCAAAGAAGTGCGAAGAGACCTTTGTGGAAGAGCCCGCGTGTTGCAAATTTTTCCCAGGGTTCCTTGAGCTAGATCCAAACAAGAATTACAGGATCGGACCTTACCTTCAGTCGTGGCGATATTTCTTTGAACACGAAATGGAAATACGAGAAGCGATGAAGTTCAAGGACTCTATAGTGACCCAGGCTCGCAAAGTGGTTGACAGCCTCCGACAGAAACACAACCGCACGCTGACAGGCATCCACGTACGACGGGGAGACTACCTTCATGGTGAGAGTTCTGGATATAAGACAGCTCCGGTACAATATCTTGTGCACGCCATGGACTACGTCAGACAAAGGTTCCGTGACGTCACATTTGTTATCTCTTCTGATGACGTCAAATGGTGCAAGGAGCAGTTTGTAAACACAAATGACGTCACTGTGCTGCAGGCGAATTCGCCGCCTGCTGTTGACATGATGATTCTTGCGTCACTGGATCACATGATCATGACGGTGGGGACCTACGGGTGGTGGGCTAGTTTCCTGAACCCCGGGATTACCGTCTACTACAAAGATTTCGTGAAGCCGGGTACATTTCTCTCGGGACAGTTTAGCCCAAACGGAACTGACTACTACTGTCCAACCTGGATTTCTTTGTGAACTGCAGTGTTAATCACCATTATCAGCTGCTAGAGAGGATGTTACGGGTACACCAGTGACAGTGTCGTGACTTATTTAAGTATTTACAGATCTTGAATTTTAAAAGCCTTCCTTTCATTGCTTGCAAATATACTATTTTTTCCACTTTAAATGACGTCTTGTAAAATTGATACGCTCAAGATTTTGCTCTGTACTTTTTTAGAGTCTGAAAAATCTTTTAGCAAGAGGGGGAGACAGTATTCACTTACTACATTTGTAGTCCATTTGCTCTTCTAAAGCAGGGTTGTAAAGTTTTGTGTTTCAAATTCACAATGCCGTGCTATTTGTTCCGGTGTTTTAATTGTAGGCACTAGACCAGGGCAGTCGCGTTGAAGTCACGTGATTAGGTGACACAACTCACCATATTGCATCATGACAGGACGTGTAAAGGAATTTCAGGTCTCTTACATAAACATGGAATCTACCAGAGAGGCATCATGATTTGATGCAAGCTATATAGACCGAAAGCGGCCAACCAGCAGAGAATGTGTCTGTCATGTCCTCGTATTTGTTCTGTTTATCCCGTAATGGAAGTCCCTTGCTTATCCCTAAAATAAAAAAAATTATTATTCATTTAGTATTCATTTATGTTCTTATATTACTATAAAAACGTCCTATAGATTTCCTGCAACATGCGATAAATAAAATTCTTCACACCACCACTAAAAAATTCTTCACCTGTTATTTAAAAAAAAAAATGGCGAGATAAAAAAAGTCAGTAAACCTGCACACGACGAAAACACAATACTTGACGGCCCCTTCAACCTGACGACCTGCATCTGTAAACTTTAATGTTCTGTGGTCCTTTGTAAATGTGACAGACTATTGGCTGTAATTCAGGAGTGGTGAAGAATCATTCGGAATGTAGTTGATGATGTTTTTACAGCTTATTTTCCGCATGCCTCTACCTTTATTTATGTCTTCCCGTCGTCTTGTTGGAGGAGTGGATAGAGAGCCGAGTGGCGTCCCAACAGACAGGTTCCCCTTCTCTCTTTCTCAAAGTGTTTTCAAGAATAATGAGTTGAATACAATCATAGTTTTTAAACTCACTTGAATAGCAGGATACTGCGTACCCGAATAATCTTCTATTTAAAAAATCAGGGTTAGGGTTAATCCTTCACTAAATCTAACAGGACCTTACACACCCTTGCTCGTCAAACACTGGTTGGATTGATAAAAACTCAACTTGGGTGCCAATGCCATAAAGTTCGTTTGCCAGTCAGTCCCTATTTATCTGCTTTGTCACCAGTGCCGCACGAGCTTTACGGGATTTCGCTATTTTATTATTCAGTCCTTCAGAGTCCGCTATGCCTAACATTCTGTCCCGCCCCTCCACCCTACAAAAAAATTGTGAAAATGGTAATTTTGGGTGCAGAGGTCGTTCAAAGCCGTTAGCACTAAACTAAGAAGTCTCGGTGCTGTATTTAAATTGATGGAATACAGCTTATATCAAGGTTGAATTTCTCTTACAGGTAGAGTTCAGCAGTTCAGGAACTCGCCTACCCGCGGATAACGACTTCAGTCAGCAGAAGCTGTCGTTGTCATCAGGCGTTGCTTGCAGCGACAAAACAGTCAACAATAAACACAGACTCCAGCAACTGAGAAACAAGACGTAACCAATCTTTTACAACGGTTTCAACGATAATCCCATGGCATCGATAACATTTAACGATGAACATAAAAGTTTACTGGATGCAACAGATGGCTGAGCCATGCACCCAACCTTCTGATGAGACGTGCGAAGATCAAAATGTTTCCTGCATATTACACTTCCAGTGTCACATATCCAAGCAAGAGAATTTTTATCATTAATTAATCTCTCTGATTAATCACTCAACATCATAAATGCTCCAATCGACACACCAGCGAGTTGTCGTTCGTGCCTGCCGCCCTACATCTTGGTGCCAGTCTAAAGCCACTAATTCCACTTCCGTGTTTGAAACATATCTCTTAGATTAACCCAGGGGTTTATTTCAATCCTCTACCCTATTTCAAACCTGTCATTGTTGCGTCCGTGTTAGTTCAGATAAGAAGAAGATTTGGAAATGTGTGCTGTGCTTAGCGCCCCAGAGTAAAAAGCGACCACCCGAGTAAAACTAGTCAACGATGTCCGAAAGCAATGACAGGAGGTGACATCACTCCCTCGTAATACATAATCGTGGCTGTGTTTATATTCGGCGATACATCTTCGACCAGATGAGTGCACACTTCTCTTGCTGTCGCAATACTGATTTACATTATGAACAGCAGAAAGAAATCCCTGGGTGAGTCACGACCTGCATATCTGCACTTGATCTCTTCTTCTGTGTGTGTGTATATGACAGAGAGACTGGTCTTCTCGCGTCTTTTTATACATGAATTACTACTATAATGTTATTTTCTGTCTCTTGCAATTTATCTGTGAAGTAACTATCTCCTTGTTGAACCATTACTTTTTACCAATGAAAATAGGATACTATGCTAATCATAATTATAGTGATCGTCATAATGATCGTGATTGTGTTTTTCATGCAGAGCCAGAACATATTACAAAAAGGGAACTAATACCTTTCCTGTAAAGAAGACAAAGACAATGATAAAGGTACAAGCAGTCTGAAATATGACTTGCTATAAGAAAAGTCAAACAAACTCTTCTAAATCACTAAACATGGCCTACAAATAATCTTCGTCAACGTGACACTCAAATCTTTATTAGATTCTTTTTTTTATTTCTTTGTTTATTTATTTTTCAGCTGTATTCCTCTGCGTCATTCTTCCTGTTCTTGCATGGCATGTGTTTGTAAGACGCCATTATGTTGTGGACTTCACGCCCTCTTTCCTTGCTAGACTTGTCAACAACAACCAGAGCACCAAGTCGATAGCAGCAGGCAATGGCTATGATTCTTCTACTAATGTGAGCACCAGATACCCTACAACTTCCATTAATTGGAGTCCAATCAGTCATATGTTCGAAAATCCTGAAGGTACATTTATTGGTGATAGAAATACGCATAAGCAAACCACTCTCTCTCATCCACTTAATTCGTGTTTTGGACGCTGGGAATCCCCAAGTTCATCTACTTCACCATCTGAGACTAGAAAAACTGCTTCGCTGGACAACATCAACGGTTCCAAGGTGATCTGTGCAAGATCCGACGGCAGGTTGGGCAATCAGATGTTTGAGTATGCGTCTGTAATAGGGATTGCACTGAAAACAAATAGGATACCCGTCTTTTTAGGCATGTCGTCTACTTTACATGACGTGTTGCAGAATACTTCGATAATTGAGAATTCTGTCAAATACTCAAAGCAGTGCGAAGAGAACTTTGTAGAAGAGCCCGCGTGTTGCAAATTTTTCCCAGGGTTCCTTGAGCTGGATCCAAAGAAGAATTACCGGATCGGGCCTGCCCTCCAGTCGTGGATATATTTCTTTGAACACGAAGCGGAAATACGAGAAGCGATGAAGTTCAAGGACTCTATAGTGACCCAGGCTCGCAAAGTGGTTGACAGCCTCCGACACAAACACAACCGCACGCTGACAGGCATCCACGTACGACGGGGAGACTACCTTCATGCTGAGAGTTCTGGATTTAAGACAGCTCCGGTACAATATCTTGTGCACGCCATGGACTACGTCAGACAAAGTTTCCGTGACGTCACATTTGTTATCTCTTCTGATGACGTCAAATGGTGCAAGGAACAGTTTGCAAACACAAATGACGTCACTGTCCTGCAGGCGAATTCGCCGCCTGCTGTTGACATGATGACTCTCGCGTCACTGGATCACATGATCATGACGGTGGGGACCTACGGGTGGTGGGCGAGTTTTCTAAACCCCGGGATTACCGTCTACTTCCGAGATTTCGTGATTCCGGGTACATTTCTCTCGCGACATTTCAGCCCAAATGGAACTGACCACTACTGTCCAACCTGGATTGCCTTGTCGTAACCTACAGTGTTATTGTAATCACCATTGTCAGCTGTTAGTAACGGTGTCACGAATACAACTGGGATAGTTGTGTCGTGATTGTAGTATTAATAAATGTCTTTTAGTGGCGATATACTATTAGAAAATAATTGTATTATTCTTGGTGGTGCGTTTTGTCACAAGTCTTGACACCTCGTTGTAATAACAATTTTAGCTATATCTGTGCATGATCAGTTATTAATTTGATAAAATTTCTATATATTTTCATAAGGATATTAAGGCATCCCTCCTCATTTATATCCGTTCATTTTTAATATTACACCTTAGACATAAACTTGTAGTGTAGACCTTGCAATGACAGAAGACGTAATGGCGAAACAATGGCGGTCCTATAAGCAACTGGTCACTTAGATATTAATATTAGCAAGCCTCTTTTGCATTAATTATAATAAATGATGTGATCTAAATTATCGTAATTTTCTTCTGTGTCAACTGCGAGGATTTCTTGAGGTTTTATTTCTTATGTCTTTACTTTGTCAATTTCTAGCAATTAGTTCTTGCAATAAGCAAAACCAAAAATCTGCATCGTTGTGTCACATTTTGTAATATGGTTTCAAATGATTAACAGTACTTTGTCAAAAAGATGAAAATGAACCAAGAAAAACATGCATATGTTTATCCTAATGTTATCTACGAAGGAGGTAGAAACATCTGTTTATGGCTTATATGTAAATACTCCTCCCGGGTAAATTGCTTATGTGCTGTGAATGCTGATGTACTAGTCCTTGCACATAATTTATTTTGTCTGACATATCTTTATTAATCTGAAAGCGTGTCACTGTATAGCTCTCTTAAAATATGAGCACATGTTCCTGCTATGTTATATTGCTTTTTTAAATGCTCTTATTGTGTTTGTGTGATCACGTCTACAAATATAAATGTGATGGCATCTGGGACGTGCAAAGAGATGAGACAGTTTAAGAAAGAAAAGTGGATAAAGTGTAGGAGGCTAAAACTCCCCTGAATCTGGGAAGTTGCCATCGGCTTCTTCTTCCCCCTCTTTTATGCTCCTATATCACTATTCTACATTCATCCACCCCCTTCGCTTCATCCTTCATACTCCTGTCCTACATCATGTGACGTGTGGTTAGTGAGGCAGTTTGGACTGAGGACCAACAGAGGGTCCCTGTGTGGTCAGGACGGACAGTAGAGTGAAGTAGAGTGGTGGTCAGCGCGAGAACGTGGAGCGAGGCCACAGAAAGTGAGAGAGAGAGGGAGAGAAAGAATAAACAAAGTGCGAACTGTTCTACGTCTTTCGCTGGGCCTGAGGGCCTCAAGGGTGAGAACTCTTAGCGCCCTAACAGTACTGTGCCACAGTGTGTGTGGATGTTTGTTTGTTTTCTTTTTTCCCCTTACTAACCTTAATTATCTTTTGTCTGGGCGTAAGGGAATCTGTGTTTTCTTGTGTCTGTGAAGATATATTTTCACTTTTTTATTTTTTTTAATCTACGTGTGAATAAAGTTGCTGTTTGTACCGTTAATTTCGTCTTAGTTGTGGTCTCCGTTCATTAGAGGTTCGACAGGTAGGTCGTGTCCGCCTCTGGCTGAGCGAGTGGGTGTGTGTTGGTGCTGGCTGTGAGCGGTTGCTAGTGGTGACACGTGACACTTACATTGTGGAGTATAAAATTTGCCGGAGTGTAGCTGGTGCTGTGGCAAATGTTACTATGTGTGTAGATTTACTTCTGACAGACATTTTTTCATGTGAGTCCCCATGTATTAACAGAGGAATCTACATTGTGGCTGTATGAAAATCAGGTAGTCCAACAGATGCCGAAAAAAAAAAAAATACATAAATATTTTTTTAAATAACAAAAAGCGGAGGCAACCAACCAACCGACCGACCAACCAACCAACCAACCAACCAACCAACCAACCAACCAACCAACCAACCAACCAACCAAACAAGCAAGCAAGCAAGCAAACAAACAAACAAACAAGACAGGACAATGAATGTGCAGATGTACGTGCAATCAAGACCAGGGTGATACTAGGGACAAATCACGTGATCAGGGTTTTCCGCAGTTTTTTTCCGCAGCTGCACACATAACACTTATCAAATACAAGCAGCCGGTGGCTATGGGTGTGTCTGAAGCAAGAAGGAGACGTGACGTGTCTCATGCCTCCAGGACACTAGACGGACAGCGACACTTTCATCTCGTTGAATATCTGGAGTGTGTCACCAGGCAGGTCATCAACAACAAATAACATGCTGGGGTAGGTGGGGGACAATGGCAGTAACAGGTTCTTGCGTCGGGTGGCGCATTTACTCCTCATGGATGTGAGAGAGAGAGATTGTTTGTTTTTAATGCCGTGCCAGTAACTAAGTCTATATCACGATGAGAGAGAGATACACACAAACATGTACAAAGAAGTTTTATTTTTAAATCAGTTTCTATCACTGTGTCTCGCGATAGTTCTTAGTCTTTGTATCTTTATATCTTTCTCTTATCCTATCTTCTCATCATCGTTGAAAACAAACATCACACAGGCTGTGACATGCTCGCACTTAATTTGCTGTAAGTGATTTCTCCAACACCAATCTGTCGTACATTTTATTCTCAAAGGACAAAAATTAAATACCATTACCTATAATCAGCACCTAGCCTTACATCCTCAAACTACACAATTTTTTCGCAGAGAAGCCAACAGTCACCAAGGGTTGATACTCTATGTCTGTCTGTAACAGGCGCAGTCACATGTAGTTGATTTCTTTTCATAGTTACAGGAGAAGTAACAGGAGAGAGAAAATGTACAGACGGGGTTTGGTGTTACTGCTGAAAAAGAGAAAATTTAGAAACTTGATCAGTTTAAAGGGCTTTAGAATTTTGATATATATGATATTGTTAAGAAAGTGTAAAAAGGACTTTGAGACACACACACAGATAGGCATGCGTATATGCAATCACAACCCCAAAGAAATACACAGAAATAAGCAAGCATAACATACACACACAAACTTACATGCTAAAATATCTTTGGAAAGTAAATAATTAAAAATATCAGAGTATTAAAAAAATTATCAGAATATTAATATATATATATATCAGAATATTTAAAAAAAAACACAGAATGACACACACACACACACACACACACACACACACACACACAAGCACAAATACACAAACATGTACTCAAAAGACAGAACACACACAAACACACGCGCGCACAAACAGACACACACATCCACATGAACAAGAATGCAAGTAAGCAAATAGATCATTCAACGTACCTCCTTACCTTGGCACCTGCAGGTGGAACATCCGTTGGAATCTAGAACCATGCCGTGCAGACAGTAGTTCTTGCACTGGATCTGGGGGCAGAGTCTGGGTGTGGGCGTTGTCGTTGCAGACTTGCACTTGCAGCTGGGACAACCGTTACTCAGGGTTTCACGACCGAACAGACAGTAGTTCCGACACAGAGGGCAAGCTGCAACACGGATAATTAATGGTTGGTTGGCCGGATGGCTGGCTGAGTGAGTGAGCAAAGAGTCAGGGGGAAAACAAAGCGAGTGTCATGCTGATAAGCTCGCCGTTACCATAGTTACCACGTCCCTACGGAGAGCTGAACCATCCCATGGCCGCGACTGGCGTTGGAGCGTTCTCCTTTTGCTGTGTTTTTGCCTAAACCTTGTATGCATTATAGATGCCTGGGTTCCTGTCCCCCATCGGCTGCTATGGCAACGCAAAAGTAGCGGATACAGGTTTTAGGGAGTTGACACTCTCTCCTCGTCATGGCTGATGCTACTTTTTTTTTAATTCACAGGAGCTTTAGATGAAGCGGAGGGAAGTCGCTAGGCGAAGAAAAATAATTGTCACTAGCAGACCATTCGTACTACACACTGTTCATACACTACACGCTATTTACACTATAGACTATTTACACTACACACAATTCACTCACTACACACTATTTACACTATAGACTATTTACACTACACACAATTCACACACTGCATGCTATTCAAACTACACACTATTCACACTACTCGCTTTTCACACACTACTTACTATTCACACTACAAACTTTTCACACCCACTACACACTATTTGCACACAACACACTGCTCACATTGCACACTTCCAAAACTACACACTATTCTCGCTGTCTAGTTCACACTTTAGCTATTCTCATGTGCAGTAATCACATCACAAACGTGTCGCACCTTTTGGTGTTATAGGGACAGGGTCAACTGCAATAATCTGCGCCCCTCCGGTCTTGCACTGGCAAGTAGGACAACCTCTGGCATCGAGGACGTTACCCTCGGGGCAGTAGATCGCACACACTGGTCCACAGTTCTCAGCAGAAACAGACTGTGAGCCTGCAATGATTGTGAGACCTCATAGTATCACAAGACTTTCATAACAACCCAGAGCAACAGAGTTTACTAGTCATTATAAAGCTGTCAATATTAAACGCATAAGATTCAAATATCAACATAATGCAGTTATCAAGCGAGTGACAAATGTGCATCTACCTACTGGATCAAGACAGTTCTTATATCCACCACCAAGATGGATGTGTGTGTACCCGTATCCCATGATACTAAACACGTTTCAATGACTCTGATACTTTGGATACATTTCACACAAAACAAAACAAAACAAAACAAAGCAAAACAAAACAAAACAAAGCAAAGCAAAGCAAAACAAAACAAAACAAAACAAAGCAAAACAAAGCAAAGCAAAACAAAACAAAACAAAAACGATCCAGTCAGATAATCTAAAACACAATAAATTCGCTTTTAAACTCACGTGCTGTTGTCCACAATAACCATGTTGCTGCCAAAAACATCATGGCTTGCCTTTTAGCACTTATTTGAATCATTGTGCTTTTATCTCTAGACTAAAAGATTCTTTTATTGCTAGAATTTCCTATTTTCTAAAAAGACAACCAAAGCTATAACCTCCAGTCCGCTTGGTGAAAATCTCTCGCTTAACATGACGAGCTCGTGGGTCTTATATCTGCTGTGGTCCCATCATTGCCGCCTACATCGCCTTGTTTCAACAAAGGTCTGTGGACACAGCTGGGAGGAGGAGTGCAGTAGATCGTGGAGTCCATCCCTGGGTTAACTACTTAATTAGCATGATCTGCTAAGCTATCGCCACGTGCGCACACGCGCAAAGTCACGCTCCCTCCCACAGAGGCAAACACTGGGGAAATATTTATACACCTTAAGTCTTAGGTATGCTTGCTTGTCTTTTGTGTCCGGATGGAAAGAGTGGAGAGAATACACACGCATGTAAACTCTTTCCTTTTCACTCCCATACACCTATCTCTCTCTTGAAAAATTGTATTCAGTAGAACACAACCATAGTCATATTTTCTCAATCAAAAGAAACACACACAAAATTTTATTTTTCCCTCTCTCTCTCTCTCACCTAAAATATCTCCTTTTTTCAAGAATATTTATTCAAACATATCAGATATTTTTCACCCTTACTAGGAGAATACTGCGTACCCGATTAGTTTTTTTTTTCATGAAGAAGTATGAATAGGCTTATGTTCTACATTCTGCTCCAGACCTCACAGGACCTTCCAGCGATCAGTTTACCAAGCAGTAGCTGGCATGTCAGCCTCAACTGTGCCGCCAAAGGCTTAAAGTTTGTTTGCCAGTCAGTCCGTATTTACCTGTCTTGTTACCAGTGCCACACGATCACACCGGCAAAGGGCTATTTTAAGCAAAATGTGAAATGGTTAAACCGGAGGTAAATAACCGTAGTGCAGAGGAACTTCAAAATCATCCCGCCCCCCACCAACACCTTTGAATACATTGGTAGTACCAGTTAATTAGTTAATAAATGGACAGCGAATAGCAGCTTCATGTGCATAATCATCTTTTACTCGGTGTCACCCGAGAAATACAAATCAGTCTCTGCCACTAACTTGTCTTTAGAAGATAATTCTTACATGATGGTCACTAGGAATATGCTTTATGAAAGTTGATATTTTTCCACAAAATTTTTCCATGATCACAAAAGATACTAGTATTCTAATTTTACATTCGCACTGTATTTGGAGATCGTTTTTAACAATTTGGTTATTATTATTTTCTTGCCAGACTATGAACATTACACACTCTCATGCAATTATTTCAATCCAAAAGTTTAGAATATTTTATTTTGACAAAAATGTTGTTACACATGAAATTTTAACGTTAAAAATTTGATATTTTAAACTGCAGTTCCTAAAGACCAAGAAAACTATTTATAAAAGAAATTTGTATAGTTCATATATGATGTATATACTTTCTTTTGATATCAGGTTGAGAAATCAAGAGCAAGAGACAAACACAGAGTAGACTACTTTATAGTTCTTTCATAGAATTCTGAATATTTAGTTAATATAAAAAAAATTGCAGCATTTCATAATTGTGGTAAGTTAATCTACAATGTTACTAAGTAAAAGTAAAATTGTTATCCTGTACTAAGAAGAAAAATAGCCCTGTTCCCATCTCCATAAGATATTGGACAAATCCAGTTCATTAAATGATACAAGGATATCTAATAGTTGTGAGATGCAGTGCAACAACACAAACACTTTAAATCATATTAACAATGATGTTGTATTGCATAATTTATTCTAATACTTATTTTGTATAATTTGCCAATATATCTTGGTAGCTGATAATATCTCTTAGCTTTAATCATGCATATCTTCCAAGGCCATCCCCAAGTTCACTTTGGAATGGTGCCTTCTGTGACACCGCAACACACACACATCTCTTTCCCATATATTAGTAATGATTTCGTGACTCTTTAAGCAAAAATTAACTAGCCTTCAAGTTCTTTAATGCCTTTCAAGAAAAATAAAGTAAATAACATTAAAAATTAAAGCTATTTATGTTGAGTTGGTTTATGTTGAATTATTGTGAGAGAGAGAGAATTACTGCTGACGAATCATGTGTCGATTGCAAATCAGAAATATCAGAAATATCAGAAAATGTGACACTTCATCACCGTAAACAACAAAATAATTAATAATAATAAAATAGGTTTATAAAGTGCGTTAAATCATGTTTATCAAGGCAAGTGCTATTAAACACGAGAACGTCCAACACACTGTCTCTCTCTCTTTCACACCTTACTTATACATTCACACACATGAGGAAAAAAAATGATAAAGATGAAGCAAAATCAATACAGCAAAATAACAAGTACACAACCAATAAAATACAAGAAGAGTATTATTCGCTCCAACCCTCAACCAGTATTGACAGCGTGCTGCACTGCCAACAATTACATAGAAAAACAACGCCTTTAAGAGTTTTACAGACTTTTCCCTACAAGCATATCCGTAATTCGTGCATAAAAATTGTATTGCAATTCTCGTCGCCTTTGTATAGATTTTTTTTTTATTCTGCGTCGCCATTTTACACCTAAAAATAAATGTGCCGTCTCCATTTCGGTAGTGTCCTTGTGGTGGAAAACATCTCCCTGATGTTACTCTGTTTTTTTAAATCTTCAAATCAATCACATTAACATATTTACTGCCTCAGCGCCTCGAGCAACATCTATAATAGTCGGGAAAAAAACCCCATTTTCCATGAACACCTGCTGAGATGTGTCACCTGATGTAAACAATTTTTTAAATTAATTGTTAGAAATGCTGGCGTGTTGTTCAAAACCTCAGTAGAACAGCATCTTTATTCAAATTTTGTACCAATCAAAGTTATTTACAGGTACATACACTAAAAGGTTTCCAATGCAACGGTATGCAATTATTTAAAAAATGCACTTAACCTCTAATAGTGTGAAAGATAAATTTAAGCTTCTGATGAAGAAATCCAAACATAGCGCAATCCTGAACCCAAAACTATAAAATTATATTTATGAGTTCTTCTGACATTGACACTTTCCACGTATTAAATTAATAATAAGGAGATCATGGGTATGCTAAATTATTTAGTTTGGCGTGTAGATATCCGATACGACGGCTTTACAAGTGAATCAAACAAGGGACACAATTACTGCAATTTTTTTCCAACAGGCGTAACAAGACTTCACTCCCTTTGCTGTGTGCGAAACGCTCAGTTTTGTTAAAATGACAGACAGGTAAGCGTTCCCACCTGTAATAGTGTTCATAGTAGTAGTTAAAGAGAAAGAGAGGAGAAGAAAGCAGTTTCCATCTTAAATAGTACCATCTGTCTGTATAACGGCATTTCAAAGAAAAAGACAGAAATTTGAGTAACTCAGTTCTTAGTGTGTGTGTTGTCATTTCACACCCTTCCCCTATCAGTTTTATTCCGCATTCATGTTGGAGAGTCTAACCACGTGCTAGGATTTCCTGATTATTATCTTTATCTTCCATGGTAACAGCAGTCTTAATAGAAGTAAACCATTCAGCTTGAGAAATAAAAACTAATGTATTACGTTCGTCTGCACCGAGGAAATTAAGGGCAATAGGTCAGAAGTGTTGCCACGTCTGAAGGATTAAACGGTTAAAATTAAAAATCAAAACTCTTACTTAAATGTTTAAGTCAAAGTGACTATGGATTAATTATAAATATATATAGGTTGATAAAGAGTTTTTTAAATCTCAATTTTATCACTCAGGCATGAACTTGCGAACACGCACACGCACACACAAACAATAACGTTCTTGTAACATCTGATATATATATTTAACATTAACAAGCTTAATATTTATAGAGTGTAAACAGCTGATAGGTTTTCCTATACTTGTATATAGAAAAGGATTATTTAACTAAACATCGTGCGTGTGGTGGGGGGTGGGTTCATAAACAAAAGAAGCTTAGCTGTCGGGTATCCAGGTCCCTAAACCCTTGATAAGTCTTAAACAATTCTTCGTGATTTTAAATAATTAATAACTGGAACACTTCAAACCTATATGCGTAAGTGTTTGCTTCTTACACTTACATACTGTACTAAAGCAAAGGAGAGCGGATAGTGGGAAAGTTAAAGCAACGGCTCGAGAAGGTTCGAGACCTGCGTGACGCAGAGTTTATTTTCCCTTCATCAACCAGCTGTGGAGTAGGCTCCTGGCTTTGCAGAGGTTTGGGGAAAACTATGTAGCGATGAAAAGAATAACTTTGAGAGAAGAGGGTTCTGAACTCCTCCCTCTCCTGCGGTCGTAAGTCATAGGACTACCGACATCCTTTTTCTAACAGGTGAATAATATGACAGATAGTTATACGACTCGTATGGATTGTGTATACGACCACCAATTTAGTGGTGTGTATATATATATATCTTCAAAGCTTTGTTTGTCCCACCATTCCATGCACTTCATAACAACATTCAAATCCTAGAGACAGTAATGGGATTTATCAGCACTAGTTATTAAAAGGACTTAGCATTATACAAGTGTTTCCTGTTGTGTGTAGGCAGAAAAATGTTTTAATGTTTTTTGCAAAAATTAAAAAAATAAACAAATAAGCAATATTTACCAATGGTCTCACTTTGTCTCGATGCATAAAACATTTTAAAAATAATACTTCAGTATATAGCACTCAAAGTCAAGCTTCGTAATAACGAAGATCACATTCTTGAAACAGTAACACCTGTTCTTTCATGCGTTCTGTAAATAAAAAGAAAAAATTGCACCATGCAGCCTGCTGCAAATAATGTTCACTGTAAAACACTTTAACACTGGGAATACACACACAAGAAAAACTCGAATCATCTTACTTGCTTCGGTAACCAGTTTTGCTGAGGGGTAAAAGTTGAAAGGCTTGTATGTATTTCACACAGAAATTGCCATCTCATATCACATGATCCCTTTCGTTAATCGTTTATAAATAATCCAAGCCTTACATCAGCTTCTCTTTCAGATAAAAAGATACTAAAAAAAACCACACAACTAAATTCCTTGGCATGCAGATGAAAACGAGACCACACAATCTTACAATTTTATTCTGGGCCGGGGGCACATTTTAAATATTTAGTCTGCAAGTCACGTTTCTAAAACATGATTTTTTTTAAAAAAAAAAAAGAAAGAAAGAGAGGAGGGCACTGAGAAAGGTAACACAAAGAACATTTCAAAGACCTGTAGAGTTCACCTTTGGTTGATGTGGGGAAAAACATCTTTTTTTTCTTTCACAGTATATGTTGTCGACTTGTACTTAACACCACAGCTTAAACCTAGCGATTCTGGTTGAAGATTTTAAACAAGTTAGTTTACTTACACTCACATTTCTTGTTAGTCTAATCATCAATAAGTGAAAATATCAAAATGATTTGTCTAAGTATTTAAAGTAGAAAACATATATGAGCAAAATATGAGTCTGTAAGCCAGTTATCACGAAGGTTTTGACTGAGATGTTTGGTCCAGTTTTCAGCAGGCACGTGAGTGAGATAAGCAGCAATAATACAGCACAATGCGTCATCACAGTGGAATCCAGCCAGGAAATATATAGTCACTTCCGTTGGCACCGAACTGATCACCAATTTTTGTGTTGGGTGCGATGTAGTCCTTTTGGTGAACTACGGTACCTTTATTCAAGAAACCCACCCACCACCCGTAGGTACCCACTGTTATGATCACGTGATCTAGA
The DNA here is from genome assembly GCA_004794325.1 of Pomacea maculata. Taxonomy (NCBI): domain Eukaryota; kingdom Metazoa; phylum Mollusca; class Gastropoda; order Architaenioglossa; family Ampullariidae; genus Pomacea; species Pomacea maculata. The sequence continues at coordinate 240,254 of SRHC01000762.1, read as the reverse complement.
GACGCCAGCACCAGCATGTCAATAGCTGGTGTTTGTCGGTTCAACAGGAGGGTGTCATTATGGTCCGAGACGTAGGTCTGGAACCAGTACTCGTCGTCAGAAGAAACTACGAAGGTAACATTTGATTCCAGCCGCTGCCGGAAGTAGTTCAAAGCTGTCCTGAGGTAACTGGCCGAGGCCGCCTTGTACCCCATCTCAACGTGCTTCTTCAGCAAGTAGTCGCCTCTCCTCACGTGAACTCCCACGAGAAATTTCCGACCTTTGGCTCTCAGCACCGACACAGTCTCGTTCGCCGCGGAAGTGACGTCAGCGTTGAAGGTCATGGCCTGCCGGATCTGGTCTTCGTAGTTCCGGAAGTATTTCCAAGACTGAAGATACAGTCCGATCTTGTAGTCCTTGTCGGTGTCCAGGTTCACGAGGCGTGGATCGTAGAAACAACAAGACTTTTCCACGATGTTGAAAGACATCCTGCATCTGTCTACGTAGTCCTTCTGGCTGTCCCCCGGCGGAGGCTGCTTGAGACTGGTTCGGAGATGCTGACCCGACAGCAGCACCGGAATTCGTGAAGTCCTGAATGCTATTCCTAAAACGGAGGCATACTGATACATCTCATTTCCTAAACGGCCCATCAGCGTGCAGCAAAGAAGTCGGCCACGTCCACCATCTTCCATCCCCGCTGAAGTCTTTGTTGATGAGTAGTGGGAAGACTTGATTGTAAGTGAGTTTCCAGGTGAAGGAAGAAGGGAAGCAGGTGAGGATGTGTGAGGCAGAAACGAGGGGATGCTGGCAGTCAGGGAGCTGGCTATTTCTGTGGCTTGAGTGGCCGGGGGTTCGATACCATTCGACGTGGAACGCACATCCCCGGAGACTTCCGGCTTTCTGACGGCTGACGTTCTCTTGGGATTGCGAGTCAGCGTTCTGGTTGCCATAGCAACCTCGTCTGAGGTCTTAGGGGTCGTTGCCTTGGAGAAGACCTTTACAGCTCGTACACTTATGGTGGACAGGCCGAAAGGCTGCGATATGGAATCAAAATTCGCTCGGGGAATCCACTTGATGTGCAGTCCGATTATGAACAAGGTCGCTCCGCCAAACAGAAATACAAGAACTGAAAATCAAACAGAAATTCAAGTCTTCTGTTATTTTATCTTATGAACGTAAACTTTATAACAGAAAGCACCAAAGATTTTGGGAAACAGACATGATGCGAAGAAATTAAGAAATAATTGAAAATATGAAAGGAAAGAAAAAGAAAAAGAAACAGGAGAATACAGACGAGAACAGTAATAAAGGAAAAGAACAAAAATTAGGTATGAAAGCAAGAGGGGGGAGCAGGGAGGTCAGAAAAACTAACAGAATAAAACGTTATTAAAAAGAAAGAGATGAAAGCTCAAGAAGAGGCGGAGGGGTCGGTCTAGCATTTCACGCAGCGTCAGCAAGTAAGGTTACATTACCATAGAAACAACAATAAAATCATCTGTCGAATATATTGGCATTTTCAACAATATGTCGCCAGTTAAATGAATCGTTTTAAGTCAATGCTGTTAGTATTTGTTCTCTCTCTCTCTCACACACACATTCATTCTTTCTCTCTTTCACTCTCTCTCTCTTTCAAATGCATTCTTTCTCACACAAACACATTCCTTCTCACACACAGATCCTGAAACTTGATGCTGGTGAGAGATGGCGGAGGCTGTAGAGGTCGCCAGTGTGCAAGGAGGGATGTCTGGACGGACTCTAGAACTGTGCTCACAGTCGCACGCCGATGGCGAGGCCGCGGTATCTCCGCCACCGTCACCACGACAATGATGAGACAAAAGAGATTTGTTGACACTTGGCCTGCAGGCAATCAATAGCTGGCCGCTTGCTGTCGGTGACATACAAACCTCGCTCCACCCAGTCAACAACAGCAAGAGACAGAGAGTTTGCCATTGTCCAATATACAATGCATATTGAAGTGAAGGCAGCCTCGTACACACATGCACGCACGTACACAGACTCTGGAAGTGTTGCCACACACGGCAGTCAGTACTTCGCTGTCAGGTCAGACCAGGATGTGGAGGAGGGTGGGATGGATGGATGGGTGAGTTTGAAGCGGAGGTAGTTTCTGGTTTGGTTTTCTCTGAATCCCATCTGTTTTTTATATCTACATATATGTGTGCCTGTGTGTGTGTATACGCCTGTGTCTGTGTGTGTGTGTGTTTGCGTGCGCGTGTGTGTGCATAGGAGAGAAAGCTAAAGAAAGATTATGATCTTCTGCCTATAAACATTTCACAATGCAAAACCCTAACTGAGCAGACACATTAATGTGTGACTTTCTTTCATGAGATGAGATACAAGACTTGACTTCCTCTGAATCGAGTAAAACACAGTTCTTACTTCCTTCCTGTATTCTACTTCCTGAAGTCGCCTAAAGCTCGCTGACACTGCAAGCAGATGTGTTAAAGACCTACTAGAGTGCAACGACTTGACTCATTTCCGTGAAAGACATCGTTTCTCAAAATCCGGACGACCAGCACATTCACGCCACCCCACCAACCCCACCAACCCCACCCCACGCTAGAGACAAAGAATCCACAATTATCATCTCTCACAGAAAGACATCGAGAACAACATATGTCCACATCTAGAAATACCATCATGTGCAAAAAAAGATCAAAACCCTGACATTGTGACGTACAGGGGTACCCGTATGTCACCGAGACAACAGCCAGTTCAATACTGGACATGTAGAGATGTAGTCGTGGTCGTTCGTGACGTCACCGACTTCATCCCTGATGGTGGTGTGATGATGGCTGTAGGTTGGTGCCTCGAGAACGCTGAAGGTACGATAACAATTTCGTAAAACTGAATTTTAAATTTGAAAAGGGTTGAGTGCGTCATAACTGCCAGAACGGTCGACAACGGTACAAAAGATGCTTGACGCCATATTTATCAGGTAAGTGTAAAAAGAATTTTGGGTGTGTTACACCTTCCACGTGACTTTACCCTAGTCACGATGAACCATTTTCTGTTCACCACTCGCCTTTAATGGTAAACTTTTCTTCTCGATCTGACCCCCGCTGAAGGGAAGTAAAATACTCTTTGAAATCTTTTAAATGATTAAACAATGTGAGGGTACTTTCACGAGTAGTACTGAGCAAATATTTGTACATGACAGCACGTGCACGCATAAATAAACTGACAGAAGTGAGTGCCAGACATTATTTATCTCACCAAGCCCGCAAACAAAGCCTGCCTAATGTCGGTGTCGGTAGCGATGGCAGTCAGACACACAAGTGTTTCCCCCTGCAAGATAAGAACCAAAATATTCCCCACTCTCGCGGTCATGGCGACCCTACAGTAAAAGCTGGCTCTGTGCGCCGAGCATCTCAGCTGTCCTGACCAAAAAATGGCGTAGGAGGTAGAGGCGGAATGGAGGCTAACAGGAAGCTGGTTAGAAACATGCAGCAAGGCAAGGCATGCAGGAACATACATGTATGTGTGTGGTGGAGGTGGTGGTGGCTTACCAAACAGCTTGCGCTCCCACATCTTGGCAAGCCCCGCGGAGCCGCAGACTGGAGGGAGCCTGTCACAACGGAGAGAGTGTTAGGGCCTGCATCTTTCTCTCGGTGATGGCAGAGAGGCAGCAGTGAGAATCTCTTCTGTGCTTCCGCAGCCTTGCATGGTTGGCGAGCAACTGGCACACATACACACTCACACACACACGCGCGCAATTAGTCCTCGTCAGGCGGCTGGCTTGCCGCGAACTGCCGCGCTGCTTGCCGCGAGTGTCTGGCAGCAGCAGCAGCAGCACGGTGCTGCGCGACACAGAAAGAGATGCATGCACGTCCTGAGAACGCGAGCCACTTCGGCAGAGGAGGAGCATCCGCGGGATCGCTCCACCGCGAGTATGAGTAGAGCTGGTGAGGAGGGAGGGGAGGGAGGAACATTGAAAGGCGGAAGAGCGGACGAGGAAGGGGAGGCAAGTGCGAACAGGTCGCGTGTAGGTGCCACGTGACTGTGACACGTAATAAGTGTGTATACACAGTAGTTTATGTTTGTCCCCGCCCCCGCACACACTTCATACACTCTCTCTTCGAGTTCTTCCTTCCGTTCTCCGTGACTGTGGTGTCACGTGACATTACCGGCCTGACACATGTACACACCTCTGTACTGTGTCATCTGACATCACTGACATGACACATGTACACAGTTGTGTACGGTGTCACCTGACATCATTGACATGACACATGTACACAACTCGGTATGGTGTCACGTGACGTCCTCATAGTGCGACTGTGATCGAAGCATATACGTCTGTGTGATTTATGATTGATTAGTCGGAGTCAGTCAACATTTCACCTTCAATTTCCTGAGATGAGTGCTGCAGGCTGGTCCTCCTAAGGGTAAACAAGTCTGTACATACAAGCGAGAGGTGATTGATTTATTGTTTGATTGATTGATTGATTGATTGTAGTCTTGTATACACATTTGCATGTCACAGAGATGTAGAAGATTATAAAAGGAAGACAGAAAGACGAACTCCATTGTCATAAAACGAAATATTTTTACAAAGTATGCAAAAATTTCATGTTGCTTTTCAGAAATAATTTATTGCTGTATATACAGTACAGGTATTTATATATACACACGTGTCACTGTACACTGGCCATACAACAGTCAACACTAGGGCTTTCCTAGACTTTCGGCAAACAGGGAGGAACACCAACACATTTTCTCCTCCCCTAAATAAGGACAAATAAGACAATATTTTCAATCCCCCTTCCTGGAAACATTATATCAACACAGTGCAATAATAATAATGATAATAATAATAATAACAACAACAATAATAAAGTTTTAGAGCAATAATTAAAATGTGAATGCGTTGAGAGACAGGAAGGGTGAGCCTGTCGGTTGAAGGCAACCGTTATCACCACCCTTGTCTAAAAGCCGCCTACATTGAATCAGCTTGAATCTGCTCCCCTCGAGTGGTCTGCACGTTGACAGTCACCCGGGAGATATCGGGTAGCCAGGCTAGTTTGAAGTTGGCAGGTGAGAATGGGGAAGTTGGTGGGATAGAGAAAGTCCAATCGTTACAGCGTTAAGGCAACGGGATAATTCATTTCAGTCCTACACGAGGAGGACTACATTGATAAGTTCTATCAGTAGGAGGTGCTCACGTCTGCCACACGAAGTCTCTTATTGTCAGCTAAGCTGTGTGTGTGTCTGTGTGTTTGGAGGTTTGTTATGTCTCTTTCGGAGAAGGCTCACGAGCTTGTGAGTGGGTATTGTGTGTGTGTGTTATCGGTGTGTGTGTGACAGAGAGAGATATGCATTCTTCTTACACCTTGTCTCATCTTCTACACGATGACTCTTCACAATAAACTTCACAGAGGTAGGCAAATAAAATAAGCCAACACACAGCCAAGGAGAATGCACTTGCTATAACCTTACAGTATTTGAGACCTATAAACGAGGAA
>SRHC01000762.1:175934-213978 GCA_004794325.1 Pomacea maculata | reverse complement strand
TGGAATTCTTATTGCATTTTTTTTTTTTTTTTTTTTTTGGCAAATGCTTTTTTCTTAATCTATCCATCAATCTCACCTTGTCGGCGTGATTTTAGACAAGTCCTCTCCCATCGTCTTGATCACTCGCCTTCCCCACACCCACAGTCCTACGGAAATTCCAACGCCTCCATAGATCAAGACCCAGATAGGGGTGGGCGCTTGCTGCGCTACACTCTGTTCTTGTGCGATGATCCACAAGCCTACGAGGGGTCCGATGGCGTTGCTGTAACATAACAAAAGTGTGGAGAAGTTTCCACTGGCCTCTCCAGGTAAATGTTCATTATTGTGCACGTGTGTATGCGTGTGTGCACGTGGGTAATACTTGAGCGAGTTTGAAGGTGTGCATAATTTTAATGCCATTTACCCTCTCGGCAGTACACGGTATAATCTACCTGTAAGTCAGGTAAAGCATATCGAAAAATGTCTTGAAGACCGAGTGTACTGACGGTACTCACCTTACGTCATTTCCGCCATGTGCGAAAGATCCAAAGACAGCGGTGAGAACTTGAAGAAAGGAGAAAAGATGGGCCGTTTCTGGTTTGTCTTGGATTTCCTCTCGAGCTTTCAGTTTCTATTTTAAAAGACAGAAAAATGTGGAGATTGGAAATAAAACATCAACAACTAATAGACATTAATAAATAAACAACAATTAGTAACATTTTCAAATAATAAAAAAATTAATAAAGTAAAGCTTACAGATAATAAACCAGCATCAAGACATAAAAATAATCAACTACTATTGATTAAAAATACCTCATTAATACCATACATATTATTAATAAAATAATAACATTAACAAAATTATAGTATAATAGTAATAAAAGCGCAAAAATCTCAGTGATTACCTCTTCAGTGTCTTTATGCCCACTGTCTTTCTGCTTTTCTGTCGCTTTACCGTTCGGTATTAATCGTTCATTAACATCGACACTAGAAGCTGCAAATACAGATACTTTATAACTCCGATGAAATTATCAACCTGATGAATAACAACAATAAAAATAAGTTAGCAACAGGAGGTCTTTAGCAATAATTTGGTATACATTGGTGTCAATACTTTATTATTACTTCAGTGTTAAAGCAACACTACCTCCGGCCTTAAATTCGGTGGATTCATTGGTTGTGGCATAGCTGACACTGCTGTATGACTGCGTCTGGTCATTTTGTGCCTGCAACAGTACAGATATAAATATAGTTGAACATTACATATAGTACAAACATTACTTGTAAATGTAGAAGCTGCATCATGATATTATCACGCTTTATTACCTGTTTATCCATTACATCACAAAGTCACACATATCAGGAGTCTAATAATCAATCGATTATTAAGTAAACCCAACGATTTTCTTACGACTCAAGTTTGTAAGAAATCGCACGCCCAGCGTTAGAATAAACCAGCGGCCAAAGAGTGACAACCGCGGCTACCTGCTCGTAATAATCAGTGTTACCTCCCCTGCACTTGGAGCGTTTTATTTTGTTGGCTGACTAGTGGCAGATCTTATGTGGTCAGATACACAGATTGAGAAGGACGGACACAGGAGGGGATGCACCAACAGACCGACAGAACCGAAGACAAAATCCATACGAGAAAAGATGATGCACGGAGTCCAGTACTCACCATTTCTTTCTCAATCTTGTCAAGTAGTCCTCTATTCTCAGCGTGGGCTAAAAAACAAACAAACGTAAATAATAATCTGAACTCACATACAGGGGTTATACAGGATTTTTTAAAAATAGTCTAAAAGTGGAATATGGAAAGCTAAGTTGATAAACATAAAGAATATAGAAAGGCATAGATAATGATCTGAGATCGGGATCACCCTTGATGCGCTGAGGGAGGGGAGAGACGGGTGGTTTGAGCGACCGACGAGACACTGTTCTTAGTCGGGGGTTTCCCCGTTTCTAGGGGAAAAAAAAGGTGTGGGCGTGTGTATGCGTGTGTGTGGGGGGGGGTACCTTTGGCGTTGCCGTTCTGCTTGCAGTCGACGATGACGACATCGACATCACGAAGATCACTCTCAGTCAGTGCGCAGTTCTCCTCGGTTTTGTCCGGAGTCACGTGTTCCTCAGCCCGGGCATCCTCCTCGAGTTTTGCTGCAGACACAGTGCTCTTTATTACTAATACTGGCGAATACTACTTTTTCTTCTTCCTTTACTGCTCAATAAACTTGCATTATTTTGTTGTTCATGACGCTAGTGATTCCTGTGTTGGTTATTTTCATCTTTCTTTCTGTCTTTTTTTTTTTTTTTTTGCCTGCAGAGATAAGGTAAAGTAAGTAAATTAAGTACATTTTGAAAGAGACCGCATGTTCACTGGGTCACCAACCACTTCCACCCAAAATCCATATCGCCTCTGCCGTATCAATCACCTTAGTCGAATCGACCCCGCATTGACCATGTCGTCCCACGTGAGACCACAACGTCCCAACACCAAACATTGAATCAATCACTGATGTAACAAGTATTTATAACATCAGATATTACCAAACAGAACCATGCGTTGTTCGAACAACTTCAGCCACAGTTTTTCTAAACAAAAACGGCCGCTTGGCAATACATAATTATTCAGAGAACAAATCACACAAATGCGCATAAACAAGATTTTCTCTTCATCGTCAGCCATGCCGTCTTTTATTCTCTATTTTGCAGGTTTGTATTAAATTACTGCAGACGTTTGATTAAATCTATCGCTAGTGGGTCGATTCGATTTTCGATGTTGGTACAACGAGGCCTTACGTGGGGCGATGTAGTCGTCGTGAGGTCGATAAGATTCAAACGGAGGTCGATATAGCAGGCTCAAATGTTTTGGGTCGAAATGACCGGACCCCAGTTTTTGTTTTATCGTTAACAGCGCCTATTAGCCGACTATTGTCAGAGTCGAGTGTTTATAAAAATAAGACACTTACGACCCACTGCCTGTGCTCTATTGCGGGGGAAAAAAAGACACACATTGTGTCTCTATCTCTACCAGAGTACACGTGTACTGATGGATTGCTCTTACCTGGAGAGTTAGTCCCCCCATAACTCATCAACAAAGCGCAAATAGAATCAGTAAGAATGACCAAGCGGAAACAAAAGCGACAAAGAAATGCACTCTAATACGATATTAAGTCTCATTTTCGACATTTAAATAAATGGACTTCATGAACAGGGGCTCTAAGTCATGGCTTGATGAGGGTGTGTGTGTTTGTGTGTGTGTGTGTGCGTGCGTGCGTGTGTGCGTATGTCTGCGCTTGTGTGATGGCGGTGGTTATGCATGTCACTTACCTGTAATTTTCTTTCGTTGCCAGGGAACAATAAAGACTCTGACGATGACGCCGGTGATAACACTGATGCCAACAGAAAGGATGACGACCCCGTAGATAGGAATCTTGTCGAACTGAAGTACTGTAATTATATCGTAATCACATTGTAGAACAGTAAAAAAAGCTACACAACTGATCAACACGACAAAAGACAACCTAATACAGGCACCTGCTCCATCCTTGACTCACTTTAAGATTTATCATTATTATAAAAGTTATTATTATTTGTACAAGACTTCTGTATGACCATACAATTTTTACTATTCGTCTTCTCCTATTTCTCGTGTGTGAGAAATGATGATTGTGGTGATGATAAAGACGATGACGATATTAAAGATGACCATAGATGATGATGATTTTTTTCAGCCATAGTAATTACTTACACGTCGACCCGTCATGAAATACGGAGAAAACGTTGATGAAGATGGTAGCAGAGTAGAAAAATGGCAGCAGAAACAAACCGATTTCCAGCTGATTGACCTGCAAGTCATAAATGCTGTATAATTACTTGATTACATGATTCCATGATTACACGATGCAGGCTTCTGATGTACAGCGCAATCCACAAGGCATCGAGAGCGTGTTACTAGTCAATGATCGTTTCAAATGATTAACAGTTTTTTTTTGCAGACAGACAAGTACATCTTCTGCTCTTTTCAGGATTTCAATGGTCAACAAGAAAGTAAATTGTTACTCATCAGCAGCAGACGACAGAACGTCCATCTTACCTTTTTCAGCACAAGCTTCTGGATGAGAAGAAATAGCAAAACTGAGACGATCCCTGAAGAAATAGGAGAAATGAACCAGGAAGCCACTGAAAACAAACAAATACAAACAAATCTAGCACATAAGTTAAAAAACAATTTTTCAATTATCTACTTTATATTTTCCTTTTTTCTTCTTTGTAAACCATCACGCAGACGAGTATTTTCTGTCTGCCTGCCTCTCTCTCCCCCTACCTCATCCTACTCTTCCCTTATGCACACATGAGTGGAGTAGAAGAAAGTTTGCTGATACTACCAACCCTCTTTATCAAAATTCGCTTTCAGCGGGCTGTTGATGTATTTCACCACAAAAGGCTGCAGAAAGGAAGAGTGGAGGTAAGAACACCCAAGTACCTATCAGGCCAAGTTTCATCCACCCAACACCCTGAGAACCCTTGGCCACGAGAGTGAAGCCGATGGTGGCACCAACAATACTGTGGGTGGCGGACACGGGTAGTCGGAGAAAGGTTGCTAACAACAACCAGATGCAAGATCCTGAAACAGTAGATGTAGGCCTTGGTTAAATGTAATACAAAGTACTTTATTCGATCTTTGTCATTATCTCTCAACATATACACATGAACACTCCCTTTTTTTTCACACACACAGATAGAGAAAGAGGGACAGCTATTTTTATTCTTTTAATCATTTCTACCCTTTTTGTTTTGATTTCTTCCTCTCTCTCTCCACCTTCGGCCCTATGCTCCTCAAGGAGTAACAAGGACTAAAGTAAACTCTCTCCCGCCTCCATCCCACCCGCCATACCCATCAGTAAAGGTGTATGCAATTAATAACCAGGAGTCAAGCCAGAAGGTCAGGTAGGGTAGGTTCTGTTAGCGACTGGACAAATGTCTCTCACTGGATGCGCTACACAAGCCTTTTAGTGTATTGCAAAGATGCAAATGAACGGAGGCAGGACCGCTCCTCGAGCAATCCACATCTTACCTGAAAGAGCCGACAGGTTACCAAGCAACAACAGTCGCTCCGTGCCGTTGTAGGGCTGAACATCGATGATCCCCTTGCGAATAGTGTCGGACACTCTGTATCCTGCAGCAGAGGACAATGTGACACATCTGTGGTAAAGTGCGCTCAACAAAATAAATAAATAGGAAGATAAAAACGAGATCATCATCATCTCTTTGTTTTTTACCGTTCCCCCTCCATAAGCAGTGTTTTCTTAACACTACTAACACATCAAGACTTTAAGTGGTGCTTGCTCCTCACCTATCAACACAGCTCCGAGAATTTCAAAAATGGTGGCCAGGATGCACGCCTGCACGAGAGTGAGCACCTTGGCGCCAACGGAGGTCCCAAAGGAGTTGGCCACGTCGTTGGCACCTATACCGAAGGCCAGGATGAAGGACACGATGAAACCCACGACGACAATCCACAGCCATTCTTCGGGAATCATGGCTGACGCAGGGTCTGGTGATGGAGTCTGCAAGGGCTGAGCTCTCAGAACCAATACTCAGACTGCCAGGCTGAAAATGGTCACGTGACGACTGACGCAACCAGAGCTCAGCTCTCAGAGCGAAGTCAGGTGATGAGATTTATCCCCCGTAGGGACCCGCAGCAGAACTGAAAGGAGAGAAGACAGGTCTTCATTTATATTTCCACGGCTGGATGTCAAGTGTCGAAACGAGGACAAGGAGGGTGCATACGTAACAACATGCACACGTAACACTCTCGCTCATTCTCGCCGGCTCTCGTGCTCCAACATAAGGGCCATCACTCTGAAATCACGCAATCAGACAAGTATTTGTACTCCTGCCCCCCATCTCTCTCTCTCTTGCAGACTTCAATGACAAAACAGTATATCTCGTCCATAATCATCAGAAGGTCAATGTCCTTCCTGATAAGTGAACTATTCATTTTTTAAGATGATCTACATGATCAACAAAGCTCGTAAAGAAAATAAAGGCCAGAGAATATGGTGTCATCCCTCATAAATCTCTCATGCTAAACAAGGATTGTCAAAAGTTTCACCTCAAGACGACTAAGGGGTTAAACTGTCAACATTTGTTTTTGTCTTCATCTAGATAGATAAGAACGATGTATGTATGGAGACATGTAGACTTACGACTGTCTTCTAATGCTTGTTACTTTGTTCTGTCGTTTTTTTCTGTAGCATTTAGTGTAAGGTGTATTAAGTGTACCTTGTCTTGGCCACGTGACCCGGCGCAACACTGAGATAGAAATGTCCTTTAGAGTACGTTGGAGGTAGACAGACAGGAACTGACTGGCAAATTTTAGAGAATAAAATTATCACACTATGCAGAGCTTGCTAACCGCAGTGTAACAGCAAACCTTTGCCAAAAAACAGATCGAAGACATTGTGGCCATGCATTGGACAAATGTGGACAATCATTTGAGCAAGTCTGGCAAAATTGTACGCGACGGTTTGCCAAACTTAAAAACCGGTATCTCTTTCCCAAATTTCCCAAATTCCCGAAGTTATCAAGACAATTGTCTTCCCCACCTCAACATGCACCTGGTACTACTGTGACCACAAACCGTTACACTTTGCTGACTTTGCAACAAAAAAATGTCGGACATGGGGCCTCGACAACATGCAGGGTGGCAATTAAACTCGAGTATGCCGGGTGGGTGCCCACGGTTATCGCTCCCGTTTGAAGTCGTCTTGGGTAGTAATCCACCCATTTTTGTATCGATCAAAGGGGTTCGACTGAAAAGAAAGTTTACCAAAACTTTAGTGTCTTGTACGGACAGACACTGTAAACAGCTGATAACAAAGACACAAAAGCAGGCATTAAAGACGCCCAACCGTCAAATCTCCCATTGCACCAAGTGTTTCACATATTTCGATACTAATCTGTAACACTTCATTCAGCGAAAGTACATCAAGTGCGACTGTTAACAGACTCTTAGACTGTCAAGAGGCTTGCGACTGTATATTATAAATGTAGACCACAGTTCTGTTGACAAGATAGGTGAGCAATCTGCAGTAGAGAGAAAAAAATTGTGTTTGCGCAGGGCAATAATGTTGCTGAATAAAAGTACATGTTCCCCATACTAAAAACAACAATCTAAGACACGCCCTTGTTTTTTCTTTTTACATGAAGTCTCTAACAGACTGTGCATCATGTAACTAAACATATTGGGTCTGGATGGTTTCCTGCTCCACAAAAGCTGGGCTTTCAATTACTTTGGAAGTTTTTAACACGAGGACTGTTTACTGTCGATGAACTAGAAGCAGAATAAATTTTCTATAGGGCTACAGACAGATGATAATGATGATATGATTTCTTAAGCCCCTTTTCCCGCTGCCAAGGAAAGCTTAAAGTGCTTTACAAAAGCAAGACACAAGAATACAATAATTACTGATACAAGCACAAGATCGGCAATTATGGAACCGAGAAAGTGCGAGTGATCACGATATAATCGAGAAGGTCGGTGGAGCAAGAGGCTAAATAAAGACAAGTCTCATATCAACATCCTGGACACCCATTAATCCAGCATGACAGGCGGAGAAACTCTAAAGTAGACAAAAGCAGATAAGGCAGACAAAGAAACACAAGGTAGACATAACACAGAAACATTAAACAAACAGGAGAAATCAACAAAGGTAGCCAGGCAAAGACATAGAGAGCAGATAAACAAACAAAGAAACAATAGGATATCCTTACAGACAAACACACTAGCGACTAGGCAGACAAGCAAAAACAAACATCAAGTAGACAAGTAAGGACAGCGCGTGCAGTAAACATAAAGACAGGCAAAAGAAAGAAGAACCAGACAAACTTCTTCCAGACAACACAGGTACTGGGAAGTTGCCAAGAGCATCAACTCCAAACATACAATAAAAGCTAGTATCACGGCAGGTAGACTCCATAACGACAGACAGGTGGGTCATATCAACACATTGACATTTAAAGAGGTAGCGCTGCCGTCTACCTGCCAGGTGTGTGCGTACCTGTGGACATGCACTAGGTCCATGTTACACACCAATCACTCCCCTACAGCCAATCGATATCGATTTGTTCTCAATTTACACACATACACTAGACCTGCGTGTCAGTGTGACCCTTGACACGCAGACAGATAACGGGACCTACTATCACATCAATATAGGTAGTCACGTGATGGGTTCGGCCACAGTCGTGTGATGATGTCATCACATTGTTTGGACTTGCAAAGCTGACTGGGATGGGGTTAGGCGAGGCAGAGAGGGTTAATAAGAGTCTCCGGGAAATAAATAGACATTTCAGATAACTCATACACAAGCCAGTATGTGGAAATGTTGAAAATTGTGTATTCTGAGCAGATAGCAATAAATCGCTTGGTTTATAAATAAAGACTATGGTAAAACAATCCAGGGATGAAAGAGAGATGACTTTGCATTAGTAGTGCAGTCTTTCGCGAGCTCAGTAAAGCTTTCAAGCAAAAAATATCATTAAACCCACAAAAATACGTGCAATGGCATCGTGTGAGTTTGACAAAGCAGAATTGAACAGTAGAAAACATGCAAGCTCTGTTCATTGTCAACACAACTCAGTAGTTTTATAGCACTAGGAGGGTTTTTTGCCGGATCCTATTCACCTTTTAATCATGCCTCACAGACGACGATTAAGTATTGTCGACCAGGGTAGGGTCATTGAATGGCTGCAGGACCTGGTGTTCAAGAAATAAACCGCCGACTGCGAGTTGCTCACTCTGTTATTAAAACTCTACCAGACCTCTACAATGTAAAGGAAGTGTTGGAGGGTGAAGACACCCCGGACACCCGCGGTCATCTACCAGACAGCAGGACAGGTTCATTGTTCTGTCGGGTCTACGACAATGAACAGTCACTGCCAGTACATTCAGGGGACAGCTACACGCAGCTGCCAACATAACTGTCAGTGACCAGACGGTTCGCAACCTGATCAGGAGAGTGATCTTTAATCAAGGCGACCTGCTGTCCGCCCTGTCCTGACACATTCACACCTTGTCAGTCCAAGCACCAGTTCTTGTTAAAAGTTCCATTTAATGCACAAAGAAATGCTTAAATTCAATGTCATTGTCTGTATGTTGGCACGACACAGTGATTGATTGCACAACTGGCCTTTCCATTGTTTTCAGCAGGATATTTTCAGCCTGGGTCAGAGGTCGCTGGCATTCTCATCCTCCTCATCAGCGAGTCCGCATTTTTGATGCTGCAGTGCCGCCAGGCCAGACCGGAGATGACGCAGGCTTGGCGCGAGGCGATGACCTGTGGCTGCTGGTACTCATTTATGCTCATCCGGGTCCTATCCAGAGCCGACAGCTAGCACCGCGGTTCGCTCCCTCCTTTAGCTGCCCAAGACAAGTGACATACCGTGTAGCATCCTCTTCACGCCACCTGGTGACCAAGCTTGTGACTGAAGATCTTGGCGCCTACAATGGGGTGGTTAGGGTATATTTTTCCGCTCGGGTGCTTCTCTGCGGGTGACGTCGAGAACGATAAGTTTTCAGTTGTGTGTCTCGTGGTT
Organism: Pomacea maculata; assembly: GCA_004794325.1. Taxonomy (NCBI): domain Eukaryota; kingdom Metazoa; phylum Mollusca; class Gastropoda; order Architaenioglossa; family Ampullariidae; genus Pomacea; species Pomacea maculata. The sequence goes on along the minus strand of SRHC01000762.1, from coordinate 204,399 downwards.
GAGGAGAGGGTGAGGTTGGTGGGGGAGGGATTTGGTATTTTATGTCGAGCACTGAGGGTACATCACGGCAAAGCAGCCAACCTTCCAAACACCCGTCTAACTGATATCACATGCAGGGAAAAAAAAAGAAGAGGGTGAGGTTACAAGAAAGTAATACGTTCCAAAAAATGCAACGATACACTATTAATGTGGGATTTCTTATATCTTGCATTTTGTAGAGTGAGAGATTGGGTTAGTGTAAGTGTAAGCAGCGTGAGTAAGAACAAGAATAAAATGATATATATTCATATACATATAATATTCATGTACATATATTGACAAATACCCTTTTGAAAATGGAAAAGGTCATAATCACCATGCGGCAACATCCTCAACTCTCCAGCAGACGAATCTAAAGCTTTATCTCCGAAGTATCCATAGAAACAACACAAACTTACACTGCTAGCTTCTGCACCTCAATGTTACAGAGCCAAGATGCCAGTGGTGTAGTTACACAAAGTTGTTGTGGAAATCAGTTTGCTCGTGATTCACATCACATAGAGGCCGACATAGGTCAGACCCGCCACAGACCTTCACACAATCCACGAGAGAAGATAACTAAAGTTCCCTCGACATGGGTCTAGTGCTGACGTCACACAGGGACGGCCAACGGCCAAAACATGACCTATGACCTCAATACCTGCACGTGACTAGCGTGCTGATTAGATACCCAGCATCCTCACCTTCACTTCGATCGTATCATCTAATGATTCGTAATTTATAAACATTGCCAAGGGCAATTCGTTAACGGGTTTCATCTCTCTCTCTCTCTGCGTCATTCAGTAAACAAGCCATCTTCATTTTTAAACAAATATATGGAGGGATATCCCCAAACAGTAGGTTAATCGCCAAGCTGTTTACCTCCAACAGACATCAACATACCTCATCCTTAACCAAATCTCGACGAAAGGGAGCATAAGCGAGCAAGATTTGAACCAAGCAGATGTATTGATGTCATCGACGATAATCAAAATATTCTCGCGATCAAGAATGTATTTATTCTTTGTTCAGCATGGTTGTTACTGTCTTTCATTCCAATCGCCACACAGAACGCGTTAATCCCGAGAGCCGATGAGGATATCCCTACGACTGCGAGTTTTCCTGTATAAATGCGATAAGATTCGGATAATTCAACTCCACCTCACACATCGACGTCCGCGAGAAAAGAGAATCAAGCTTGCAGCCGCCAATAAAGACAGTTGTGTGTTTGTGTGTGTGTGTAGGATAATAGGTTAATATTAATTCATATACTAATTGGTGACAGAAAGAACTACAAAAGCAAAAACCTCTCTCGTGTTACTAAGAGTTTCATAGTTTCTGGGGCGAATGTATGATCTAGCCCTAACATCGATGACGTTTGAGGTTGTTTACGTTGTTTACCATGGGCGCGAACTGAATGCTTTCCACAAATCATGGAGGCATATCTCTGAGCTGCTTCCAGAAGAATTATCTGACATCTAGAACGAGACCGAGGCACATATTCGCTTCCGGTTTAACTATCAACATCGAAAAGAAGAGCACACGATGAGAACTCTCGTGCTGACGGAGGTACAAAAGTTCAAGTTTTATGATTTTCATTTTATTGTCTTTTCTAAGTCGTCGAAAGTTAAGGTCCAGGGCTTTTTGCCTAAAGACAAATAAAAAAATAAGTGACACATTAATTGTAAGTCTGTTGTTGAATTTTAAGAATTTATCGCTGTTTCGGATATTAAACTCTTAAATGGTTCGCCGAGACCTGACATCCTATAACTTCACGAGAGTTTAAGAGATGGTCTCGGCAAACAGCCAGCGTTCCAGAGACTTACATATGTCCATAAACATCAATATCAACAAACATATGACACCCTGACAAAATAAAAGTGCATGAATGAAGAATTGAGGAGTGAACGGAACTCTACTCTTGATTATAAAAAGCTATTTCTTCACGGGTTTGGAACCCGGATTTGAAGGCTTCGAGGGTAGACATGAGTTCCAAGAGATGGAGGAAAGGATTCCACATGGTGGAGTCAAAGAAGAAGCGTTTGCCGAATTTTTCATGTCTATCATGTCATATCGAATTTCTCATGACAAAGAGAAGAAAACAACACAAGCAGAACGAAGAGTGCAATGTTTACAATCTGCCTGAGGCTGGTGATGTGCTCACTACACCCGAGTCTTGTAGTTGAGGTGTCAGTAGAAGAAACAACACAAGCATACAGACGCACATGCGGACACACATGCACGAGCAAGCATGCAACTCTCTCACAGAAAGACAAGAGAGAATGCTGAGACTATGAAGCTGACTGATAGAGTTTTAAAACAAGATGTGTCATGGAGATAAATATTTACAGGAGGTTCAGGGGGAGAGAAGCCAGGGTATATACTTCAACAGCAAGAGATAGGAGGCTGCATATCACAGATGAGGATCTATAATGAGAAAGGGGGTAGGGGTGGACATCATAGGTGCTAGAGGCACTGGCCTTTGACAAGTCAAGGTCAGGTTAACGTAAACAAAGGGTTAAAAAAACCGCGCGTCTCGCTTCTCTCCCTTTTTCGGGCGCGCGTACACACACACACTCTCACACACACACTCACACACACCTGACAGGACTAGTAAGACCTCTATGACATCTCCAGCCTTACAGAGATCAGTCTTGACACAGCCTGTAACATCTTGTAACCCCTGACATGCCGATTCTAGCCATTACAAGCTGTTTGTAAACTCTGACACAAAACAACTGCACAGACAATCAAACTGAACGTGTGTGGGTTCGAACTGCAAGGCTAAAAACCACTCGATTGCGTCACCTAAAAACACGTGCAAAGGTCAGGTTCGCCGGCTTACCTTGCAAGCACGTGGCCCGGCCTCTGCGTCGGAGTGTGCGCCACACCGCTCAGCTTCCTGGGAGCGACTCCAGAGCGAGGCATAGTTTCGAACTCAGTTTGAGAGAATCAGTTCAACCGTCTTCACCCAGTTTCTGAGACTCGAGTAAGTGATTTGAAAACAATACGGAGTAGGTGGGTATCCAATGTTAATGAGTTGAACTATCAGCGGTTAGTGTGTTGGTTGGCACAGAGACTGGCTTTACCCCGGTACATGCTCGGGTGGGACGCGTTCACACAGCTCTGTGGGCTGGGGCGCCAAAAAAATTGTCCGCTGCACGTACGGTAGTCCTCCACACAATGGAGCGACGATCCCGCCGAGGACTAGGGATCGTCAAACTATGTTTTTCTCTCTCTCTCCCTCTAGTTGCTGGCTCGGCATAAACCCACCCACCACCACCCCTCTCTCTCCCTCCCTCGCAAGAAAACAATTTTCTCGCATCTCGCAACGCAGAAAACGTGTCACGTGCTCTAGCATTGTCGAGGTCGAAAGGGTAAGGACAGGTCATCCAGTTTTTATTTTTATTTACTCGAGGTCGAAATCATGGCTTAGACAGAGGGTCTTGCAATGAGAAAATGCTATCCAGCAAAGACTCGAAAAAACACCTCCTAATCTTCCTTCTTCCCCGATAGTATCATGCCAAAAATTGATATCGAGTGGGCAATAATTCCCACTCTCGTTATCAAAAAGACTAAGGATTCAAGATATTTGATTTATTTCGCCACTTTAAATGGTAATTGAAAAATAAAGAAGAAAAGAATGAAGGAAAAACACACGAGGACACGAGCAAAGGTGTACATCACTGAAGAGGGAAAAAAGGCTGACTAATAGTAAAATCCGCCATCTTTGTTAATAATGTTTACGTTTTGTGCTTAATAAACATACCAGACGCTTTACAAAAAAAATAGAATCTAACCTACCACCAAACGTTCGTATACTTTCCTGTCAAGCTATATACCATGCACTCTATCAGCATCTCCACAAACAAGAGTTACACACGTGCGGCGGATTTTGCGAGCTGCCGCTGAACGCAAGATGGCGGAGTGCGTTCGGCAAGACGGAGAGGCGCCTGAACGCTCCCCCACATGAAGTGTTATTTTTCTCGAGGCCGTAGACAGAGGTTCACGGGTTTTGGCGCGCACGCGTCGTGAACTATTTCTCGCAAGCTGCGGCATGGTACGTGTGCTTCACTCGTGCGTTGTGAGTCGATCAGTGCTGCGGTCACTCCTGCCACGACGAACATGAGAGACCCGCGCGCGCCGCGGCCTCAGTCTCACCTAAAGTGCGCTTGTTCCTCAAACTGAAATGATGCCAGTGTTCCAGTTCCTCTGATGTAAGAGATGTGTGAGAAAAAAAAAAAGAGAGAATAAATATATCCATCACCATCTTGGAGTTACAAGAGTAAAGCACCGAAAATAAATAATTGAAAAAAAAGGTTTTTATCTTTTATTCATGTTCTGTCTTTCTGTCTATTAATTCATCCTCTGCCTACCCCGACAGCTAAATGCTGAGGTAGTCAGGATTGGGATCCCTCACCACAAACTTTGCCCGACTGCCACACAGTCGCAAACAACTTATTGTGTTCTACATTGTGCTGGGGGTCGGGTGGAGGACAGGTCTGGGTGGGTGGGTCGGTGATATATTGTGTGAGTGAGTGAGGAAGACTTAGCAGGTTGGATAGGATAACACTGACTGTGGATGTGCTCGCGGTTAGTAAGGACGTGGAACAGAGGGAATGGGGAATGTCTCCTTGAAGGGAGGGAAAGACAACGAAGCTGAATATCGAGGTGTAGGTCAGTGGAATGATGGTGTTATGATCAGCTCACACTTATCTGAGTGTTTATTTACATCAGACGATGTGATCGAAGTGTCAGAGCTGTGTGTACCTTTCTGGAGAAACCGGGAAAAAAAATTTAACCTGCAGATTCATTCTTCTCTGCCTTGTGGTGATGCCAGAAGATTCAGCAGAGTTCAGGATTTTTTTTTAAATTTAAAATGTGAGGGATTTTGTCTGTGTACCTCGAGCCACCTACTTAGACTCATCACCACTACAACCACCTTTATGGAAGGGGAAGGACTTGTGTGACTAGTTCGACAACATTGTTTTACAGGTTATCAAAGGTAACTCGATCACCTAACGACCTGGTCAAACCTGCTTGCTAACTTCAGGAGACATATCACTTTAGCTTGTTTTTAGTGTGCTCGACTTGGAAACTAAACATCGAAGCTTGTTCTGTCTCGGAAAACTCTTCATCTCATAAAATAATAATGAGAACCATTAAAGGATCTTGCTAAAGAGGAACAGGACTGTGGTCCTGCTTTTTGGATATACTGTGCTGTGGACACGCTGAACCACTTACCGTGCATTCCTTCGAAGAACACAACCTTCGCCCTAACAATTACACCTCCATTATTCTTTCTTCATATTCGGAAGGTGTAAAATCCCTTCATCAGCATATGATACATCTGACTTACTATATACCCTCGACAGGTCGTGAACAGTAGAACATCACACAGTGAACTAAGCTCATCTGTACAGTGAGGGGTATGATGCAACTTGTATCCAAGAAAAGTTCTTTTCCCTCGCACATGCAGACAATAATTACAAGAACTCAAACTTCTTCGGCTCCAAAACTGACAATCATGTGCCCCTCACAGTTATCATTAATGTATCTTCTTGCTTTGAGACCGCCTTGATAGTAGAGGATAGGTGTTATAGAAATCACGTGATTATTATTACCACAAGAACTCGTCTTTTAATTTAATATTAAATAGAATCCGTCAGCACACCTACCATGTAAATGTTGTCTGTTGTCTCCTGGTGCTACTGTGTTATTCCTGCCTCTTGCTCCTGTTAGTTGTCGCCTCCTGCTTCTGTGTTATCTCCTGCTGTCACTTTTAATTAACTGCAATCAGCTGGTGGAAGCTGCAGTATACTTATTATCCAGGCTCCGGAAGCATAAAAGTCCGGTTACAAGCCAGTAGATATAGCGCCCATGGGAACACACCTAGTCACCTTCTTCTTTAAAACTGACCGCTGCATCTGTCGCAAAGCCTATCATCAGTGACTGCTTCAGGGCTTAAAAAAAAAAAAAAATCAGTCGATGCACCAGTAGAATACCTTCACCCCTCCACACGTGACGACCTCGAGTTGAACCTCATTGACTCAATCCTCATCCACCCGCGTCCTGACTGGTCCAAGGGTTCTATTTTTCTCCAGAGCTCTCTGACTATCTTACCGGGCAAAGCTTTTTCAGTCATTGGCCCTTTTCCCACACTTCAAACAGTTTGTCAACGACCTCCTTAAAACTCCTTAAAACAAAAAAAGCTCACGTGACCTAACCAAAACAGTCAATGGAGCTATTAATACAGCATCAGAGATATTACTATTTTTATACAGCGTGAAATGTCACATGAAGCACGATGAGTATATTTTCTAATCAAACTTAATATCGTTATCGTCAGTGGTACTATCATCATTATCTCTGTCCAACTGCGTGTGTTTGTGGCCAATGATCGACATGCTTCGTTCTGTTTACTTACTGGGCTACATCAATGTGATGCGATGCAACAGACAAGTCACATTATGATTGTTTATATACAGGGTATTTTAGGACATCGGCTGTTTATGCATAAATACCATAATATTCGCTTTTATACTTGTGAGCTGAAGAGAAACTTTTTGTAAAACATTTACTTGAAACAAAAATATCTTCATGTGCTTTGTTAGTAAATTGTCATGAACCAAACCTAACTGTCTGAGAATGTATTGCCTGTAATGTCACGTGACAACACGTCTCTTATCTTTGTTTGTTTGTGAGGAAGTGTTCAAGCATATAAACTGTCCTAAAGGCTGTGACTGATGATGTTTTCTCTATAAACGCGTTTGTACCTGTTGGCGGCGCCGGCCAAACAATCAACATGGCAATGGCCTTTGACCTGTGTATCCACAGAGAGGTTACAAGGCTACACCACTGTACAGACCACTCTTCACTCTCTGACCTTTTGACACCCACCCCTTGACCGCCATATCGTGTTTGTTAACAGTTCTAAACAATGGGAACTGCGAACCGGGTTGATCCTCGGACATGTGGTACAGATGTTGAAAAACAACTTTTTTTCTTTCTGATCAAAGGGAAAAAGGGAAGTTCAGAAAAATGTGCGCGTCTGGTTAAAATGGTGTAAACAAGACTGATTGTGGTTATTGTGTTACAGATTTACAGTTTGAATCATATGTATCGAACATAAATGTACTCTTCATTAGTCGTAAATACCTTACATCAAATAATTCTCTATTACCAGGGTTTTATCTGCATTTGGGTTTAGTGCAAAACTCTAAAGTGTGTGTGTGTATAAATACAAAAAGGAGAACGATCGAGTGAGAAGGTGAGTAAACATATGTCCACTGATCGATAAATCAATCAATCCATCAATCAATCAATCAATGTAACACAAATAACCCTTGTAATTTACAAACAAAAACTACTGTCGAAGTTTGAAGGAATACAACAAGGGTGAGGAGCGGGAAACAAATCGAATGACCCACACACGGTCGTCAACCTTTAAAAGAGTAAAAAATATTATCAATCTCCTTTATCAAAGGCCAAGGTCATCATGATCCTCCATGCGACCTACTTTCTTCATTCTCGTTTTATCTGCGCTCTCTGTTGCCTTGGCGCATGATGTTATTTCTTTGGTTCTGTGAGCTTTGCAGACTGACACCATCTGACACACGGAGGTTACCCTCACTTGTCAGTGCTAACTAATATGTCAGAAAGACCTCCGCCAAAATGTCTTCAAGTCTGGGGGAAGAGGGTTTATACATTTCTCTCCCAGGTGTGATGCTGATTCCATCACACGCACGTGAGCCACTTATACTGAGTAAAATTAAAACATTTGTTTGTCCTCAGCGAATACTGAAATTAATTTTGTGGCTTGATTATCTCGCCTTTAAATGACCATCGAAATATATAGCCAGCTTCATTGTGACTACCATCGTTATACAATGTTTCACTTCACATGATTCTACAGTTACTTCACCGACTTCCCTGTGATTTAGTGTGATCTTAGCACATTAGTCCGTCTCGGGCTATTACAGAGAGGTTCGTTCTCACCATTAGACACCGGGTGTGTAGTAGACACCCATCGCCTGCTGTCTATACTATAATGTCTAGACTTCCCCACAACAGTTCCCATTCTTTATCACAGTGTGTCACTGTGTACATAACTGCTCTATCCCATGATGTAGGTAATCAGTAAGTCGATATAATTAAGTACTCAGCCCCTTATAACAAATAGTAGATATTACATGAGGAAGTTTATTATGAACATGGCCACTGACAGTCCGTTACAACCCATGACAAGTTACAATCGTAATGGAGATCGAAAGATTGATGTAAAAACCTTGTCTATCAGACCCGACCCCGACCCCTACCCCCTTACCTGCTCAGGAGGTCGATGAAACATATTCACATAATTTTGTGCGTGCATATCTGCACGTGTGTGCGTACGTGTGTGTGTGTGTGTGAATTACTAGGTCATAAACGGTTATGGCTTTTCCCCTCCCACACACCTCACCCACGCACATACCTACCCACCTACCCACTCGCCACCCCAACAACTGCTAGCCGCTGAGTACCGGCAACGTTCACCAACGAGCGGACATATTAGGTTCCCTAAAAAAAAAAAAAAAAAAAAAAAAAAATCACTAATATCTTTTTCTCTCTTTCACACATCCACCCACCCTACAATACCCTAGGGTGATTACCCTTCTTTACCCAAGCTATTCTTAGCAAACATAAAGGCAAATACACCGGTAAACATATTTCTGTTGATAAGGAAGGAAGAAAGGTGGGAAAAGATAAGAAAAGGGAATCAACGAAGAGAAAAGGTAGGAAAAGGTCAGCCTGTGATTAGACGGACGTAGGGGAGCTAGCCAATAATGAACAAAGCCTTGAAGCAGATGGATTGTCTTGTTATTTCTTTTATCTTATGTGTACATTTGTTGTGCATACGTATGTTGTTACATTGAGGAATAACAATGTTTTTAAAAATTAAAACAAAACGAAGAAACAAAGATAGTGGTGCATGTAGGGAAATAACATTGCATCAGAAAGTACACAAACAAGGTCACCGTTAGTATGTAGGTTGGGCAGATAAATAAAAACGGAGGCAAATAGTTTGTTGTGCTTATGGTAATCACGTGACCCCGACGACAGGTCAGAGTCACGTCTGCTGCAGGTCACGGACAGGAGAACGGATCTCACAGGAGCGGCTAACTCTCACCTACCCCACGAGCGCTAGGATGCGCCTGCTTCTGAAACCAGCGCTCATCATCATCATCACCAATTTTTTTTCTTCTCGTTTTTCCCACCCTAACTCTTTGTGTTCCGGTTCTTTTCGCTCACAAATAAGAACCTATCTTAAGTAAATTTAAAGAAAATCTATTGTTTTGCAGTTTAAGAAAAAGCAGGAGAAGATGCTGGCCCGACATACCTCTCTTGCTCAGCAGAAGCCGCCCAAAGTTTTACAAGACCGTGCAGCTGGCTTCGTCCTCGCCAGCATCGACGTCTGGTGACGATGAGTTTCCTAGCACCGCAATCGCCAGACGATAACACAGACGACGGAGTAGATTAACAGTCAGCCGTGCACCTAGCAGGCACATTGCACCACAGAGGTGATTGTGGATGAGAAGCTGCTTCGTCGAGTTGATATTTCTTTCTTTTTTTTTTTTTTTTTTTTTTTTTGAGCGTTAGACGGAATCCTTTCGTTGTCGGAGGAAACTCAATTCCATCCTGCACTCACAGCCAAGCAAAACTGCACTGAAGGGGATTGATTGCTGTACACCTACTACTCTGGTAAACACACAAACAGCTGAGTGTGATGTCACTTGTTGTCACACAGAAAGAAGTGCTGGGGTGGCACCGCTCCTGCCACCTGTCTAAGACTGTTGTGAGAGTGCCCCACAGTGCAGGGCATGTGCCCCAGTTGTTTCACAGCCGCTATCACCAACAGCAAAGTGCGTCAAAGACTGGAAAAAAAACAAAATTTAGAGATAGAGGCAAGGAACTTTGTTGTTGTTTTTAAGTGTCTTTGTCTCTTGTGTTTTTTTTTTTTTTTTTTTATTTTTTTTTAGTCAGGTCATTCACACAAAGAGATGTCAGTTGACCACAAACATTTGGTGTTCATACGCACTACCCGACTTCTCTCTTTCTCGGACGGTCCGGTGGAACAACGGTTAGCACCTGTAACCTGTACAGTGAGGGCTGGGTGTCCTGGGTTCGGCTCTCGTCTCGGGCAAGTTGTTCTTTCTCTACATGGGATATGTGCTCACATGGATGGCTGTCTGGCCGTGATATAGTCTTAGTTGCGTAAAACACCCCCCCCCCCAACACACAGAGACAACAACACAACACACTCATCAACACAGAAAGATAGACAATCGCAATAAAACGATTATTTGCTTTCTTTCCAGTAAGAATACTATTTACCAATGGCCGCCCGTGCTCCGGATAGTTTCAATTCACATGCACAGTGCACTCCACCCCACAGCCCTCCATCACTAAAGATGTTAAAACAAATGTCACTATCAGTTGTCATCAGCGGGTCTAAAAGCATTTTAAAAGCATTACAAAGTAAAGACATCCTGTCTTTCATCAGATTACAGCCTGTGGTGTTGAAGTATGAAGATCGAAGTACAGACTTAGAGTTTTGAAAAAAAATAACCCAAAATATTATAAGATCCAGAATGTGCAGTACAAAACTTGTGATAAAGATATATTTAGTTTTTGACAGTTATCTCTCGAATGCTGAGTGGCTAGAGTGGGAAGTTAGTGATTGTAGAAATAAAACACACAAACAATATAAATATATCTTGTTCACTCTCTAGTTCCATTTCTCGTTCATTTTTTTCTTTGTTTTATCATTTTCCCCCTTATTTTGACCTTCATCTTCTTTCTGTCTTTTTTTCTATTTTTTTCTGTAGATCTCTTTCACTTTTCTTATTTCCTCTACTTTTTTCTCTCTTTTACTCACTAGGACAAACGACTGCCACAGAATCACAAAAAGAGATTACTACACGCGCGCGCTGCACACAGACACACAGAGGCTGAGAGAGAAGAAGGAGGAAGAGAAGCCCGGTACTCACAGCAGGGTGTAAGCCCAACTGTCTCATCACAATTGCTGCACACGACCAACATACCTACTTCTCTGCTTACAGTGCTCGCACATTGTAACCGCCATACAAACATGTAAATAGGACAGACTACCGCCACTTGTGCTCCACACATTGTGGAGGGGAGGAGGGTGATGTGAGGACAAGGTAAAAACATGACAAGTGCAAAACGGACTGTTACGACAGCAAACAATAATGTAAACAAGCAACACAAGTGGGTAAAGGGTTCAGTGTCCACGTACTAACCCTGGGTGTAACAATACTCCTTCAGTCTGCCACCGCATGAAGTGGTTCGTCGTCAGGAGTCAAGTTCATCTGCCTGTTAGTCATCTCAGCTTGTTATTTGCCCGCTGATCTGTCGTCTGTGAGGTTTTATGTGACAGACAAGGCACTGTAGTACCACTGCATCCGCATCTTCTCTCCCCCTCACCATCACCACCATCACCACCACCACCACCACCACATCTTTACCTCCAGCCTACCCCATCACCTACAGTCATCAGTGATCCATGCGAGTAATGTGTTGCTGCCTGCAGTGATGCAGGTGAGGGTTCCCCCTAGGTCGTCAAGTCTTTTATCTGACATCACAGAAGTCTTGCGACGCCAGGTGGCGCAGCTGGTTACACGACGGTGTAAGGATCACGCGCTGGAGATGATGGAGTGTGTGCACGTGCATTTGCTCGTGAGCTCGTGCGCGCTAGTCTGAGTGGCAGTTCTTATTGAGTTCGATCGTGTGAAAGTAGGGTAAATGGTTTGTAAGCAAAACATCGATGTGTGACAGAACGGGTGACGAACAGGACGAAACAGAAAAAAAGAAAGGGGAGCGAGAAGTTCGAAGTCACAAAATTGCAGCTATGGTGTACCAGTAATTTTATTTGCCTGGTGGAGGACTCTGGCCAGCTTTCCATTGTCTTTGACGAGGAGGTGACCATACCAGGCGGCGAGGATGATCTCAACAAGAGACCCCAGAGCACCCGTCTAATTCTTTAAGATCAAGAAAGACCTAATGAGACACCACGAATTTGAAAAAAATATGCTCAGTGCAAAAGTGTGATGTATTACATGAAAGAAAGAGATGATATCACTCCAAACGGTGCAAAGTGACATACAAGACATTAAGCACCTGCTTGGGTGATGACACTTCACGTCAGCTCCATGATTAACGAACTGGTGTTAAGTCAACCCTACAAAAGTCGTCAACTGTCTGCCACGAGGAATGTCCTTTGGTAAATACTTGAGTTTATTGCCAAACATCCTGAGAATATCATGGCCTCAGTTCACGGCGTACCTTGGTTCGCGGACAAAGTACACATAAACCTGTTTACTTGCGATTTCACAAAAGTAGAACAGTTTTTTTTCTTTATGGTGATGGGGGAAAGACTGGAAAATGTGAGCATGGATCAGAACAGAACTGAAAATCTCGAAAGACTGAGTCAGTGAAAAGTATAATCTGAGCAATCGACTTCCACTTGTGACAAATAACATACATTTCCAAGACCTCATCAACGGCTGATGTGGAAGTTAAAATGGAAATAAAAATTGAGCTTAATGTCAGGTCCGATTTATACTATATATTCAGCTCACTCCAGATGAACTTCCTATCATGTAAATCAGTGTTTGAATTCCGGTCTTTGTCACCGAGATATGATTTCTATCATTTGGATCAGTCAATGGCGAATCAGCTAAGTAAACCAACGCACAAGTAGCGGACCCCTGAAACTGGGAAGGGAGAGCATCTCGCAACTTCATCCTACATTAGTTTTCTCCCTTGATCTCTGTTAGTACCCACGTACGTCAATGTATTGTATTAAAATTAAGCAATTTATAATCTTAACAACTGTTGTTAAGGTGTCAACTGTCTAGGACATGGAGGGGACTGATTTCAGTGACTGAGAGAGAAACTATGGCAAGTACCTGGCGGTTGTATTACCGGTAGTAATGGCGGTCTAAAGTCAGAAGACCATTAAAATACAGCACCCGTGGGACTTCTCAAGGGATTGACAGCTGAGTAGTGACTATGTTGTGGCAATGTTATTGTTATTGACTAATAATAGTAGGGATGTAAGACAGTATGTACAGCATCTGTATGTTCATTATTACCTATTAGTTCTCATTGTAACATCTGGAATCATTTCTGAAAGTAAGAGTACCTAGTATAGAGCCATGAGGTGTAATAGGAATGTTCTGAGATATGGAGTGAGGCATGTGTGAACTAATAAGTAATATTTCTTTTCTTAACATGTATTTTTCTTTGATTCTTTCTTCTATTCTTTGTTGATCGTGTATCCGATTCCTTTCAGTGTACATCTATCTGCCACTTCCCTTGCATGTGTAAAAAGGTATAGTCAGTTTATCTCAAAATGGTTGTCAACAACCTTACCTATATGTAAATTAAAGTCAGTCATAAATATTTAATATTGAGTATCTTTGTCGATACAATTCTCCTGTCAAGTGTTACATAAATGTGTAAATCATTTTCAGCCGCATTTGTAATAGTTGTAAATCATGCCATACGGGTCTTATACATTATAACTGACCTACATTTAGACACAATATCTAGACCAGATAAATACTTCACTTGCTGACATGTCAAGGTGTTCATAAATCTGTTAACCTGTGTGATCGTAGCCCTGCCTCACCCACCCATGATTTTTTTTTCTTTCTTTTTTTTTTTTTTTTGTTAGCAGCCAAATCGAGAGGAATTTCTCTCTCTCTTTCTGAAATCTTTTGTATTTGTTTTCAGGCCTAATTCTTTAGAATTAGAAATCAAATTAAGATTTGAGATTTAGGAAACAATTGTTTTTAAGCCGAAACATGAAGAGTGGTCCCGGGAAACAGATTGTAGTTCATGGTAACCCTGATGTTATGGCGGATTTTTAAACAAGGTGTGATTGACTGTTTGAAGACTGAGCAAAGTTAGCAGACAGCAAAATATTTGAAGTATATCCTTCCTTCAAGATGAAAAGTTATTTATCAGTTATAAGTATAACCAGTTCTTTTGTGCCGTGGTTAAGTCATGCAAAATGAAACATTAATATTAGGTCAATAACAATATTTATTTATTTTGCCATGTTTTGGAGAGACAATTAAATCTTCTGTTGATGATGGGCTAACTATGTGTTGTATACACCTGCGACGGTAATTTTTTGTTGTTATTGTTGTTGTTGTTGTTGTTTTTCGTACATTCTTTTACTCCTAGATTAAATGCATCTGAACTCACCGTACTCACGTATGTTATTTCATTGTCTTCGTCAAGCTATGTTTCATTCAAGCCACCCGGAGCAAGATGAGGTGAATATAGAAGTTGTTACAGGACAGCGATGGTCTTCTCGGCCAGGAACTGTCAGATGCGTTGGGAGCACGCGCATTGTCGTCATGCAACAACCACGCTTTGTTCTGACTCAACTCTCGTCTCTTCTCGCGCACAGAACGAAGTAAACGCCGCAGAGTCCCTTTAGAGACTTGCTGATTGACCATGATATTATGTTGGATGATAAAACAGTCTAATTATCCCTCTTTTACCCATAGTTCCACCTCGTACGTGCTCGAACAAAAATACAAGGAAATCAGTCATGCATGATTGGTTGACTCAAGCTGCTGAGGTGGACCGTTGATGTAAATTTTTATAAAACCTTTCATGTCTATGTGAGAGCAGTTTTTTTTTATATTTTTTGACACACACACACTCACGTGTCCAACGCCATTTGTTGAAACTACTGACCTACATCTACAGGTTACAATAAAAACCTACTCTACACACCACCACACACGACTGAATACTGAAGTAAGGGTGGGGGGGGGGAGGGAACTGGTGTTTTACGCCGTGTCAGCAACAAAGGCTATATTACGGCAAGCAGCCAGCCCCGTAAACAGATGTCACGTGCAGAGAAAGATCAGCGTGCCCGAGACGAGAAATGAACTCGGGACAGCCAACCTTCACTGTATTGGTGACAGGCGCTAACCGTTGCGCCACCGGACCGCTTCTGAAGTAAGGGTGAGAGGAGTTCAATAGATATGACTTTTATCTGGAACATCTCGGCCTCAGTTCTCCATTAAATTCTAATTTAAAACACTAATGTGATTTAAGATGATAAGTGAAAATCATCGGGTTACTTATCGATCTATGGTAGAAAAAAAGACAAAACGATGAAAAGGAGCGGGTAATGATCCCGTTATCTGATTGTAGTCATCACTGCTGGGAACACTCGTGGATCCAGATAAGACCACGAGGCAAGAAATGACCCAATGGCTAAAGTAAGCAATCAGACCTGAAATCAGTTGGCACGTGATTAAATAGTCGACAGATGTAGACAGTCAATGTTCTGGTGAATGTCCTCAGTGTATGTTGGCTACAGGACAAACAAATCGCTGCTTCGTTCTTAATCTCCTTTTATTCTGAGGACCTTTTAAATAAAAAAAACACTTTCTGATGGCGATTATTTTCATAGTCTTTCAGCTGCTGTGTGTACATGTCATTGTAAATAGAATATACAACTGGACTTTGTGGACATTTTCATGGCAACTTCAAGGGTTAGTAAACATCATAAATGTGTTTTTAAGCAGGGCTTCTGCTAAAGCTAAATTCTTTGGGGTCCCAGGGACCCCTTCTTCAGATTTTTAAGGGGTCCCAGTTTTTCGCCCACATTTGAAGAGGACCCCATTGACGAAAATTGAAGGGGTCCTACGAACTTTTAATGCGTACTGTACGCAATTTTTTGCGTAAGCAGAAGCCCTGTTTAAGGATAACAACTGTGATTATTTATAAATAAGCAAATTTAAAATAAAATAATCAAAACTTTTTTCTATACAAAATTCAATTAAAAAAAAACTGGCAAGTATCGTTGCCTTGTTTGTTTGTTTGTTTGTCAAGTATGCAGACAATATATATGAGTAGCATATTTTCTCTTTTTTATTTTTTTAGCATTGTAGAGTTATCCTTCTTTATACCTCTTGAATTTCTTTCTATGTTTAGGTTATGAATGCTTCTTTAAACAAATATGCCTGTCAAATTATTATATTATTATTTTAGCAGGTGTCACCGTAGAAAGTAGTTCTCACTAGGGAATAGGCTTGCCAGTCTTCTCCTCAGGTATTAATGGTGTGCGATAGATTGGTTTCAATCCGCTGAGTTCTCACTTTTTCATCCATGTGTAGTCTGTTCATATTTAACATCTACTTGATGTATTATAGCACAGCAAGAAGTTCATTTAGGGTCGAATATCCGAAAGCTTGAGGCGATCTTGTAAGATAAATATCCTTGCCCTTCAGCTGTGACCCGACTATCAAGTCCAGGCCCATGTGTTCCTGGCACCACTTCAACACCCGGTCACTTACAGGGGTGGACACCCCAGCCAGCTCCGCGATTCCCTTCAGGACAGCCAGACCGAAGGGTACATCTTCTTGTAGGTATCGATGATTGAAGTCCGGCATCCATCGTCCTGGTGCGATTTCTATCATTGGATCCAGGAGGCCTGCACAGCAAGGAAACAAATTAAGTGCGAGGGGATAGCAGGGTACGTGTGCTTTACTCCGACCCAGTAATCTAAAATCAAACATGACTTTCTGATGTGAAGAAGAAATGTCTGCCCCCTCAGTTCGATGATCGACTCCCTTATTTTAAGCTGCCATGTCTGACAGAGTACAATACCGTCGTAGGCAGAGTTGGTGGCCATGGCCGTGTGTAGGGACGTGGGATCCTTGATTGTGTGGTTGTAAGATCTGATGATCCACGGCTCCAGATGTTCCACGTTGTCCAGCTTCACATCCGGTCGTATCCTTGAAATGGCCTGCGCTGTGGCCATGACCTCGTCGCTGATGGCAACCAGATCTGACGCCCCTTCCTTCGTCAGCCCCTGTTAGCCCCGTCCGTGCCAGACAGAGACAGAACAGGAAGGAAATTATTGGAGAAATACCCCTAAGTTCTCACTAAGGGAGGTAACTCCTTCTGGAGAAAGTTTAATTATATAATTCCTTTTCTGCATTACGTATAATACGAACCACAGCTTCAACCTATACCCACATATAGATCCTATGTACAGCAGAAGCCCAAAGATCGTTCTTACAAGCAATGGCGTACCTGATAAAAGAGCGGCCGTTCGGTGAGTGGCTCACCGTGCCAATCCTTGTACTTGGCGTGCATCATGACTGGGTGCACATAGGCCTTGGTCATGAGGTTCGTCTCCAGGAAGTTGTTCGCCAGTCGTAGCTGAGGTTTGCCTCCGAGCAGCGACTGCAGTGTGGCGACTGGATCAAACGAGAGAGTGGTGTCCCCCATGACAATGGAGCCTAAGAGGGCATCCTTGGTTCCCAGGATGTCGACCTTTAAAAAAATTCAACAATCCAGTAGAAGGACCTTACATCATACATAGTGCTGCTGCTGCTGCTGCTGCTGCTGATGATGATGATGATGACAGGCGGACGTCAGCAAAATCTAACATTCTAGCAGCAGCAGGGCAGATCGTCTTACCTTCTTGCCGAAGTCTGCGATGCGGGTGGCCCACGGCAGCGACTCGTACGACAGAATGGTGCAGTGGCCCGCTTTCTCTTGCAAGACACTGAGGCACTGCAGTTCGAATCCCGGCTGTCCTGGCAATCCGATGATGACGGCTCCTCGCTTGACATGAGGCTTGATCGCAGTGAGGTACTGGTGGTGAGTGAAGGCTGGCACCACAATGATGATGACATCAGCCACAGGGACAGCTTCACTTGCATCCGCGGTGACATGGAAAGGTCTTACTCTGATCTTTGTGCAAATGTAACTCAGCTTAATGTTATTCTTTTTTTTTGTTTGTTTGTTTAACTTAAACAATCACTTGAGAGAAAAGTAGTAGCCTTATTGCAATATTATTATTTTCAATACTGACAAGATAATTTTGTTCACGAATCACACACACGCACAAAAAAAAAAAAAACCAACAGCAACAACAATAAAAAAAACCCCAAAAAACAAACAAAAAAAAAATCACAGGAGTGTGAGAACCTTCACTCAGTGTTCTACCCATGATGTGGTTGTGTATGTCAATTGTACCCGGGGTAAAAGCTCGCAGATAGCGTGCGGTTCTGGCTCAGGGAACTCTGAACCTACCTTCTGTCTATGCATGCTTCTCACCTGGTCGTTCCCACCCTCGGGCTTCTTGATACTGATAACAAAGCCATCGTCTGCCATCAGCTTCCGCCACCTTGACGCTTCGTCTTGATACAGGGTCAGAACACGTGACTCGAACTGCGCATGCGCAGCGGCCAGTCCTGCCAGTGCGTGCGCCCCGTTTCCGCCTCCACATATACACACGTTCAGTCGTCCATCGGCCATGTCAGACAGACTGTCGCAGCTCCTGTTAAAACACAAACCACCTTTAGAATAAGGGAGAGGTACCATGGAGATATCATCTCTTTTTAAAGTGAGATTGCAAAAATTAATTTGTGAGTTTCGGTATAGAGAAGGTTTGAGTTGTCTCTGTGGGAAAGACTGACATGATAATAAGAGTTGCTTTGGGGAGTCCATCAAATACCGGTTGTATAGAGAACTGATGTAGTAAACTAACCATGTAGGACAGCAAGAATTTCCGGAAGAAGAATGTTCAACTGCACGTGCGTTATTCGGACTAAAAGCACAAGCAAAAAGCGAGAAAATTGAAAAAAGACTGAAATGGGAAGGAAGATGCTGAAGAAAATAGACTTCACTATGACTTACGTAGTTCTCGAAATTAAAAAAAAAACATAGTATGTTGTCTTAGAAAATAAAGTGGTGCATGCTTCATAAATACAGCTTTAAAAGCTTCATTCATCATCACATCAGCTTTAGTTCTGCACGTGCTGACACAGTGAAAAAAAGATTGCATTAGTCAAGTGAGAGCGGCGACCTTCAGAGAGAACACCCGCTGTGATCCGGGTGGAGGTTAGTCAGGTAGGCCTTTTGATGTCTCGTTTTATCTTCACTTAAAACTCTGTTTACGTGTGGGGGTGTGTGTGCAGGGGGGGGTGTATGTGTGTGTGTGTTGACCTCGCTGACCCCAGCATGCTCGAGACGTCTATAAATTAATGAGCCAGGACGCGAAACGTGCTCTGCCTGTATGTACATGGTGTTTAATGTCTTGTGTAGCAGCGGGTAGCCTCACCATCGCCTCAGTCTGTCGCTGTGCAATATCACATCCCACACGAGTATCAACAAAATGTTGTCGTCTTTTTCTGTTCTGACTGCACGTACACAAATTTTTGGTAATAAAATGACTACATTTCTAATTTTGTCTTGTTATTTTCTGCCTTCTATTCCTGCACCGTTTACCATACATTTTTTCTATTTTGAGCCAGGCCATTGTGATTTAAAAAGCAAAGCATTTTCCTTATTCTTGTAACCTCATAATAAAGATTTTATAGTCTGTGTGTTGGGGATGGAAGGATGTGTGTGTGTTTATGCGCACGTTCGCGGATGCAGCGACAAGCGTAGAGGAGGTGGGAAGTGGAGGAGGGAGGGATAGGAAGACGGAAGCGAGAGTGTAAAGCTGACTTTGAAATAATTAACATGTTTAGTGCAATTCACTTACAAGCAACAACACGCCTACTTGTTTACTCCTGTCTTACACTTGATGCAGGAGGTCGATCCCTGTAGAGATGGGACAGCACTCGCTGGAACTGACATCACAAATATAAATAGAATAACAACAACAAAGTTATTTGTAGAACACATATTCCCGTGTGGATACAAGCTCAACTAAAAGCCAACAGTAACTGAACCAATACATTCTCTGTTACTCGGAGGGAAAAGCATCTTACCTTTGACAAGATGGAGTACCCGGGGTCTAGTCCGGGTACCAGGCTGCGGGATGAACTTAGGCCAGCATCCGGAAGCCAACGTTTATGGTTCGTTTTTATTCACAAAGGCAAGAGTTGTGTGCGGGCATCGTTGCACAATTGTGTTCATTGTACAGAGCTTGCTGCAACGGCGGTTAACGTCCTCTGGTGGAGGTCACGTGAGGACAAGAGCGCGAGATGAAACGTGACCTGAGCGAGACGTGACAAGGGAGTCATTAAAATATCTGATACACTGAAGTGGGGAACCTCAACGAGTAAAGCAAAGAATAACGCGGCACATCCAGTACACTACTTGTAATAAGTCTAGTTGCCACTGGCCGATGAAAGGAGGTGTCCCCGATGGCGCTCATCCTCAACCTCATCCTCCTTCACATCATCCATCTTGACGGCTTCGCGGAGACTGCACGTGCTTTGGCTTCAGTGTCTTTTCTGACATTAAGTAAGGCAGACCTCCAACGTCTGACATTACCTGGAGGAGGGGAGTAAGAGATGGAGAATACAGATACTAGGCCAATTGAATGGGAAATGAAACACGGAGGAGGGGAGATGAATAATCGGACAATACAGCGACTGGGGCATCTTAGCGAAAAAGGAGAAATAGCCCTGGGGAAACAAAGAGGACATGAAGACACTGAGACAAATAAATGAGACACAAATACCGTTGTAGCATTGCAAAACATGTGCTCTCTCTCTCTCAGTCTAAGATTAATGCATTCAGCTTATCTACTATGATAAAAGAATTAACATTAATTCATTATTGCTTTGTCAATAAAATGTAATGTACAATACCTACAAACATTTTTTTTTTCATGTAAAGGTGTTGTAGGACGCATTGCTGGTAGAGGGAAATGTTTTATTCTTGTCATTGTCTAGCAACACGACCCACTCCACGCTAATTAAACGCAGACTGGCCTCAGCTGTAATTCACACTCAGTAAAAGGAGATAACAGAGGATCATGTACAATTTGTGATGGTAGGGGCTGGGAGAGGGCTCTAAATGTCTCTTTCTCTCTCATACCATTTAAAGAGTTAACTGTAGGTCAGTACTTACTTCATTTCAACAAAAGCACCGGTCTGTCTGAACATAGACACTAATTAACAAGTTAATAAAGTGTGTCATTGGTCTGAGTGAACGTGTGAAGAAGTGTTATATATTGTTAAGCAATTTGTTTTAAGCGTGTATGTTCATACAAAGCTTAATTTGTAAACATGTGGGTGCATGAAATTATGTTCATATGTATAGTCTTCTGGTTGTTTATCTCTTTTGTTGGTTAACCTTGCTGATCAGCACGCAAAAGACTTTTAACCCTCTTTGCTGTTACACGACTTTGTTAAGAAATGTTAAAGAACGAATGGTGATGTCTACACGCGTGACTGTCTGTGAGCTGATAACAGAAATCAGTGAAAACAGAAGTGAAGCCAGATACAACCAAACCAAGGACTAGTCAGAGGACACCCGGCCAAATATGTCGGGTACTGTCTGCAAAGTTTACACCATAAGACATCTTTCACCCCTTTCGGTGAACCCCAGAGGTACAACAGCTTTTTTCTGTTCATTGAGCTCAACAATGTGTATTCTAATCATACAAACAACAAACAGCTGACAGAAAACAAAATTTAAAATTTTATTTTTTCTGAGAAATTATGACAAACCTTGTCGTTGCAATAGCAACCGCGTTCTGTCACTGGCGGTTGTAGGACCAACAGTAAACATCATACAACTGTGACACATGATGACAGAACAGTAAACATCATACAACTGTGACACATGATGACAAGAAAGGAGACAAAGTGAGACAATGACACAAGTGTGAGACGGGTGATGAGATTTGTACAGCTTTGGTCAGGCTTTTCACTTTTAACAGTCAAGGAGTGCGGAAAGCTTATCCAGTGAAGGCACAATGGAACCAGACATGGTGTGTAAAGTCTATTATGTAAGTAGCTTCTCCAGGTTCCATAAGGATCCAGTTGTTGCTGATGTGAGACCAGAAACGATTAAAAAGAGAGAAAATCTCAAAACGGGGTAAAATCGTAAAAGGAGAATATCTGTACACGAAGCGCGCGCGAACACAATTTTTTTTTTTTTTTGTAAATAAAATGAGTCACACCTCTAAGAAATAATTGAGAATATTAACCACAAGTAATATTATAATTATCAGACAAAAGCAAACGCTGACAATCTACTCATTAAAAAGCAGCAATGAGACTGGACATTTAAGAACTGACCGCGGTGGGTTTTATTTTTTAATGACCGGGTTTACCTCGTTAGAAGGTTCTATTCTGAATTAAATTAATTGTACATTAGCTAGGCATTGTCCTCAGAAAATCGAAATTCTCCTTCCGTGTACAAGACTTGTTATCCTGAGATGTTGCAAAAGTATACTCGTTGTTATGGCAACGCCTCAGTAATTAACATGCGCACTAAAAGCTCATAGTTGTTATAATTCAGGTCAATCCACTTGTGCTTTTAAAACTGAACTAACGTGTAATGAACGCAATCATCTAATGAGAAGGCCACACTGAAGTAAATAAATGAAACTTTTTTTTTCTTGATCAAATTGCAGATTAGAACACTACATTTTTTTTCTCTTGACATGGATTAGCAAAAAAATTTTTTAAAATAAAATAAAATAAAATAAAAACAAACAAACAAAAACAAAACAAACAAAAATGCTGAAATAATTATTAAAGTAAATGCATAGCCTAAGTAAGTCTGTTCTGCTTCAAGAATTAAAACAAAATGTTAAGAGTATAACATTTAAAACCCCTCCCACCCATTCTGTTCTCATCTTCATGTATGCAGCAAGTTTTGTTTAGCTCCATAAGTTTACTAATGGGTACATTAGCATTTTACCAGTCAGTAATAAATAATGGGGACCACAACACATTATGCACAGCGTCCATGGATGGAAATTTTAGGGAAAATATTAGCCCTCCACTGTAAAAGGAATCAAAACTATACATATACACATGAGATACTTTGATGTTGTCTGAAAAAATAAGAATAAAAATATATCCAGGTCATTTTTAGATTACCCTGTCTCATTCCTGTTCGCTGCACAGTGCCAGGATACTTCTTTCACTTTCGAGTCTGTGAAATGTTTAAAACAATTTTAAGTGGGGAGGTCGCCCATGAAATCCTCATAAAAACAGCAACTGGACTTCAAGTCGCTATTTCAAGCCACCCTTCAGCATCAGTTTTATAGGAAAGTTTAGAGTTTAGTTTTCCTCTCAAGTTCTCAGGAAATAATGTTTGCTTTATCCACACAACCATTGCACCTTTCCATCTCTGTCTGTGCTTCCTTCGTTCCGCCACACTTCTATCACTTGTTCTTCAAGATGTATTTTAATTATATTTCACACAGCCTGTTGGTTTTACAACAGTACGATTCTGCACCACTAGTCTGCGGGTGACTGGCTTCTCACAAAAGAATTTCCAGTGCCAGCGAAAACTACTGTCACGTGATTTTCTCGGATTCCATATCGGCAGTCTCCGCCCCAGAGTCCTCCAGTTCCGACGAGTTCAGATCCTCAACGGACTGGTCGTGCAGCGGCACCGGCTTTCGAAACTCCGACCTGGACTTGATCTTTTCCAGAGGGATGATCTCCGTTGTCGTCTGCTGTTGAGTCTCCACCGTGACCTCTGACCTACGGCTTGTGGAGGCCGTCAGCACGCGGCGCCGCTCTGCATCCGGGGTACTAGTGGCCCCAGGCAGCCCCGCGCCGGCGCTGAAGATGGAGAAGTCGGTGGCCGGCATGGCAGCGGAGGCGGCGGCGGTGCCGCTACCAGCAGGGAAGGCCGCGGGCGGGTATCCGTAGGCGGAGGGCTGCCAGAACGGGTAGGTCACCTGCGGGTGCGAGAGGTACATTCCAGGGTACAGGAGCTGCAGGTTGGAGTAGTCGTACCCGGGGTACACCCCCATGTACGGCACATGGCTGAACTGGTGGTGGTGATGGTGCGCCTGCCGCGGCACGGCGAACTGTGAGAAGGACGACGCACGGCTGCTGCTGCTGCGTTTGACGGGCTCCAGGCGCGGGATCTTCCTGCGGCTGCTGCGGTGTGCTGCAGCGCCTGCCGCCACGTCAGAGATGCTGCCGGCAGCCAGTGCCCACGCCGGCACGTGCTCCATACCTGCGAAAAAAAAAGGGTCGAATTTCAACGAACTGTTTCGCTCAAGCGTTCATTAAGTTCTTTTCAGCCGTACAGGTGCATAAACGAGTGCACCACCCGGGATACAGGCAGATTTGAAGCAACTCTTACCTGGAAGTGACGACATCGATCCGGTAATCCCATAATTCTGTTGGTTCAGGTGCATCTTGATGCCCTGAGCAGACGCTTTGCTGAGGACGGAGGTGTCGGACCCTCGACGAAGTCCTTGAGGCAGAGGGCGTGCCAGGCCGAGCCCAGTGCCGGACAGTACGGGTCCCATGATGGGTTGGATGGCATTCCTCTTCTTCCTCCTCTTCCTTCTCCGCCGACGACGTTTGGTCCAACCGACCACCGAGCCGCCGCCATTGTTGGAGGAGTTCTCTCTTTCGATGAAGACGAACTGGCCATCGCCGCCATGGTCGAACTGCATGGAGTTCTCGGACATTCGCCGAGACATCACAGAGGCAATGTCTGGAAAAGAGAAATGAAGGTAAAAAGTCTGGCATAGAAGTAATGGAAATGAGCGCCATCATCGCTGTTACTCATCATCAACAACCGGGGTGCGGTTTAACAAGGGTTCAGTTTGACAGCAGAAACATTCTCGTGTTTTCTTTCTTCTCTGATTTTTCAGAACCATCACGCCCTGGACCTTTACAAATTTCCTAAAGCAAGCTACTGCTACACGATGGCAAGTAATCCAGCCTCGTGTCTTAATGCATTTCTTTGGCAAGTTTGATATGAAAACATGTCACGTGATGTAACATACTACTTGCAATGTTAGCGTGTTGTAACATGTTTATCTTAATGCTTTGAGGGATCATGAGCACCACAGACTTAAGGCCTTCCTTTCGCTAAATAAATCTTGAGCAAACTGCTGAAATTTCTTTTTCTTTAGAGTCCTGCAGGGCACATGAACGTCAATAATTAGCTAAAAATTCATTAATTAGCTGAAGAGAGTCTAGCTTTAAAGCAATCCCTTAAGTAATTCAGACCTTTCTTATAAGGCTCTAATTTTCTGTAATTTTAATAAAGTTCTTTAATTTCTATAACTCAGAATGTTCTTAAAAACTTTGTTAATTATCTCATGAAAGCGTCCTACCGGAATCTGAATAGCGCCTGAAGGTTCCCGCTGTCGGGTGCATTAACCCTCCACGACGGCGAACCAGGCGTGGGATGTTGTGGGCAAAGTTGGACATGTTGGACATGTTGGAGGTGACGCTGTGGAGATCGAACTTCATACCTGAAAACACCCCCCGTCACCATTATCCTGACATCAAACAGCTGATTTAGGGAGGGAGGTAACAAACTCTTCTACAAAATCTGTTGCAATTTACTTTACTGCTCTATCATCGAGAGGAGAACTAGGTTTACTATTATTGCCCTGTCTTGAAACAAGTACAAAGCGGCCTCACTGGATCTTGGTGGCAGGAATAAGGGAAGGGAATTGATTGGGGGGAAACTCAAAAGACTCAATCGGTTCAGTTAATTATCCTCTGCGCCGTGGTCACCGCCGTCTGTCTAAACTGTCTTTATAGTAGGACTTTATCTTGAGTGTCCCAGACAACCTGCTGCCGGCCACGCAAGAGTACCCTGATTGAACTCACCCAGGGGGTCATCGTGGGTGCTGTGGAAGCTCATGGACAACCGCCCGTCGCTGAGGTCACGCCGCCTCCGAAACGCTTGGGCGATCATGCGATGCCGTCGCAGCTGTACCGGCTTGTTAGATGGCTTGCGAAACACCCTATACACACACACATACACACCTTTAGTCAGTTAGACAATGCGAGACCATTATACATTCCCTTCACACCCATTACTATATGTACGTTTGGCTGAATACTGGCACACGATGGTGGACTGACGAGGGTTGGTTGAGGAGAGACATGGGTTGGCAGCACATCCGGGACTTAAGTACGCCTATCTTTTGCCTTTTTCTTGTATAATGTTGCTTTTATGCAAATTATACTAATTAAGACATATTTTTGAACATGTTATGCTTTAATATGAGAGTATTCTATATTTTTCTACTTGTAACAGACAGATTTGTGTCTCAACATTTTTTTTTTTAATTAACAGCAGCTGACGATTTAGTCTCCTTTAATTTGTATTTTACACCAAAAGGAGCATTTTTACTGACACTCGATTGGGCGTAAAAAATATCTTGGTAGGCCTCCGAACACACACACACGTTCTCTCTCTCTCACACAAACACACACACTGTCTTTTTCACACACACACACTATCTCTCTCTCACACACACACATACGGAAATTCTCAACATTGATTGCGTTCTCTCGAGGCTAAAGGTCAAAGCTACTTACTTCCGGAGAAAGCGTTCCCATGCGGACAGCGATGCTTTTGTCCAAGACCAGGAGCTCATGACTATCCCGGACCCAAAAAATGCAAAGATGTTGATCTCCATGGCAACCAGACTGGGGCGATTCTCTAACGAACAGGATTTTGGGGCGTTGGGGTTCCCAGTGGCGCTGGATATCGTGATGTTTGTCTGGCAGCTGGACAAGAAATGACGAAGACAATCATTAGAATAATTTTACTCCTAATTCTTCCCATTAGCCACTCTGCAATTTCTTGTAAAAACTTTCAGGAATAAAACCGTTTCTGCAGCAGAATTCGTAATGTAGGGGACTGTACTCGTTATTGTACTCGCAGTCGTTGCTATTTGTTATTATTTTAACACGCCTTTACATTCAAATAAATTTAAAAACCACCAGAAATGTTTTGTGTCTGATGTTGAATGTCACTACTACACCCAAATGTACCAAAGTATATCTTGATGTGACTGCGAATGCCTAAACACGTCCATCTAACCGCCAGACTTAATAGCAATGAATAAAGGTAAAATGTATGTTACATAAAAAATCTGTATATTTTGTTGTGAAGTTTATTGCAAGGATGTAAATATAGTTGGCCTTCTTTCTGCACTGACTGTGCTAACTTTTATCTTTAGCATGAGACTGTTACTCACGTGATATAATCCTTAAAACTGCTTTGCCAGATGTATTCACAGACGAAGATGTAGATGTGGACGGAAAAGGTGAAGATTCCAAAAATAAGAGAAAGAGCGGAAAATATACCTGGAAAAAAAAAACATGTTATAAATGAATCTAAATTTGCAAATTAATCAACAAGTACCATCGTTGTGCATGAAGCTATCGACATCAGGGGACTGAACCGTGACTCTCCTATTCACTTACCCAGTCTAAAGATTGTCTCCCGTATTTTAGCGGTAGCCTTTTCACCGACAAAAGCTGGCGTGTCTTGTTTGATTTTGATGAGCGTGGATAAACCTGTTTGAATACAAAGAGATGAAGTTTCTATTAAAGGTTACAAGCGTAGGTATCCGTAGATGAGTGGGTGAGTAGATGTGCATGAATCACAGACAATGAACAGTTTTACAGCTACATGCCAGCAGGGACATTACTTGTCTCGTCTCGAGCTAAGAATAACAAAGGTTGAAGGGAAAGGGGTGGAGGTGGAAGAGAAAGACGACTTACCTTTGATGAGGTAGAACAGCCCACACACTAGGACACAGCCGACAGGCACGAGCACAAACCCTGCACGTGCGGTGTGATTGCGGAAGCCGACAAAACAGATGCCACTCAGAGAATCCCCATCAATCTGCAAGTGCGACAGGACAGCTTCAAACGACAGATGGACAAACAAAGGAAAAATGCTGTACGTAAATACAGAGACTATGCTTTGAAACCAAAAAAAAAATTATTATTTGTATGTCTCTACCACGAAAGAAAAAAAGGCAGCTGGTAACTTGTGTCAGGCAACCCCAATTTAAAGTCAAATTGAATTTCAAATGAAATTTTGTTTAAATCTGCTAACAGTTGTTAATTTGATGTATATGATGTTGATTATTTAGTTATTCATTTGGAGGGAGAAAAGACAGATTGATCAACCATTTTAAGTCCTGACTTTACTAAATGCCGCAGTGAATTTGTGGGCTTGAAACACATAATCAGGAAGTGTTGCCCAGAAAGGAAGTCAACTTCTTTGATGTTCTAAGATTTTTTTTTTTTTTTTTTTTAAAATAACCCACCTTTTGAGATTCTCTCTATTAAATAAAAAAGTAAGAGACATTTATTAGCGCATTTAAATTCTAAACTGCACGAATTCTTACTACTTAGAATCGAGTGTGCTTTCTTTCCCCCCGCCCATGTACTCGCATAAAGAAAAAGTACGCAGCCGTAAATAAAGGTAGCGCTTATGCACAGCAAAAGCTCACCGACGTAAACATAGATGCACAGTGGGACTTTTATGTCATCCCTTTCTGTAACAATATGCATCATCGACATCAATACATCGGTGAATACCGCTCATGGCAAAATGCTGTGGCCTTGCTGCGCCACCGTGCCAGCCTCTTTTTGTTTTCTACCTTTGCTTATGTCCTTGTTACCTTTCT
>SRHC01000762.1:160210-175319 GCA_004794325.1 Pomacea maculata | reverse complement strand
AAAGACACAGAAATATGGAGGAAGTGTTACAGAGGTAAGGTAACTGAAGCGATTGGGTTCTGAATTCCTGGGCCAGCATGGAAACACGCAGACCTCACACGATGAAGCGCACTTCGATAACCTGAGCGCAGATTGAGGCAGCCGCCTGACCTTTCCCCATGTCACGTGACGCCCACCCGCGCTGAAGCTCGTCTAAAGGGGAGAAGAAAAGCTGTGCCAGACCACACGTCTACGTCGTCAAGGCAACGATAACTGGCAGGGCATTGACTGTGCCCTTGACAATCCTCCCTTTTCATTTTAAATTTACATTTAAAAACAACCCCTAGGATTATTTGCATAATTAAAAGTAATCGTAGAGAAAGAATAAGAAGAAAGCAACAAAAGTCATGGTCAGCGCGCGTGCAAGCACGTTTCACACATAAAACATGAATACCCTAGTTGCGGTTCCTTCGTTCTTGAAGTGCCATCACGCCGACACACGATGTCCTCACGAGCCGTGCCGGTGAACTGCGCCATCCACCCGACACTACCCAGCAAGAAGCAGATGTTAATAAAGAACAGGATGAGGGCTGGGTAGCGGTTGGCGTTTTGCCAGTCTATCATGAAGGTCAGCTGTGGAAAGGTGGGAAACAGAAAGATTACTCCTAGCAGCGGACACGAGGATATGAACATACTTCAACCTTCTTTTCTTCTGTGCGCATTAGTAGCTATGGGCTAGTTCTGTTCACATAGTAATGTAAAGGAGTGTTCACGACAGTGTAATATTTTTCAAAAACATTTGCTCTTAAATACCACGTGATTTGGATGAGTATAAATTAACATTATCCCTTTCCATGACAGTATAATCTCAGTGCATGAATAGTTTAGCACACCCAACAATTTAATCATAAAATTTCATATTCAAACTAAAAAACTTTCTTCTCAAATATATAAACAATTGAAGTTTATAAAAGTTGTTAATTGTTTTTAAAGAACGTTTATGTAAAAAAATGGTATTTAGGTGGTTAAAGAATACTAATGTAGACTAAGTAGATGTCTGTCATAGAAAGTGCTCATGAGCGAAGTGATTTCCATCTGCTCTCTGGCTGGTCTCATCATAGATGTAAATTGGTTTCATGCATGTAATAGCTTTAGGGTCAAGGGTGAGCTTCACCAAGGTCTGTTCTCACTCAGACATACGCATGGCGGTCAGAAACTAAACGTGAAGCCAGTAAACCACTCACGACTGTGAACAGCGTGGACACGACGCACAGCGACCCCAGGACGGCCACCAACACGTGCACTTGTTCATGTTCCGACTCAGTGAACAGAGGGTTCTGGCACTGCACTCCACACCCATCCAGCCCCTCCCACCAGCTGGCAGAGTTGTCGGTCCGTACGAGGGGGCGCTTGCATTCTGCAGTCGTGTTGAACTTGACCTGATCGTACGTCAACGGCTGCAACAGGAGATGGTGACAGGATAGTGAGCAGTGATCAGCGTTTGTGGAGACAACACTGCAAATACATTCAGGAAATAATATTGGGAGACAAAAGAAGAGGCAGAAAACAAGATAAGATGACATCCAAGCAAAGATAGATGTCATTCTGCAAATCCCTTAAAATGACAGTCAATAGAAAGATGCGGAATCACAAAGTTAGTATCCATCATCAATCCCATGATGCATTTCTTTTATTACAGAGGGAGCAGGATTGTAAGAACTTGGCCACAATGCAGTCGTCTCTGTTAGCAGTCAACTAAGTCCTCTTTCGCAAGGCACTAGTAAAACAGAAAAAAAAGAAACTTTTCAAACACCCGAATAAAATGAAGAGTCATGAAATTCCACCCGCCAAACTAAGCTACCCGTTCAATAAAGTCGAACAAAGAACATTCAGAGGTGCGAGTTTTGTTTAGGATCGAATCCTGTTGGAGACAAACGTGTCTAGGAATCAATTCCGCACGAAAGCTGCCGGGAAAGATGACAAAGAAACTTTGTGACTTTCGAACTATATTTCCATACTGCGGTAGGTATTCCTGTGAGACTGTTAAACTTTGCTGGGAGACCATTTATTTTTTTTTTTTCAAAGTTTCCAGTATAGACTATTTTGATTTTCGTTTCACATGTCATAAACAGAAAGCGGCAATTAAACAGAGAAATGAATAAAAAGGAATCAAATCCTACTAGATGAAAGCTGTATAATGAAAACACGCACAGAAAGACAGACGGTTTACAGGCGTAGAAAGACAGTGGCGACCACATTTGAAAAGTTTACAAAAATATAGCGATTGTGGGAAGCAACAGTACCAGGGTGCAGCAAAAAAAAAAAAACCTGCAAGTTTATTTCTTGCTCAGTGACATTTTTAAACGGTCAAAGTAAACAAGAAATCCAAAATTCTACTGCAGAAGCAACTGTACTAGCAATGTAGTTTAAACACAGCTCAGCAAGATGGTTCGACCTCAAACCACTGGTTTTTTGTTACCTTTACAGACAACTTTGCCAAACATTCGAAGACTATTTGTACAATTTGGAAACATAATATGATACCATGCCGACTGGTTAAAGCTGAGTTTGGTGACGATGTTTTCCTCCCGGGTAGCACAGTTTGCTGTTAAACCTTTACACCTTGTTACACCCGTTACACCTCATTACATCCGGTGGGTGGCCCTCTCTTTGTTTATTCGAGAGAGAGCTATTATGTTGTGATAAGATCTTGTCAAAGAAACGGAAACTCGAGCAAAGAAACGGGTACTGGGATAAAGAAACGGGTAGCTCAAGAGGTAGAATGGATAGACTTGAACAAAGACGCATTTGTGTTCGTGTGAGCAGAGAGGGGAGGGTCTGGTATGTAGGTCGGTAGGTAATGTGAGTACAAGGCTCGGACATGCAATCACAGTTTACCTCTAAACATACAAACGAACAAACATAAACTGAAGGGGAAAAAAAAAAACAGAAAAAGTTACTCATGCGGCATGTCTCCACGAATGTTGCCACCTCACGTAAGAACATACAGTCAAAGAAAAGCACCTACACTACAATTTCTCTTGAAATAAGGCTGCGAACATCGCAAGAAGAAAGGCCACGCCTCGTTGAACTGCTCCACAACGCTGCATGGGTCCCGCACCTTCTCGCACACCTCTTGACTCGGGTACTCCACCCGACCGGTGCTGTTGTCACATCTGATCCACATTCAAAACAGTACAGATCGTTGCAAGTTCTTTGAACTTCATTCAGTCATGCAAAAATCACAATAAACTAACAGGTATGGGTGACAGTAGTGGTTGCAGTAGTCACCCTACAGGTTGCACGTCTCCTCACAATCGATGGAGATGATGAATTATAAAATATAATTTTTGTGCTTTATGCCGTATGAGGATGCTACCATTTACAATAAAATACATAGACTGCTATAAACTCACTTCATTTTTCTAAAGGGAACCTTAAGAGAGAGTGGTGGATTTCTGCAAATATGAGGCATACTTGATGGAATCCATCTGATTATTTTCCTTACTTTGGGAGGTACATGGAGCACAGGAAAGGCTGCACCACCGCCCAGCACTGCGGGATGTTCCTCAGCCCCTCCCACAACGCCAGGTGTGTCTTGATGTCCACCAGCGTGCTGGAGTCGTTGGTCCACAACAGGGCGGTGTGGGTGAAGGGCAGGGTGGTGCCGAAGCACCTGGGCGGACTGGTTACCGTCGCAGACATCAGGACACACGACACGTTGTCAAGAGTACAAGAATAAGAAGTCTGCGCATGTGCGACCATAGGGTTGGTGTTGAGGCAGAGGGGCACCAACAACGTGAAGGCCAACGCCAACAGGGCGCTCCTGGCCGTTGGTGGTTGATGAATCATTGTAAAGATGAGCAGGTGCATCGTTGTCCTTCGAGGAACCTTTCCGCTTTCTTCAGGTGCTCATACTCCAAGCCATTGTAAAGGATCTTCAAAGATGAACTGGAGACGATCAGCCGACATGCGGACACACAACAACTGTTGGCGATGAACAACACACAGAATCCAGAGATTTTGCGACAATAAAGCGATTCTCCTATGTAAATAATGTTATTTTGGACTGGGTGTAGAATGCAGTCATGACAGATGTGGACTGCAAGACAGTGCTGGTATCACCGAGGTCAAGAAATAAATCCATGTCTTGTCCTTTATTGTTTGAGACAAGCGGGCCGGGCTGTACACGATAAAACTAGAAGGTTCATTTCAAAAACGGAATTATGGGGTTGTGGTCGGAAGGTGAGGGGCTGGGGATAGACACACCAAGGTAAACTTGTGAACTCTGGAATAAATCACGTGGGTGGATTTCTAAACTGTACCATCAGCCCATGGTGTGACTGGGGTGGAAAGGTCGCGTTGCCACAGATGAACTCCAAAATCACTTCTCGACGTCACACATAGTCGATCACTGATTGGTTGACTCCACATGCTTTGCTCTTGTCGTCTACAAAGCTGATTGTGTCACTGCACTGATGATAAATCATGGTCGGAAGAACACTTCAAGATCTTACTTCCTTTACACCTACATCATAAAAAAATAACAAACAAAATTACCAGAGGCATAAAATGAATAAGGACTGAAATAGTATTCAAAGTAAATTAACATAATGAAAATAAACTTAATTCGTCGAGGCTGTTACACATTCAGGAAAGGATAAATGCAAATAAATTTAGAGAGGGTTGGAAATGGTAAGACCAGGACTGAGCCAATATGACCGGACTAAAGACTAAATTTACTAAATATATTGAGAATGTATAGATACATAAATTCATAAGCTGATTTCATGAGGAGAATACGACTACCTAATACTAATTTCCCATTAATTAGTCACTGGTAAACTGTATCAGTCCCCTTTGAAAATTTTTTTCAGAAAAAGAAATAGTCATCACTGAACAAAACATTAATACAACAAAATACACTGGGTACTTTATAAGTTACAATATATATTAAAATATTCTCAATTCAATTAAACTAAAGTAGGAACAAGCTTACAATTACAATTGTCTACTTTTGCTTTTTATAAACACAGGCCATGAACATTGTGTTTGAATTTTCCTTATACGCCTGTATCATGGATCACATCTATAAATTAAAATCATTCAGCAAGACCCCCTCCCTATATAAAAACGAGGAATTAATGAATAAAAAGTTTCGAACGCGACAATTTCACCTTTGCGTGAAATTTCCAAAGGTCTTAGTCAACTATATAGGTATATGTAGGTTCAGTCTGTAACCAGGTTGAATCAGTCCAGTCTTGCCCCTCCTGCACATCACAATGGATAAACATTTCATTTCCAGACGACTTGCAGGTGACCGAGCTGGCTGCTACAGAAACCTGAGTACAGTGTGTCGTTGGCTTTTCTTCAGACCTCCAAAGGAAGGAAACGTTAGCGGTGAAGGTGGTGGAGGGCGGGGAAGGGGTGTGAAATGTGCCTGCCTAATGTCAACCCCTGATTCAAAACACAGGTGTGTATGCATCTCATCCCAGGGATTCCCACCACCCGGGTGGGCGAGATGACAGTGGAGTCCTAGTGGCGGTCTTGAGAGGGAGCGTAGCAAGGAAAGGTGGGGGAGGGGTAGCGGAGGAAGCCTTGGCAATGAAATGAAGGCGACCTAGACACAAAGAAAGCCCGTGGAGCATGCTATAAATAGCTCCTCCTCCACCCATCCAATCTCTGCCGCCTGAGGGAGTGAAAGAACGCGACCTGCGTTACTTGAAGCCAAAGGGATGCCGGGAATGAAAAGTGTGTAGCCGAGAGGAATGTACTGTGCTCACGTTAGAGGCAGGTACTAGTACACTATGCACGCAGTGACCCCACAAGACGATGATGTATGATCCCAGTGGTAATCACCACACACACAAGCTTTTCATTTAAAACCCACGAATTCTCGCAATAATGCAACTTTACCCCTAAATTAAATTTAGATGAAGATTGCACTTTATAAAAACAATTAATGCAATTATTTGTTTACAAAATGTAAATTATCCTTGTCTATTCACTAAAATGCTCAGCCTATCGGCTAAATGAAACTCGTTGTGTGTTTGTGGAGTTGTTTGTGTGTACATCTAAGTACGAGTCGTTCTCGTGGCCAGGCTAGACGCAGCATGTATCAGAAATGCGAGGTGAAAGGTCAAGGATGAAGTTTGGGATTGGCAGTGGAGCCAACAGTTGAAACCTGCTGCACTGCAGCTTTAACTGCTCACCTTTTTTTTCCCAGTCTTGCTGGTGGTTAATGTCGCTCGAATGTTTCCGGATCAGAGGAACATCAACATCAATGCACTCGACAAACTTATTTTCACTCGGTCGCTGTCTATTAAAGAAGTAATGAAGGATCGTAAGTAATCCAGTGTAAACGTAGGGCATCCTACTGGCACACACAGATACACATTACTTGTTTGAACGTGTTTCAGGTGGCAGATAAAATGACCAGAGAAGCAGATAAGGTTCATCTCAGATCCCAAACCAGTATTAGTCTTCTCTCATACCCTCATACCTTGATATAGCCCTAGCTGCTGGCACGGCATTAAACACAAATAAACAAACTCTCATACCCACGTGACTCACTTGAGCGTCAGAGAGAGAAAAAAAAACCATCCCCGAACCGCCTTCCTACCCCAGGTAATCAGTACACGTGACACTTTGCCGATTGAGCGAACAATGGAAACGAATGTTAAAAGGTTAGCTCCCCTTGCTGTACCCAGTGATGACAGCCACACTACCCCTCTTACTTGTCTCCCCTCCCCCTACACACGCACGTACACACACAGGGGTCTGAACACGCCGGCTGCACCACCTGATTCTCATTTACATTCGAAGTCGGTAAAGAAAGTTTAAAATGTCTGCTTGCTTACTCTTGGCATGGATGCTACCTTCATCCAGAGTGTGCTCCAGCCGTGTCGCTGGCGATCAACACACTGGCTTCATCCACAGTCTCGGAGGAGCGTGTGAAGCAGCATCCCTGTTGGAAACAGTCGTCCGACCAGCTGTATGTAGCTTCGTTGGCTTACTCGTCGGTAGAGGTGGTCGCTGGCGAGAGAGGTACAGTGTGAGAGACCCCGCTACACACGAGGCGTGTGTGTGCACACATCGAGGGTCGCCTTGCGATTCACGCCTGCCTCGGATTTGAATGTGTGGATGTCTCACACCGCCCAATCCCAGTGCACGCCCCATCCACCTCCCTCCCTGCCCTGGCGAGAAAGGGAGATCCCGTTTCTTCCCCCTCCCTCCCTGAAGGATCAGCATTCCGGTATCGGCCGCTCTCCGCCGCAGCACTTGTCGTTCGCTGGCAGGTCATGGGTCACGCTAAGCAAGGGTCGCGAGTTATTGCTCACAGTCTACAGTCGCTTGCTCTCGTCTATGCGTTTCTAGAGAGAATATTACTAGTTTGTGTTAATATTTTGATGTTCAGTGACATTAGTGTCTAAATAAAAGTAAAAAGTAAAAGCCTGATAGTTGTTCGATTTTTCATTAAATATATAATTTCTTGCATATAGCTTTCTTTTTGCTTTCAAGGTTCAATTTTATCCAATTTAAAGATTTTGTTTCGCTTCGATCTTTCATTTTATGGATATAGTCCTTTTTGTGTTACGTAATGTTATTCTGTTATGTAAAAAGCGATGTTCACTTCCCCAAAACATTCCTTCGCCATAAACACGTCTAGACAGACTAAGGGAGGCAAACCTAAACAGACGAATATCCAACACGAGTTACTTCCCATGGATTCTTCTGCGAGCGTGCAGAACGAGAGAAATTTGCTCCTGAAACTCACAAAAATAATTATGCTTACCATTTTGAACATTTAATTTTTTGCAGTTCTTGTTTATGAGTTTTATTAATTTCTTAATTTGTGATTAGTTTTAATTTAAATTTTTTCACAGACATTGAGCAAGAGCCTATAGCCATTTGTTGTAGCGGAAGCAAGGCGTAATTATTCACCAGTAACCTCGCCTCTGGCCTCGCCAAATGGCTTCACGTGGGTCGAACTAAGACAAACTTGGCTTCTTGTCAAACAAAACTCTTGTCCCTACCGTGTAACTTTGTCGACACTTTTTATTCATTGATTGCAAGTGTGTGCGAGGTATTTTGACTGGTAAATTGCAAACATTAAACAGTTCATTATTTATATAAAGTCCGTTTCTGCAGCTCAGAATTTCCGTACTCTACTGACTGTTTACAATTTACAGAGAAATTTTAATTATGTTCCACATTCAGTATTCTCAGTGATAAATCGATGCTTTATTACTGTTATAATTATACACTTTTATCTGGATAACATGATGATGAAGTATAATCAGGGATCATAGTGATTGATAGTTCTGTTGACTTCCATCTCGCTATGATCATAATCATACACTAATTTTCAGAGATCTTACGAGAAGGAAAAGTCTGGTATCGATCTCTGTGCGGTTTTCTGTGGGTGCAGCGCTCTGTCTGACGGAAGTCCAGGACTGGGTACAAAGACCAGCACACCGTGAAGCAGGGATCGCCAACTTTGTTAGTCTTGGTGCACGGGTAATTTCCGCCATCCGGTCGAGACGTCTGCAGCTTTGTCCTTGTTTACCGGAGCCAGCAGGCCAGGGCAGTCGATTCTGCTTTAGGAACTCACTTATGACCTGCTGCCTGTGCATTCGCGAGTGTGTTCTGTGTGTGTGTGTGTGTGGTCTGTATGTGTGTGTAAAACGAGAGAGAGGTCGAGAGAGAAAACTGGAACTCAAACTGTTATTGAGAAGTCCTGAGCCTCTTTCAAAAAACGGCCCGAGAGAGAATGTCGGAGTCAGAGAAAGTTTTTTCAGGCTACATTAATACAGACTAAAAAGACGGGGAGGAAGGAAGCATCTGGAAAATCAAAGTTCAAAGTCTAGGGACATCTGGACCAATCCCTTTAGCTTCAAGGTCCGGACGCAAGTTACATGCTAACGCCTGCAGCAGTCAGCTAAACTGCTTCTAGTATATTCGTAACTTAGCTGACTGCTAGACGTTAGAATCCTGCTAGCGAGCTGGACCTTGGACCCCAGGCTGATCCATTTTTTCCCCATCATCATCATCATCATCATCATCATCATCATCATCAATCATCAATCATCAATCATCATCATCATGCCGACATTCTGAACACAATACGGTTATTCCAGAGATACGGTTTTTCAATATGTGAAGGAACAACTACCTCTGTTCTCTAGAAACACATCGCCATGCCAAGAAAGCTCAAATGACATCCATAAAGTCCCAGCTTTTTAATTAGCTGTAGCTTTGACAAAACGAACTATGTCCATGATATCCACAATAACCGTACCATTATCTCTGTGTTTTCGACCTCTTCCTGAGTATGGGCATGTCTGTAGGTCAATACATCTCAAAAGCCTAAATTGATGGGGGGTCTGTGAACATAGAATGTGATAATGAACTCTGTTTATTCATTACAAAAAAATCCCTGTTAGCAGACTTTGAAGGTGTTGCACGATATGCGACCACCACACGCGATTTTTGTGCAGTCTAAACAACCGGTCTTCAACTTCATGGTGATTTGCTTGGGTGTGTGCCTGCGGGCTTGCTCTCACACTCGCAAGTAAACAGTCCCCTGGGAAGCATGCTGCACGTGGAGTGCTGTGAAGAATGTATAAACAAGGATCGGAACGTGCGGAACACAGACAAGAAACAGAGCAGAAACTGATGGGCTCCCTGCCAGACGTCTGGATCACACCACAAGAAAATTGCTCTGAAACCACGTGCACCGAACTCTCAAAAAGGAAATCCCTAACCACAAGCAACAAAAGAAGAAGAAGATCAACAGCATGGGTCTTCAGGGAGGGCCAGCTGGAAGCCCTGGCTCAGGACCGGCGGATCGTTGCTGAATGACCTTTAACCTATACTCAATGAGGTTTTTCATTGTTTTGAAGTCTACGCAACGTGTAACTAAAGTATACTGTACTCTTGTGAAGCCCGTTGGATGTTGTCCATTGATTATTCTGTGGCCTGGTGTTTACCACAGATTTACATAGTCTGGATTGCTGTCACGTGACACGCCTCGCTGCACGCTATCCTAGAAGATCCAGTTACTTACTGTAAACTTTTTGCTTACGAATAAGCTTGCACTTATCGCTCGCATTTGATCGATGGCGAGCAGATCGAACATTGCATGTGCGTGGATGAGCTTGCACGGTGCCTGCTCACAAACAATCGCGATGACTTTGGATTAGTTCCCGACAACCGCAGTCCAGAGAATATAGACTCTGACTGTACTTGAGCAAAATCGCTCTTGTATTATTTGACACTATAGAAAGCAGGTTTTTTTTTTTAAATTTTATTTTATTTTTATTTATTTTTTATTTATTTTTTATTTATTTATTTTTGTAGTCTGACGATAACTCCCTTCTAGATAAATATTTCAGCGAGGAGATTACAGACCTACCCGACACAAATCGCTCTCAAAAGACTCCTTTCATATCACTTATTAATGCGCCAAACATGAAATCAAAAGGAGAAACGCAAAAACTCGAGAAATTAAATAAAGACGATTTCCTCGACTGTTTAAATCTTCATTTGGACCCGAAGCCAGGTGTCCCATGGTGGCACCATGGTTGACGACAGCATGGCTGATACAAGTTCCCCAGAAAATATTGAATGTTTAAAAGGCTGAGCACAAATTTGAAAACGATTGTGTCGTTGCTGAATGCACAGGAAAATTTACGGAATAAATATTTATAGGTTCCCAAAGGATTCATCGTTGACAAGCAAATGGATCAACATCGTATGTGCGTCTAAATAATAATAAATAAACCGTTGTGTTCAGGCGCTGGAGTAGCCGGGTAGGTCTTTAAATTAAAGTTACCGACTGCTGCCACTGTCCCGTTATTACCAAACAATATATCTATAGCAACAGGAGCTTCAATGATAGCGAATCGTTCCAAAAGCCTTTTCTCTATCCGACATATCTTTCCTTCCATCTTTTGTCTGCAGCTCCGTTGAGCGATCTATCAAACCACAAATTATTTAGCATTTTATTGATACTTGAGGATATGCTTCGAGCCACTTCAAGTCCCCAGTCGATATCTCATCACAGTTCATTTAAAGTCGCGATCGATGCGGTATTGAAAGTGAGACTCAGCTCTGAACATAAAGTGAACAGGTAAACAATTTCACAAGAGTTCCATTCAGCGATGTTAATTGAGTTGTGGAGCCGGTCACTTCTGAGTGTTTTCTTCCCCATCATCCTTTTTTTCCGTATTGTAATAAACCATTCATCTATCTGATTCGATCGAAATTTTGAATTTTCTTCTCTTTTTAATATTGTTTTTATCATGGGCTAACCCAAACATGTCAGAGGGAAGTTGTGTTAACTTGAGATAGTGGTCACAGTAAAGGGGGGAGTGGGAGGACCTGACTCCAATGGAAGGGGATCGGAAGGTCGAGCATACTATGATAGTAGATTATTCATTCTTTTTCCTTCAATGTATTTTCCATCCACATCGCCAGATTGGAGCTCCTATTATACAATTCTACCCAAAACTGCTGGTTACCTCCCTACCTCTCCTCAACCACCTCCACATTGCTCTTACCACAATAAGTGATTGGGTATCCACAGGTGCAAGCATCCCATTATCCTATAATTCTACACACATACACAAAGAAACAAACTCTTTTCGCGATTATACTGCATATCTCCTTATTTCTTGAAGTGTTTTGTAATACTGTGTCCATCACGTGGTGTCACGTGCTTTGTGTAAGAGCGGGATCCAGTGATAATCACGATGTGAGCGGAGGGTAAGGCGAGATGAAATATTGTCATTTTACCGAGAATAGCTTGGGTTCTCTGGTATTGCATTTGTTGTAATAGCATATCTTTTCTTCATTTATAAATTAACAAGAGCTCTGTCCACAATGCACTTGAATGGAGTCTGAACCGCTGAGTGAGGTCAGGTTCGCATATATCGCATGATTATTGCAAAACGATGGAAACATTGCACTGAATTGATACATTTTGTGTGTTAGCATTGGGCTAATGATGTCTTTAATATGACCTAATGCAAAGAAATACGAAAATCCTGTCTGACAGTGCCTTTACTGTATTAAGAGCACCTGTGAAATATTATATGCATCCGATAAAATGATGACGGTTAGAATAAAAACAGGAGAGCAGAATGTTTGTTTGTCTGGTGTCCGTCAGTGAGCAAGAAGTAGGTGGAAGACAAGAAACTTTGTTAATAGAAAAATATCTATTACATAATATCCCTGCGTGAGAGAAACTTTGCACATTACACAACTAAATCACCGAACCTGGTGTGGTAAAGATTGAAAGTATTCTAGTGTCTATCAAACAAGAAAAGGAAATGGAGAGTTTTTCAGAATCACAACTAGCCCTCTTTCTGCAAAATATGACTCCCTGATTGTTTTGAAATGTTAAAAATGAGAACAACAACCACACAAATAAACAAAATAACAATTTCGCCACACCGGAGGTAATTTGCCGGAAATCGATCATTCAATGTCCGTGTCGCTCAACTCTCCATTAGATACGACAAGGATGGCCACTTCAAATTATGAGTGACATCTTCGTCATAAACAACACCCTGTCACTTGAAGGAAAATATGAAACCTCCAAAATGGTGTTTTATTAAAATGCCGGTATCAAGGATGCTGGGGATCCCTCCTTTAAACCTGACCCTTCACTTGTGCAAACCACAATCAGTTCACAGGTCGCCATCAAAATAGTTTGTTTTCCCCTGACTCTCATCCCATGTAAGAGAATCTGAGTATTTTTCATTTTATAACAAAATCCAGTTTGTAAATCATCCTATGGCAGAAAATGTTCTTTTAAAAGCTATTTCATTGATTGTTTATCATCAGCTGAAGTAATAGATGCAAGGAGTATATCAAGT
Organism: Pomacea maculata; assembly: GCA_004794325.1. Lineage (NCBI taxonomy): Eukaryota > Metazoa > Mollusca > Gastropoda > Architaenioglossa > Ampullariidae > Pomacea > Pomacea maculata. The sequence goes on along the minus strand of SRHC01000762.1, from coordinate 162,456 downwards.
AGATGTCAGAGTGAGAAAAGTGGGACTGATCACACTGTAATAGTTCACAAGTTAGAACAGACCTGAACTTAATCTTTAAAATAAGGAAAGTTATTTTACTGACTGTTTTAATAAACAATAATCGATAAAATAAAATTTATAACAGAAATGTAAATATATCAATCTTGCATATCCAGGAGAGGCAAAGGTAAATAGTTTCACATCCTGATAGTGTTGAGGACAATAAACATAAGTGGCACACCGTGTGTAAAGCATGTCATGCCAAAAGGGAAAGTACATATGTGGGTCTTTAAATCATAATTTTATATTATCTGTTTCATTACTACAGTTTTCAAAATTACTAAGGGCAAATGTGGCGCAAAGCGTCAATATGTCTGGGGCTTAATGACGCTGTCCACCAACAGGAAAAGCGCTCTGTTGTGATTATCAAATTTCTGCTTCTTAAACCCTCGGCCACCTGCACGCCAAAATGGCTTTCAACCGTAAACTATGGACCAGTAGACACGTGTCTATCAACGAAAATCGGCAGAAAATTTGACACAAATTGCTGTGAAAATAGAATCTCAAATGAAATCAGCAGTGATTTGTGAACGGCTTTGACGTTCTGTAACGCGTGCTGCGCGCGCAAGAAAAGGTTCCGGAAGTAACGCCATCGGTAACGATTCGTGCTGACAGCTGATATCGCGCACCTCGAGTTCAGGAGGAAACAGGAGGGTAATGAAGCAAGCAGCACTTGCTCTGATACAGGTAAGCAAGCGTGAAAGATTAGTCTCCCTCACCTGTCCTCGTCGTGTCCGCACTTCTACTGAGTAAACGTTGGTGTCTCTGTCCACACACACTTGACCCCGTGTTGACCTCAAGAAATGTACCGGGATTAGCAGGGATGAGAGAAAATTGGGAGAAAGGGAAAAACTAAAAGCCCTTCCATGAAGTATGCTGCCTCTACTTAAATAAAAAAATAAATAAAATAAAATAAACCGCTCGCTAACCAGTCTGAATAAAACTGCAAACCGCATCTGTCCCATCCGTTGTTCTGGTTGCTCTAGCAAGGAGGGAAAACTCAATCCAGAGATAGGTTATAAAGACACCTACACAAAGGACGATTAAAACCTCTATCGAGCGTGTCTGTCATACTTATTTCTTATGGCTGTTTGTTCTATCTCTGTTGATCCTTATTTTATTTTTTCATTCTTCGGCGTAGCTATTTCGTTAAACTCTTACTGTAGTCTTTTATGCTGTTATTGTCCTGTCTTTGCCTACATATTTTCAATGCTAGCGCTGAAAGCAATCACGCACCTTACTTGTAAATAATAATAATAATAATAATAATAATAATAATAATAATAATAATAATAATAATAATAATAATCAGCGTCAATTATTATTACTTATCATTATTTTCATCATCATCATTAGAGCCAGCAGACAATATAAGGAATATTACTGTCATATTCAATGAATGGCAGCAGGTAAAGATTGAGTGCTGAAGTATTTAGTGAACACACAGGTGATAATAAAGGAAATATTCGGTTATCATCTTGATGGCATCTTTAGGTAGGGAGTACAGGAGGAGAACCAAATAATCCTTGAATTAAAAGCAATCCACTTACTTTTACAATGTTCCTATCTACAAATAAATTTTATACTCCTGCTGTCTAAAAGCGAGAGTGTGTGGCTGGAGAGCTCTGCATGGAAATAAAAGTCACATGAAACTTGTTGACAAAAGTTTCTCCCACTCACAAGGGAGTGGTGAATTGTGAATGGACCGCGAATCACAGAGTTTAAAGATATTATTGCTTCAAACTGTCTTTTAACCCGTTCAACTGCAGACAGCTGAGAGCTTTTTAAAATGTGATAATATCTTTCAGCCGGCAATTTCGGTCGGCATCGTTTTTAAATCACAATAGCTTGCAAGGAATAACAACCAAATAACATTAATTCGTTGTAACAGAAAAATGAAATGTCGCAAGCATTTAACATTAAGAGTGAAGACAAAAGTAAACCGTTTACAACTGTTGTGAGATGCACAATTCAATGTCATATTTTCATTCGTTGAAATGTTTCCCCAACGTTCAGTTCATGTTTCCGTTTTCCGTAACTTTTCCACTCCATAAAGTTAAACTTCTGCTCCGAGACATGATGGAGGCCAGTCTTGGTAACCAAAGTGGGACGAATTATCGGTAATCGAAAAGTCTGACTACCTACAATCAGGTCTGTGGAAGAACGCAGTCGGTAATGTTGAGTTC
>SRHC01000762.1:102205-159426 GCA_004794325.1 Pomacea maculata | reverse complement strand
GGAAATAAAAGTCACATGAAACTTGTTGACAAAAGTTTCTCCCACTCACAAGGGACGGGTGAATTGTGAATGGACCGCGAATCACAGAGTTTAAAGATATTATTGCTTCAAACTGTCTTTTAACCCGTTCAACTGCAGACAGCTGAGAGCTTTTTAAAATGTGATAATATATTTCAGCCTGCAATTTCTGTCGGCATCGTTTTTAAATCACAATAGCTTGCAAGGAATAACAACCACATAACATTAATTCGTTGTATCAGAAAAATGAAATGTCGCAAGCATTTAACATTAAAAGAGAAGACAAAAGTAAACCGTTTTCAACTGTTGTGAGATGCACAATTCAATGTCATATTTTCATTCGTTGAAATGTTTCCCCAATGTTCAGTTCATGTTTCCGTTTTCCGTAACTTTTCCACTCCATAAAGTTAAACTTCTGCTCGGAGACATGATGGAGGCCAGTCTTGGTAACCAAAGTGGGACGAATTATCGGTAATCGAAAAGTCTGACTACCTACAATCAGGTCTGTGGAAGAACGCAGTCGGTAATGTTGAGTTCAAATCGCTCAGACGTCAGCTTCAGGGTGTGGGGGTTGTCTCCCCCCTCAACTCCAGGTGCTCCATCCCACCCACCCCAGTCCCCACCCAATAAATCTCCCAGCTTGTCCACTTCAAACGTTATTTCCAAGTCTTACGTTGGCGGTGTGTCTTCATCCTCCCTCCTCCCCCACTCCGTTAACGGCCCAAAAGTGGGCCCTGGAGTAACCCCCCCACGACTACGTCCGAGCCACGTAGTAGTGCCGCCTCTCACGAAAGGCGACTCACAAGATGAAGAGAGTTTGAGGAGGATATGCTTGATGCAGTCTGGAGGCGAGGGCTATTTTAATTGCCCGGCATGCAATCTGCTTAACTCGCCACATTTCCTCTTCCTGTCCCTTTCCGTGGACCGCAAGAGAAGACGGATAGCGCCATAAGAACTTTCGCATTCAGTGCCTGGGAAGCGGCTGAATCATGGGATCGAGCGTGGTCTAAAAATAGCTGCAGGCATCCGCACGTCGCAGACTTGTACCGTTAGTCGTGCCCGGGGAGGCTAATCTACTACTGTGGGCAACGAAAGCCCGTGTTTCGTTTTTGTCTCTCGTTCTTAAGGTTTGTTTGTTTGATTTTTTCCTAGTTTTTTTTTTTTTTTTTGCCAGTTGGTTGTATTATCTTTTTTTCTGTTGTTGTTTTGTTGTTGTTGTTGTTTTTGTTGTTTTTTTGTTTGTTGTTTTTTTGTTTGGTTTTTTTTGTTTGGTTTTTTTGTTTGGTTTTTTTTTGTTTGGTTTTTTTTGTTTGTTTGTTTGTTTTCTTGACCGAGTACAAGATTGGTTTTTTGTCACGAAAGAAAGTGCCAAAGGATATGCGTTTGTGCAGTCTTGACAAGTCAGAGGTATGTCATCCGAGGGAGACTGCCCTTAAGTCCTCAGTTAAAAACTTTCGAAAAAGGTTACCACTGCTCCTTCTTCCAGACCTCGAATATTCTAATCCCTTCCAACACCTACATCAATGTCCTTCGTTAGGCATTGTTTTCAGCTGACTTGAAACATAAGCAGGTAAAACAGGTAAAAATCTTTTAATAAAAATTTCAAAGATGCACAGGATAAGATTTTGGAGGATCAACTATTTATTTCCACAAAAAACCACGAAAAATCCATTAAGTACAGTTGAGAATCATGAAAGTCACTCGTTAAACAGACTCACAGTCATCTGCAACAATTGACCATCAGTCACGTGGTACTCTGCGGTGTCTCATCGTTCTTGTCTCGAACTTCGCATTGCAACTGGAACCTTCTGATATTTATAATTTTTTTCTTTCATCATGAATCTTAGTTTTGTTTTCCCCTCATAGGAGAGGCACTGATGAGCGAAAATGCATCATTTCCTAAAATCTGCTTTCAATTATCGGAATTGACAGGTGCTACCTTGAGAAGTCACACGTGACTCTCCTTCGGTTGAGATCCATAAAGTGCGAGGAGCATGCGGACGCCGAGGGCGTTAAAGCAGTGATGTATCTGCCCAGCAGCGTGAGCGGCCTTCACAAGTGGCAAGGCGGAGAGTATTGTCAAGTCTGGGTCACGGAAGCATTTACGCCTTTCCCATGTTGCCCAAGACTACCAGACTCTGAAGGGAAGAGAGAGAGAGAGAGAGAGAAAAAAAAAAGGCAAATCAATATGTAATTTCCTGTGGTGGTCAGATTCCCATTTTAATGTTCTTATTCGACGTGGTTAAGACTTTTCTGATGTAAGTGAAATTTAGCTAGTTTCCTTAAATTTCAGTAAAATAAGGGTCATTTTGCTTGAAAATGTTGTCAGCCGTCCTGCACAGACATTGCTGTCAACCCGGGGCGGAAACCGTGGGACTGGTGCCTCCGCAACACTTCGAGGACAAAATCATATTGACAAATACGGACAAAGAAACAAACAAAAAAAAAACTCCACTTATATATAAAAAATACTTATATACAATCAAACACACACAGAGTCAGAGAGAGAAAGAACTGCATAAACTCATCGTCTCAGATTGTAAAGACTTTGTATTTTAAGAGGCAGCCGGCTTCCCTCTGTGAATCTGGACCCAAACAGTTCGATGCCACTCTAGACAATCTAGACATTTCGACTTGCCTGACACTTATCAGATATTACTTATTTGCTAGCACGTTTGCGACACCACTCTGTGGGCGCTGGCGGTAGATAGCGTGTTTCACAGCATCCGCCCTCGTCTCGGAGCCTGTCGGTGGCGCGGCACTCCTGTCGGGTGTGTGCCTCCTAATTTCGTCCACAAAGTGTCTCTCGGATCTCGTCTTCGCTCAGGGTAATTCATGGCAGTGATTCGAACCGTCTGCAACTTTGCTTCGGTTCAAAGGGTTGAAGACTTACTGCCAAACTTACTGCCTCATAACATTTGTTGCTTTTTTGGTTCCGAATTTTGACCCTTCTTTCCTCATCCCTCATCTATTCTTCCTACTCCTTCTCAGTGTTTCAGATCGTTGCTATGCAGCACTCATCCACTTTGTAGGTCATCGCCATCAGGATCAAAGTTTTAGGAGAGTGGCCTTTTTACTTTAATGAAATGAAAGTCTTTCTACTTGCCAACGTTAGCCCTTAATTATCTGCAACTACATCGAAAAAAAAATGCATGGACTGTATGTTTAATATCAAGAGATCTTACTTTCTAAAGAATTAGCGAACTGAGGACACAATGTTATCTAACAAATAACTATACAGACGCAATCAGGAGCCACACAATACGATTTCGGTCCTACAAAGTTTCAGCTGTCACAACATCACACCTCTATATCCCCATGCCTGTCCCTCTCTACTTAAATACTTATGCTATACATGCTGGACCATGCTGAAACAATCCTCAGCTTTTGTAGGAGACAGATGGGATTGTTGACTGCAATCTCTTACACGAAACAGTGTTCGCAAATCTTACCAAGAGCTCGATGTTCGTGAAAGTGGACATTTAACACCACAGTAAACTTCCCTAGAGTTCTTGAACCAAAAGCCAACAAAACAGGAAACAAACAAGCAAACAAATCAACAAATCAGCAAACAAAAAGAGCAAACCAAAATACAAGCAAATCAACAAACAAACAAACAAACAAACAAAAACAAACCAACACAAAAAAAACCCTCAAGAACAAAACCAATGCGTGAATAAATAAAGTTCGTTTTGACTGGTACAACATGTCACCGTAAGCTCTTTCTCCGATGTCCAGAAGCCCCAGTGTCATGACCATATATTTCTACAATGCTGAATACATTCATTTTGTAGCGTTGTCATCTGGAAGGTTCCAGGCTTCCAAAGGAACACTTAACCATTCACTTCCACAGCAGCAAAGTCAATATTCTGCTACGACTTTCCACGTTTCCAGATGGAAGGCAACAGATGGGACCTCGGGAGACAGAGGCCCCATAAAAAGGCTCGGCCTCTCGTGCATGCATGAACATGTTCATGCGTGTGCAAGAAACTGCAGGCCATTCTGGCTCCAGCCAGTCCTGTTGTGATCCTGGTCTTGGTTAAGAGTGAAAACATTTTTCGCCGATTAAAACTAATTTTGACCACGATTTCACCACGAAGTCTGTAGAAGAAGACCCATGACAATTTTATGGCCATCTCAAGCAGAAGGACAACACACTGTTAAATCCTGACCTTAGCACGGAAGTTTTAAACCTTTGAAAGCAGCTAAACTGTCTCTATAAAACTTAACAGACCTGACAAATGGAATTGACCCTCCAGGTCACCATTGAATCCCAACATATTTTTCTTCAAAACTGATTTAATTTCTAATCCAGGTAGTACTTAAAACATTGACTTACTTCAACACAGATGTGTCACAAGTATTTCAGGTAAAATAAAATCTGTTCATAAATATGGTGGTAAGATCTTTATTAAAAATATTTTAGCTATTTTTGTGTAAGTAAAATAAATAAGGATTTAATTTTAAATTTTTTTTTTCGTGAAGTATTATATTCATTTGACTGATGGGTCCCTTGGTGGACTGGTACCATCGGTTGTCGTCTTAAAAGGAGTTGTTTCCGCTTACTCAATAAGCCGTTGCAAATTCTCCCAACGGGAGTGTCTTCCAGCTGGCATAATAATTTCGTCTGGTTTAGTGGCCACAGGAGACAGGATATGGAGAAAAAAGTTGGGTGACTTCCTCGGTAACTGTTCACAATAAAATCACCGCCAGCGTTAAGCACACGCAGTTGTAGAGACGACAAGGCGGGAGATGGATTGAAGGACTGTTAGTAAACTGGTTCACGACAAGAATTTTCATGGAAATTATCTCAACTTGTTCTTAGAAGATTGAAATTATGCAAACTCTTCAAATCGTTTTACTAGCTGAGTTTTGTTTTCCTTTTTGCATTCAGGGTTCGGAGCACTTTACGCGTTCAGTCAAGTTTTTGTTTTTTAACCCCTCGTTTCGTTCCATTTTTCTTGCCATGAAACAGATGGACAAGAGAAATTATCCCATGCATTTACATTTGCACGGTTTTTTCCCATTATTCTAGACAAACATTATTGGGATTGATGGACAATTAAAAGGAAATCCATTAAAAAATCGTTTGAGCAAAGTGGCCAAAATTTTGACAAACGCGTGTTGCCTAATGTGTGGAATCAGGGGATTACATTGAAATCAGCCCAAAGCTGCTGTTGTATTCTGAATGATGTTTGAATATTTGCACGTCGTCCAGAACTATTTTTTTCATCTCTTCGCAACATTTATACCTCCAACTAAAGGTAACCGCAACAACTTATACTTAATTTTCTTTAAATGTTTTTCTTTATTTTTTCATGTTTCTCATTGTTTGTAGTGCAATCTCCACTGGACCTGCTAGCATGGCAAGATGTCCGGGGCAGCGCATGGTAGATGGATGTTCTCGGTGGAGAAGATCGTCCAACAGGAAGGCAGCACATGGTGCTACAGGCAGACCTACCACCGGTCTCTGTAACAACCTGCTGTTATCTGTGCAGCTCCTAGCAGGTCGGATACTGTGGGGATGACACATGAAAAACCCAATTTTGAAATATTGATTTCTTCTTGCCACATTTTTTTTCTTTATTACCAAAAAAAAAAAAAAATCATAAATTATCCGAGGTTCGCACAGTTTTTATCGGAAGCCCAAGTTACGTCGGCTACGTCTTATAAACTAACTACAGTCATGGTCATAGCAAAATGTTTCTTTTTTTCTCTGTCTTTTATTATCAAAGTGTTTCAATTTTTTTACTTCATAGAGACAAAGCAGGGAAGGAATCAACGTATTTACAGTTAAAAAACCCTGGACTAAATTGTGACAGACACAAGACTGGTGATCCAAAATAACTGTTTTCAAGGAAATAAAATGTCGCTCAAAATGCTATCTCACCATGTCTTGCTGTTTGGGATTTTTCAAAGTTTACTTTTTCTTATACGAATTGTTCAAATAGAAGAAATTCAGTAATTTGCTAGCTTGGTTACCCAGCATGGCCTTTTTCCGACAAGCTGTCAGCACTCACAGCGCTCGCGGACCAGATCAAAGGGCGGCGTGTCGTCGGCAGTTTTCAAGGGAAAATAATAATTGTGGTGATGCCTACCACCATTCATGTCTGACTCCATCTTTCTCTCTTTTTCTCTGGGTATTCTCTAAAATGATGTCCAAATTTGGTTTTCTTTGTAGATTTATACGATAGCATCACATGACTGGTAAAATAAGCGTTAAAATTAAAGATGCACTTCAGCAAGATACTGGAGCTCAGTATAGCTTCTGTTCTTCCTGTAAATAAAATAACTTTTCTTGCAATCTTTACTCAGGAGCAGATAAATGGTGTGAATGTGTATGGAGCTCAAACAGAATCACATTTGCTTACTTTTTAGAAGACCGACATAAAACACAAACACACGTTGTATTCGTGAGATCCAAAAAGAAGTGCAGGAAATTTGTGGAAGCAAAGGGATGAAGTTATTGAAAACCGAACCAATAACTAAGGCTATATCACGACCAAGCAACCGATCTTGTCAAGGTGCCGCAATCAGAACCGTGCCTGAGGTCTGAGCCCAGGACAGGAGATATTTTCTGTATTGGTGACACGTGATACATTGTTTAACCACTAAACCACCCTATCAAGGAGGATAAGAATAAATAAATATTAATGAGAGGCAATGAACAGAGAGTGTGGTATTAAAAAGGCAGCAAAGATCCGTTGTCTCTTTGCACAATGTTTAATCACGACTCTTGTTGTAAATAACTGGGATTTGGTGTTTTGTTACCAACTGCTTTTAGGTGTTTTTGTTTAGCCCGTCAGGTGTAATTTTTGTTTTGCTCTCATCAAGCTTTTTCTCTTTCGTCCTCTATCTTTACAGCCATTCTATCCTCGTCCACTCAACTGCTTTCCCAGAATCATTCACCCACTCGCTCTATCATTCTACCCGCTCACTCGTCTACTCAACACCCACCCGGTCACCAGCTCACCCGCTCACTCACTCACTCAGACTCACACTAAGTCAGAGAGAGAACACAGCAAGATCTGACATGTGGCGAAATCAGCCGCTTGCAACAGTGGAAAATCGAAAGATGTCATCCTTCATTATGTCATCGCTGGAATCATCCACCCGCACTCCTCTCTTAAACATCTGCTGACGCCAAGCGACTTCAAATTACTTTCACAGTTGACCACTCTCCTTTTCCTTCCTCCATTCTTACAAGTAGACTTGGGTATGGAAATGAAACTACATCTGAAGTGTGGAAAGTCCTCGATTCCTTTCTCTCTATCTTTATTTCATCCTTTACTTGCTTCTCAGAACTATTAGATTGTTCTAAATACGGATGACCAAGAACAAAGTATGAATTCTATTCAGGCTTGAAAATATTTTATTTTAAAGAAGGACAGCAAAGAGAAGAAAGAAAGAATGACTTCAGGTCAGGATTTATAATATTTTGAAGGGCAACAAGGAGAAAAAAAGAAAGAAAGAAAGAAAAGAAAGAAAAGAAAGAAAGAAAGAAAGAAAGAAAGAAAAAAAGAAAGAAAGAAAGAAAGAAAGAAAGAAAGAAAGAAAGAAAGAAAAGACTGAAAAGAAGAAATAGGAGCAATAAACCTCGGGTTAGAAGGACTCATTCGGCAGTCGATGGCATGGAGAAGGTCCAGGGCTGTGGTGCCTTCTGTAGACAAACTTGTTTAAACCTCGAGAAGCAAGGCTGAGAGCACTTTGGCGGTGCCGGCGGGTTTACTCACCCAATCTTTAAAAAAAATAACTACGTTTGTCTCCTTCACTTCCAAACGGTTTGCGTGTCTCTAGTACATGAATAAGTAAAATGATGGTGCCATGCAAGCATCGGCGCATTCACTCACGTGCACTTATACATTTACATATGTGTGTGTGTGTGTGTGTGTGTGTGTGTGTGTTTGATGTTTGTATACTGGTTCAGACACATTTATGTAGTATTTTTCGAGAAATTCATTTTGGGGAATTCATTTTCTTTTGTGCTTCGATATTTGCCGTCGGCCTGGTGTCGAGTGGACATCGGAACACACTACCTTCCAAACACAGACAACCCTGGGCAGTCAGTCCTGTCAGGAAGAGTGGCACCACCACTCTATAGATTGTCTTCTCCTGAACAACGGAAAGCAAGGCCTGAGATAAATCGCACATTAATTCATCAGGATCAAGGGCCGGCGAGTATTTTCTCACCTCGGTTTCCAGGGATACACAAATGTCAAAAAGGGAATCCGTTTTCTGTCCTTTCAGAGCGTCAGGCAGCCAAGACAATACTCGGATGGAGCGCCCTCTGTCTCCGTCTCTGTCTCTTTTTAACAGGTAATTGGATATAAAAGCGAGGACGATGTTGAAGAATGCAGGCGTTGGATGCCAGATTTCAAAGACGAATGACCACACCGCTAAGGCCGTGTGAAATATTTGATAACATTTATTGTCTGCCGGTGGCTGATTCTAAACCCTCGCGGTCATGTTTTTACACATCACCGATCACGAGCATTGTCATCAAGAATACAGTGCTAGAGCTCTACAACTAAATAATCTGTTTATGTATGTGTCTGTATTTGTCTACATGTATGTCTTTATTTGTAAGTGTGTCTGTCTCTGTGTGTGACAAAATACTCGTAAACTTTTAATTTAGTTTTTTTTTTGATAGACTCTCAAAGACATGTCCATTTTTTTTCATAGCTTTCACACGAAAAACTAACAATTCAAGAAATAAAAAAATACAGATACAACGGTAATTTTCTATTTAAACAAGAGCAGGCACTTTTGTGCAAGTTTTATTCTTTCCAAATTTTATGAAGACAAGACTTGTAAATGGAAGTGCTGAAATTGTCGAAGATACAATAATCATAAAGAGACGGTTATTTCGGTTATAAATCAGAGGTGTTTGCCTATCATATTTTATGATTAAAAAAAACATACTCTTCCAAAAAAAAAAACAATTTTTTTTTTTTTTTTTTTTTTTATTGCGGAGTGAACTTTTCACTTCACCGCGGGCCACATCAATTTGCGCGCCCTGCAAATTCCGCGCTGCGAGTAAATCCTTGTTGGCGAGATTGTGCGTCTTTTTCTGTTTTCCTCGTCTGGAGAGCTGCATTGTACAGACAACTGCGGAGAGGCAAGAGTTAATCCTCAAACATGGGAAAAGAATGGCATTGCGCGTGCGTGAGGGCACGTGTGCTGGGTACATGGTGGATGGGTGGATTGATGGAGTGATAAACGGAGGGACGAATGCAGAATCTGGATTATATTTTAGCGCTTTCACCTATATAGTTTCTACACCTCTTAAATATATTGATAGTTATTGATTTCTCTCTCAAAGAAATCAATTTCTCTATCTATCTATCCATCTATCTAAATAAATAAAACAATTAGACTTATTTTACATATGTCGATAAATAAATGAATTGCAAAAAAAAAAAAACAACCAACCAACCAACCAAACAAATGAACAACCAAACAAACAAACAAACAAACAACCAACCAACCAACCAACCAACCAAACAAACAAACAAACAAACAAACAAACAAACAAACAAACAACCAACCAAACAAACAAACAAACAAACAAACAAACAAACAAACAAACAACTGAAAGGTCAGAAACCAATGTGATGCTGGCGGGATTGTAGTGATAATCATAAATACTGTCATGATTACGAGTCTGTCAGTCGGTGAGGTTAATTGACAAACGGGAGGAAACCGAAAGAAATTATTAGGTACAGCGCTAGGAAAACGGAAATTGGAAGCGCATGTACTTTTTAGTTTGTGAGTCAATTTGTCAATCCTTATTTTTTACTTCCAGAATGACACTTAACGAGATTCTGGAACAATCCACAGGCCGTGTATTATCAGAAGACTGTGTACACACGGAAATGAACAGGAAACACAACATGCGCTTGATTTAATTGCTGTTTGTTGCCTCATTGCAAGTCTCTTTTTTCATTCTTCTTTTTTTGAGGGGGAGGGTTGAGAACAGTGGTTGTTGGGGTTGGAAGGTGGAACAACCCAACGAGATGTTCCTTGAAACCAATTAAAAGAAGTAGAAGTAGCTTTGAAACCGATAAAAAACAACAAAAGCAGGAGAGGTAGAATTATCTAGTAGACGTTCAAAAGGGAATGGCTGCTTTATTTGAATCGAGATATCTTGGAAGAAACGATCGTTGAACGCATTTTTTGAGTAATCAATAGAAAGTTCGAGGAGTTCAGGCAATCGGTTGATTCTTTGATGGAATCAATCTGGAGGGCCTTGCGAACATCTCTGCTAACGGGACGAGCGCTGAAAGTCGACCTTCTCCTCCCTGAAGCCGACACGATTGGACTTTCTCTTTCTCCTTCCCTCTCTCCCTCTCCCTGTTTCTCTCTCCCTCTTTTTCTCTCTCTCTTTTCTTTCTTTTTTTTCCTGTTTCTCTCTCCCTCTTTCTCTCCCTCTTTCTCTCTCTCTTTCTCACACATGAAGATGTCATGTCATCTCTCTCTTTCTCTCTCTTTCTTTTTCCTTGTTTTCCTCTCTCTTCCTCTCTCTATCTCATAATATTTCTCTTTCTCTCTACTAACCCCCTTCTTGTCAATTTTTCACGATAGGAAGTTGCTTAAGGAACTGTTGTGGTATAATAATATTTTACTTTTTGTGTTATATTGTAATATTTCTCTTCCATTTGTCGCATTATAACATTTACCTTCCTCTTTGTTGCATCGTAATAGCTCCCTCTATCGTTCATAATAATTTAATATTTACCAGTGTTATTAGACGAGTCCTCCCTTTTGTCCTGTATTGTTTACCTCCCTTGGCTCTCCTCCAGGAGAAGCTCCGCCATGTCTCAGGCGAACACTTGGCGCAGGAGAATGTGTCCACCAATCCTTCGCTCCATCACTCCGGCACGCACACACACTCACTAACTCACTCTCTCTCACACACACACTCACTAACTCACTCTTCAGCACGAGCCGAAGTTTTTGACTTGAGCATCATGCAGTCTGAGTCCCTGTGCCTGTCTCAGGTTCCTAATAAAACAGAAATCCTTCAAGTATGGTGACGATGGATGGCGGCTGAAGCCGACTGAATCAGACTAACAGCTTGAGCTTTGCACGAAGGATTCTTCACAGCAGTGATGTCACTTGTTACCTGTATGATTGTTATGTCACTTGTTACCTGTATGATTGCTTAGACTTTAATTAGTTCTCGGAAATATTCTCATCCTCCTCTCCATCATTTTTTCTCTCTCTTTTTCTCTCATCTTCTTTTCTACATTGTTATCCCCCTCCCTGTCATTAAGATTCTCGTCTCTTCTTTTTCCCTCCCCATATTCCTCTCTCTTTCTTGTGAAATTTGTTTTGTATTTCTTTGTGAACAGCTATTCGCTTCCAGTCTAACTGCTTGTCTGTATGTTTATCTCCTTTTCACCCTCCTCTCCACTCAGATCCAATGCTGTTACCTCCTCCATCATCAAGTTTTCACCTCCTCGGTCTTCAGCCATCTTCTCAGAACTTTACTAGAGTTTCACTGTAAGCGTCGACATTTAAATTTAGCAGACAGGACAGAATTATTCCATGATGCAATCTTAAGTTTTAAGAACTTAAAAAAATTTCTTCTTCATCTTTTACTAATCTCTTTCCTTCTTTGAAGAACGTTTGAATGATTTGACATTTTATTTTTACATCCACTCCCTTTGTGACCCTTGTACCTGGCTGACGTCACGGACCGCAATAAACCCTCCGTAGTGGTTACGAACAAGGCTACGAAGTGGCTACGAAATGTTTACAAATTAGTTGCCAAGGAGTTACAAAACGATTACGAAGCGGTTACGAAGTAGCAAGGAAAAAAACTTTAGAATTATTACGAAGTTGCTACGAAGTGATTGAACTCCATAAGCCTCCAAACTCCTCCTTTCAATCCACTCCTGTCTCCTTTATGACAAACTGTTACACGAGAAAGACCATCCCTCAGCGTTAACGAGACACTTTGGGGTATTTTATAGCTTGTCATCAACAACAAACCTCAACATTTTGATCGCTTTCAACACTTCCATCTCCACTCGACATGCCTAATATATGTCTGCAACAACAACGGCTGTACACCGTTACTTAGCCGGGGCAACGGCTTCATAATGAGAGGAGATAACCGCGATCAATGCTGGCCGTGTGCAGGACGTCGATGATGTTGCTGGAGGTAAGGATGACAGATATCCAGAAACTTCTTCCTCGTCTGATGTGTCCTCGTACTCCCCTCGCCACGAACACCTCAGGCACGACTCTGTGTGAACACACTTTTCTGTTACCCGAGTGGAACATTCTTTCACATGTCTAAACGCGTTCTAGAATGTTCAAATAAGAATGTTAAAGACACACAATGGTCCATTGTTGGTTGTGAATGTTTAGTTTAAATGTAACTGGAATGTCAGTGCAGGTAGGGAATATTTAAGAGCAGACAACTGTAAACATCATTCTTCGTACCTACGTACTTGTTTATTGTTTCTGTATTTTGCCTTCAGCAGTACTTAAGAAATACTCCAACATTCTAGAACACATTCAGGCATTTAAAATGCCTTTTGGTAAACCAAAAAAAATGTTTAAGAATGAAAAGCTCTGGCCTAGAGTGTTTGCACTTAAAAGCTGCATGCCAGAGCTCACACGGAGGGCGACTTGTGTTATGGCTGTTGAAAAATTAATTTATTGCGACAAACGAATTTCTTTGCTAGTTCTCTTTTATCTGTGTTGTTTGTCTCAACATCTCATCCACGTTGACATCCTCTTGCTCTTCGTTGTCATTTTTTTTTTCTCTACACCAGACTTCACGGTCCTCTCGGCCTAGAGACTCAATTTTGTATCTTCTCACAGAACGAATCTGTTGCCCCATAATCGTGTCCACGGTAATTTCTTGTCTGGAACCTCCTATAATAAAGTCTTTCAAGCTAATCGAACCAGAAATGTGTTAACTTTCACACTGTGATTATCCCCATTGCCTGGTCTGTGATGTATGACACCCTGGGGGGCTTTTGGCGGACTGGGGGACGGGAATAACCTAAGTATCTGTGACTACTACTATCAATCACTTCTTCATCTACATTTACTTTCACAACTGTCTGCTGAGGACAAAGCATGTGCACAGCAGGACAAGTGATTACTGTGACAGGAAAACAAATAAACTGGTCCTTCTGTAGAATTGAAATATAAGAGTATAATTAAATTTAACTGAAGTTTGTTACATCTGTTTTTGTCCAGACAGAGCCAAGGCTCGGAGACAAACCTAACATTTAAAGAGAACAAGTTCATCAGTCAGGTGTCCCCACTGAGGTGTTCAATAAAGGTAATTAAGGACAGGCTAGAGCGGGCACTGAATTCATTGGAGTCTTTGCAAGGAAAGGTAGGTTGCGGATTGTGAGGAGGACATTTGGCAAAAATTTCAACCTGAAGAGAGTCTGGCGATCTGAGAACCGACTTGAAATGGCGCTCACTTATCTGTACTTCGTCTGGCGATGAGGAATCCACGCCTTTGGAGCCGTGACTGGGATCAATCAAAATGGTTATGCTACAACACGCACGGCGGACCTGTCACTTGTGGCAGATGGACTTTGCGACATTGAACTCTGAGACGTCTCTGTTGGCTGGTCCAGATCACGTGTGTGTGTGTGTGTTTGTGTGTATGTGTGTCGGTCGGTGTGTATGTGTGTGTCGGTCGATGTGTGTCGACACGGATGATAAATCAATGGAATCAGAGAACAACAGACTTGTCAGTTTATTTAAAATGTCAAACTTCTT
This sequence comes from Pomacea maculata, assembly GCA_004794325.1. Classification (NCBI taxonomy): domain Eukaryota; kingdom Metazoa; phylum Mollusca; class Gastropoda; order Architaenioglossa; family Ampullariidae; genus Pomacea; species Pomacea maculata. Next base: position 145,650 of record SRHC01000762.1, on the reverse strand, counting down.
TACGAAGTGGAAAGTGGAGCCAGGTAGTGCACTGACACAAGCAGCACTCCAGGCCCTGGACTGAGGCTCGCATGTCTCGCTGCTTACAGGGCTGCTCGTCAGATATTTCGGTCCTGCTCCATTATAACCCAGTTATCTCCATAGTGTGCCAGTCTAACCAGTTCTGAAGCAAATGCACCGGTAAGGAACATAAAACACGTGCACGCATGCTCTCCTTCTCTCCCTCTCTCTGTGGACGGCCCGGTGGCGCAACGGTTAGCGCTTGTCACCAATACTGTGAAGGTTGGTGTCCAGGGTTCAGTTCCAGTCTGGGGCACGCTGTTCTTTCTCTTCATGTGGAATTTGTATACAGGGATGGCTGCTTTGAGGTGACTGCCTTAAATGCTGGCTCAAAGTTAAACACCGTGACACACTGCAGGTAGACCATCACACACTACACCCTAACACACTACAGTTATAACCGCACACACACACACACCCTAACACATTACAGGTGTATACCCGCACACACAGGGAAGCGGGAGGGACGAACCGCGGCTGCACAGCCCACTGCGCATGCTCCGTGGTGGGAACCTCACGCGCGTAGGACGGAGGAGACTGGCTGGACCTGATAGACACCAGTCCCCTCGCACGTGCGCTGCACTCAAGAATGGCATTACACCGTACTTAGTTCAACGCCCAGTTCGTCCGAAACACAATTTCACTAAAGCTGTTGTGTAAAGATTGCTCCCGTATGATTGTTTTTGTTGTTGCTTGATAACAAAGTGAACGGAAACCACGTGACCAGTGCTGGAGGAATGGAGATGGCGTTGCTGCCTGACACCATTATGCAAAGCGTCGCTCGTGTTACGTGAACGCTGAACGGTTCATGATTATCACCACCCAGGGATTATTTTTTTTTTATGGAAAACACATCATTAAGGCTGTTTTTTTCAGGATCGCTGAACAACAGGTTTATTGACTGACGAGGATCCGTCGTTATAACGTCTAGGCGCCATCTTGGTTCTTTATTCTGGTAAGTAATTTTTCCTTTGGTGACTGGGAAGAAATAATTAATGTTTAGGCGTTTATTACACTAAATCTGTTTCGAGTTAAGAATAGGCTTTAGTGTGCTCACTATACCTGAGAAGAAAAGATAAGTGGGATAAGTTCAAAAAGTCTGTGAACTCGATTATTATTTTGTATTCACCGTTCTTACATTAGTCACAAAGAACGCAAACCAATTTTTTTTTCCAAAATCAGATCATTTTTAGAAGTGTTTGATGAAATGCCTATATAATACAAAACTTTGACCGTTCGTAGGATAAAATCGACTTTTTAAAGAGATATGTTTGAAAGAAGTATATTTCTAGTCCGGAAAATCGGATTGATCTTGAGTAAAAACAAAATACTTGAATTTACCTCATGTAAGTACAAACCTACGCTTTCATCAGCGATGTTTGGTAATGGAGCTGATGTCTGTAATTCAAGCACTATCAGCTTCTATTCAAGAGAATATGTAAAGTAAGCATACGGCGATCAAAGAAGCTTCACCATATGTTTGCATACATTTCAGTGCTTTCACATAAAAGTCAACCCAAGAGGTGGAAGAAGATTTTAAAAAATCGAATCGTTGTGCTCTAGCAGTATTTACTGTATCAGGTATCCACTCTCAATTTGAGGAGGATAAAAACATCAAAATGCATTGTCCCTGAGTAGGTGGCCGCTCTTTGCTAAAACTGTATTTTTAAGAAACTGAATAAAGAGAGAATTTGATTTAATCAAACTAAGACAAACATTTTGTTTTTAACAATGCAGAGGTAGGAATCAATAATATAACACAGATTAACTTTTTTTTTAACTACAGTAGAAAGTAAGCAGGGATGCTATCTTTTTCAGTTAAAAACCCGGCCTCAAAATAAGACAAGCCATTTTTTCCTTCTAAACTTCAAGAAACAATATGTCTGTGAACTAAAGTAGAAAGTCTGATTTTTCCGGAGTGTACACAAAATGTCTGCTACAGAGAGATCCAGTAGATGCTGACCCAACCGTTAAGGTAAAAGGTTGAAGCGAGGACACTGGGGGGGAACATAACCACGTTTGCTGGGTTAAGGTCAAAGTTCACTGTGGTTGGCTTTATTGCGTGGGTTGGACACTAAACCCAGCGCTGTTGTCTCCTGCAAGACACAAAAAGGTCGTAAATGTTCTGTAACTTCCACACCAGCAAGGAGCTGTCACCATGACTGCCCATTACTGTCTGCACCTTAAATTATGAAGTAGACATAAATGTTTTCACCGCTTGAAACACATTTATTATTGATGGTTAAGTCGTTTGAAAAAAATGGGAGTTGAACGATATACGAAACTAAAACTCAGGAAAGCTGACAGTTAGTAATCTTTACAACATCTGGAGACAAAACTAGCCAACTACACTCACCAAAGTGACATTTAAAAAAATGATTTAAGATGGACATAACTTTTCATGACTTCTGTAAATTTTAAAAAACTAATGCCCACACGCATGCGCAGAAAGAAACTGGAGCTCACAAGAATGCTTCCAAATTTTTGTCTGTTATTATTAGGAAAGTTGACAAGAATGGTTCCAGCCTTGCTGAAAGAAGAAGGCTCTGAGATTTATTGTTTATTATGTGTGCTCAGTCTTGCGTTGCTCTCCACTGATTACCGCCCCGCCATGCTGGCTACATCCGGGCAACTTGAGGGCGTTGTTAAAATCGTTTGAAAACTTGCCGGCTCCGAGGTTGCTGTGAGAAGGGTAAAGATGATTTAGCGATCATATTTAGACAAGTGCTCGATCAACTCAATCGATTACTTGTAACTTTACAGTTTGAAAGTAAAATGTCCTCCTTCCCTCCAAAGGCGTCTTGATGAATGACTTGTTGGTGTGGTAAGTAGGAGGAGAGCCGACGAAATGTTTTGTGGAAATATTCAAGGAATTTGTCAGTATAGGATATACATATTTGCTCCTACAGAAAGGTATGGGTCATTAATGAAAATTTGCGGTATTTTTTTTATCAAGGTGATAGACAGGGATGGAGGGGTTAGACCTGGAAAAAAAAAATCACCGAAATGAGAAGCAAGGCAGGGTTCCCTTAGTTTCAATCTAAAAAAATTATTTAAGGTAGATAACTTTTGGAGAGTGTTGCTCTTTTGCTTATGCGTTTAAAAATTGACTCTTGTTATAAAAACATCAACTATCTGAATCTAGGCAAGTAAAATTTGTTATAGTCTGTATAACAGAGTACATGGTTGTGTTATATATATATATATCGTTCTAGTCTTAACAAAATGTGTTCAGAAGACTAGTTGTTGGTGGTAGTGGTTTTCGTTTCGAGGAAACTTTAGTTTAATGCATTGAACATCAGTGTACATAGTTGATTAAAAAATATTTATCAAGACATAGAATAAATACAATAATTTTGTCTTAAATGGAGAGGCGGTCAAATGACAATTGCATAAAGTGTCGGCTGTTTTTGGTTCGTATCTCGTCCTTGGCACCCTGTTCTTTCTCTGGATCGTCACTTGTTTACAAGGCCTGCAGCTCATCAACTGCATAGCCTTGACTGCAGGCTCCAAAGTAAACACTAATTTAAAATAAAAATTAATGGGGAGGAACGGTATTTAGAAAATAAACATGAAACTGTCTTCCACACTGATATATAGCATGAAATCAATGTGTCAAAATACAATTTTTGGCCTTCCACAACCTGTTACAAAGTGGTTGTGAGCTTGAAATAGATATATAAACCTGCTCTGCAAGCATCCGAGTTTGTATTTATCTTCCGGTAAATATTTATCAGTCTTTGTATAGGAGTAATCTCTGAATGGGTCTGGAGTTTCTTTCTTAGCTCCAGATCTCTTGCAGGATATGCCTTCACTTCACTCATTGACCTTTTCACCTTTCGATTCGCTATCGGATTTGTATTCAAGCAAAACTGACAAAAGTGGCCGCAGCATTCTCCTCAGTTGAAGTTACCCATTAACTACTGTCATTACCCGAAATCGTTTCTGTTCCGCACAAGAAGCTTATCGCGCCTAAGAACGGCAATAAGCCGAGATGAATAAGGCCAACCTCATCCGTCTCGCCTTTTTACCCACGATAACGACTTTCTCGCCCCTCCCTTCGACCTCCCTGACCTCGGCCTGTTGTTGTGTCACTGAGTTTATTGCAAGATAAACAGTTTTCTAGGAAAATTATTATACATGAACCTTTCATTTTTGTTCCGCTGAAGCACCATAAGACACGAAAATCTGAACTATTTGAATTTTTTTAGTTAGGTTATTCGGTTTTTGTATGTCTGTTTGTCTGTTTGTTTGTTTGTTTGTTTGTTTGTTTGTTTGCTTGTTTGTTTGTTTGTTTTGGGAAGAGATTGCAGTTCATGGAGTTCTCATGTCGGTAATCTACATTAGTTTATTCGTCCATGTGTCATCGCATCTACCAATGTCACATGGCTATTCAGTTTAAATTTGGTGGACATTTTTTCCCCTATACTCAGTGCAAGATTTTGTCGACCTAAACCTGTGTAGATGACCCCGTTCTGTTCTCGAGATACACGTCTAAAATCATCATTCACAGAAAAAGATCTGCAAGGCTTATGTCAGAATTTTTCGTGGATTATATTTTACTTTGTCAAGGATGCAGCTGAGAATTTATCTTAATGAGGAGTATCCATAGAGATTGGTGATGTCTTAGTTTTGCTTCGTTCTCGTACATAATGGAGTCGTCTAGTGCTAAAAGTAATCATATAAACTAGGAGACTAGTATTTCACACACCATAAAATAAAACAATGTTCAAGTTGTTTATCAAACGAAAGCTATGACATCGGCCACTAACGTTGTCAATGATGTTTATACAAGAAGACATTAGTTGTTGTTTTTTAATCCAATGTAAAACAAATGAACTTTTTCGAGATTATTTTCTGAAATGCATGTATAAAAAGGCTTCCTTTCAACCCAAATGTGCATGCAGACAAACATGAATGAATACAAACACATGCATATACAAAGGTACACATAAACTACGGTTACACATATACACATGCATAAAACAACTTTATACATATACACATGCCCAAGACAAATTCACACATCTATATAAATATACATTTACTGAAGTGGAGACAGACGTATAAGCGGCCTCGTATATAAACCTGTAATTTTTGTCTTGATTTCTGGTAGAAGCGTCCTATTGATGAGAGCTGACCTCTGCCCCCGTGCAACAAACCTCTCTCGTGCTCCAGTCTCATCACGCCGCCACGATTTAGCCAATTGCCAGCCAACCAACCTGTAGTCCAGACGTACTTCTCCCTCCACAAGAGATGCCCCTCGGCTTCTAAAAGCTGTCGCAGCTTGTCGTCAGCCATGAGCGTCAGCCCGCACGTTCCGGCCGCGGGCGCCATGCTGCTGCTTCCTGACGTCGCCCCCGACATCAGCAACACGACTTCCGGTCACGTGCTGGGGGGCGAAGTGTTCGTGGCGGTCAATGCCAACGTGGAGGACACGTCGCCTTCGCTGGCCTCTACGCGTTTCATCGTGCAAACCGTCATCACCCCCATCGTCGTGACCATCGGGTTGCTAGGCAACGTCCTCAACATGCTGGTGCTGGTGCAGCCGACCATGCGCACCTCCACCAACGTGTACCTCCTGGTGCTGTCCCTCGCCGACAGCGTCTACCTCATCTTCAGCTTCGCTCTCTCTTTTGTCGATTGCCGGCTCCCTGGCCTGAGCTACACCGCCTACACCTTCAACACCTACGGCCGCACCATTAGCGACCTCGCCGGCAACATCGCCGTGTGGATTATCGTCATCTTCACGGTTGAGCGCTACGTGGCTGTCTGCCACCCTATTCATGGAAAGGTGTGGTGCACGGTGAAAAGGTGAGTGAGACAGACGAGTTAAGCAAAACAACAAAAAAGTTTTCTCCTTCACTTCCCTTTCAATCCTAAAGAAGGTTTCAGAAATGTTAGTAGGTTTTACTTCCTACCAGAAATTAATTTCATGATATGAATCTCCTTAGAGAAGTTATTCCATTTTTAATGCAGAAATTTATTCAATAGACTAGGCAATAGCTCCTTAGAATAAATAAATCAAAATATATATGCCATCTGCAAAGTCTTGTCCAGATCACGTGTGTGGTTGTGTGTGTGAACATATATTGAACTTCTTACATCATTGAGTTAAATGTCAGAAGAATTTTTCTTTTGAAATATAAGTGTATAGATCCCTGTCTGTATTAAGCCATGTGATATATATATATATCATGAAGTTGATTAGTTGAATTAGTTGATTAGACTTATGCTTGGATTTTAATTTTATCCAATGCTAAAATGTGGTTATTATGTTAATATGTAACCACACTATCTCATATAAATTATTATGCTAACGTGTAACCATACTTACTATGATGTAAATTATTGCAACACATCGCCATTCGTAGAATCTTTTGAGAGCCAATTTTTTTTTATTTTAGATGAAGTATTATCACTCATTTCATTTTATGTGTTGTTTTAAAATCATATTCATCCTAAAACTGTACTGTCGAGGCTGCATATAATATAAAAGTCCGCCGCTGAAACCATTAGAGTTCATTATAAAAATAACCAAGAGCCCTTTGCTTGCCGAACAAAAGTTCGCGACGAGCGATACATTTATATATATAATTATATGAAAGTGGTGTCTCTTTTAAAACAAATCATTATCAATTTTAAACGACCATTAAATACCCTATGGCCCCAAACAATTGCGAAAACACTCGACATTAGCGCAAAAAAGAGGAGATGGGTTAGCTTTGATCACCTCCTGGTAAGGACTCCAAGGACAGGGATCACGTGCAGCACTAGTAGTTGAGAGGTATTGCGTTGGAAAACTGTTTTCAATGTTTTGTTGATTTTTTTTTTTTTAACTTTCACGTGAACAATTCTCGGTCACCCCTTTCATGAAGACCCGTTGACGACAGAGCGAACGGAAGCTGTGTAAAGTCCTATCGATGGACATGCTTGTCTATTGTATTTAAATATCAACCACACATCTCGACCCAGTCTTGTAGATAATTAGTCATTTATCACAATATTTCGCCATATGGATGTTATGTGTCTGATTTCCAAGAAACAGATGCAGTGAACATTTCGGATGTATTCCTACATCAAAAGAGTGCGAGTGAAGATGCTGCTGCGAATATCTCATCGATGAGCAGAAACAGTTGTCGCCTGTTACTCCGAATCCTTCTCAGTCAGACCATTCAACCCACTGCCTACCTACAGCACACAGAAATGTAACTCTTCTTTGAAGAAAACACAATGAGTGGCAACATTTCTTTCTCTTTCTCTCTCTCTCTAATTGCTTTTCAGGCGGGTGAAGTCCATCGCTCAATTTCACAGGATCAACAAATCAAGAGAAAAAACTCCTGTAAGAACAGAACTGCTTGTCTTTATCTCTTGACGCATTGGTTGCCCCCAAAGCGCGTTTTGTTTTCCTTCACAAGTTTTTCCATGGAATCCGCAACCTAAACATGTCCGTGGCTTACAAGTTACATAACATAAAACAGAATATATTTTTCCGGATTCAGTTTCCGCTGCCAAGAAGAATAATGTGAGCACGAGTTCTTTTAGCAAAACAAATCTGAATGGAAAGCGATTTCTTATTTTCACAGCATAGTTAACAACATTTTTAACATCCGTCCCACTGAAATCTGTGAAGGATGGAAAGGAAGTTTCCTCTTTGATTGTTGTTTTTGGAAAAAAAAAGACACAGTGGTAAGATCGTTAATGGAAGCTGGAAAAAGCAGGGATGACAGATGTACCCGGAGAGACTGAAACAGAGAACTCCAAATTGATAGAAATAATACCTATGCCAGAAACAATATTTTTTTATAACCTCTCTGGGTTTCCAATAAGCACATAAGCTGAAATGTTGAAATGTTGCCAAGCAAATGGCTGATGGTATCGCTACATGCGCTTCTTTGCTTGCTTCCTAACATCTCGAATCAGTTTTCTGTCTTTGCCAGGATTTCATTTTGTAATAGCCATGACATAAGTGCTGTCCGATTTAGAAGAAATCTGCTGGAACCCATTTTGTTAATGGCCGAGAAGGAAAGAAACATTTTCAATCCCAGAAGAGTGCTTTAAAGACCTACCCGACTGTAACTTTTTCAAGTGAACAGCTTTTATTCGCAATAAGATAGTAGTTTTCACAAACTCTGAAAAACTTAGCTCTTTTATTCTGGAGCTACAAAACATAAACCGTCTATATGTAAACAAAGAGGCTGAATCTGAGTCACATATGTTGGAATATGGACATATTCATGTCTTCAGGGCTACAGTCAATATAAAGGTAGGAGCGGATGTCAACATGACTATGTGAACTTAATATCTCAGAATATAAATGAGAATGTTGAGGTTTGAAAACTTGAATTTTTTGATCGAAAGATGTTCTACAGTGAGATTTGGGAACCCACATACTTTTTCGGTAAAAGAAAAATCATACTTTAGTAGGTCTTTCAGAAAAGTGAATAAATTTGTTCTTGGAGAGCAAAAGGCAAGAGTAAGGTAATATAGAGGCTGTTCTGCCAACAAATTTTTCTCTTTTTAACTTTTGACCACCGAGGAAGTAACTTCCTTGATGTGTGACGAACACAAAATATCAGATGGAGACAATGCTGCTAAATATTTTTTGTTATGAGATTTTTCCACATGATTTATAAACTGAAATAATAAAGGAATTACACTGAAGGTGAACATCTGAGGAAACAAAATAAACCGTCTTCCATCGTGCTAAAGTAGATGAAAGTCCTGTAAAACAAAAATGAGCGAAAATAAAAAGAACACTACTTAGACGATTGCCTCTGGACAAATGAAGTTCTTTTTTTTTTGAGGGGGGAGGATTTCCTGGGGTTCGATGGTCCTCCCAGTATTACACCGGCCTTCAGGGTTCAAAGCTGTTTGCTCTCGAGTTACGGTCTCTTGTTCCGATACACCTGACTGAGAGAAAGCTTTTGGGAGGAAGAATCACCTCCTCTAGGGTGTTTGCTGAAGGGAAAGCTACCCCGAAGAACTATCCGAGCTACAAGTAGAAAAAAAGGGTTAGTAGAGGTATTTATTCCACTGTCTTGGCTGAGTTCTTCAGGCTTCCATTGGGATTCAGTTGCTAGACACACTTTGTTCCAACCGGTCACCATTTCTATTTTATACTTCATTTAGTGACAGCTTGGCTGTCTCCTTTTTTCCCCTTCTCTGAAAGGCATGCAGGGTGCACTCTGTAGAAACCCAATGCAAGATGTTAATCAGGGCAGTGGTCCGAAGGGACTTTCACGATTAAGGAAATTTTACAGAGTTTCGTTTGAGTGGCTTGTCTTGGTGGCAACACCTTTTGGCAACGGCAAGACACACAGACACTAATTAGTTTCCGAAAATAGCAGATTCTTTGAAGACAAGAACGCTGATGTTGTCAGGCAACTGAAGGAAGTTTGTTTTCGAGACTTTCGTACTCCTCTGTTGAAATAAAAACTTCCTCTGTTTGGTTTTCATTATTTATCTCTATGTGTGCGTGTATGTAAATGTGTATGGTTGTGCGTCTTCTGTCTCCTATCTCTTCCAGATTCGTACATCTACATTCAATCTCCTCTTTCTACGGGGGATAGAAAATGAAATAGTGGTAAGAATGACTTGATTCATTGCTTTTTTTTTTCCTAGACCTAATGTATGGAGGTTTTGACCAGTTTGGTTTTTTTTTTAATTTTGCCTGCAACGCCACCACCATCTGTCGCATTTTGTCAACGACTTATTGGTTGGGGAAACTTAAAAGCTTTCAGACAAGTTTCAGCTGTTCGAGAAACTTCGTTCCAGTGGTGTCATATTGTCTCAATTCCTCGGTGGTGTAGGTATCAGAGATGTTGGTGCTGGAGAGACTTCTAGAAGTTTACAGACATGCCGGCTGACTGTAGGATTATGGATTTCTTTCAATAAGTTTGAATAGCTTTAGCTTTTTAATTTATTTGTCTGTCCTGATACTCTGTCTTTTTATCAAATATCTCGTCTCTCTCTCTCACACACACATTCGTGATGTCATCACCAGGTTTGGCAAGGAGGTATTCTTATTTTCCTGCCCATGTGATTGAACTCAAGCGACAAATTGTTAGCACTGGGGTAGTAGACATGGACTTCCTTCTGTGTGCCCTCCCCTCCTCTGGCACAAAGAACTGTTCATGGGATCAAGTGCCGGCGATTAATGTGAACGGCTCAGAGCAGGAGATAATACCTTTGTGAAGACCCATCACAACATGACAAGATTTTAGAAAATTGCTTGACAGCTAGAGAAACTATTTTTATATCAAGTTTTCAACCCCTTGCCCAACCACCATCATGCTAACGCATATAGTTGTGAAATTTTAAAAATTATTTTACTCATTTCGGAGGGTGACACCTTTTCTATTTTTAACCCCATGCGGATGGTCCGCGGTGGCGCATTGGTCAGACAATGAGGATCATGGCGATGAAGGGCAAAGGTGGACCAAGATAGACACGCAGACTCTAAAACACTCGCATATGCAACACACACATCTAACAAGTGTGAAAGTAAAGGATTTGAGAATGGGAAGTCTTAAGAGGACTCCTTATGCAAATCTGGTAATCAGTAAATAACCGATGACGATTCTTCCACACTGCTAAAACATCTTTCCACTCGAAGCATTCACCGGGTTTTTTTCCCTGCTAATCTCGGTCTCTGTAGGGACAGAATTCCTTTTCTTCCTTTGCTTGATTGCCACATTTTTAAAGTGAGGCAATTCACCTTTAAAGTGTGCAGAAAATTGCCTTATCGATTTCACATTTCAAATTTGCACCCGTAATGGTCCCATCGGGGATATTCTTTAACCTTCATCAAAGAAGAATATTCGTAACGTTTTAATTATACTTGAATTTCAAATCACATTTGATACAGTTAAGTCAAAAGATTTTCTACTTATCGGTTTATATATGAAATTCCTCAACGTCGTTCGTCTTTGATGGAGGAGAAGATTTCAAATGTGTGGAATGTGGAATGTTTTCTGTTTGCAAGTCTTCTTTCAATGTGATGGATCGGTATTTTTGACAAAAATCACTAGTCTCGGGTTCTATCTCAATTTAATTTCAGAATTGAGATTTTTTTGTGTTAATTTTTAACTTGGGTGTGGGGAGGGAGATGTGATGTCCTCTCCTGAACAGATGATGTTAGCGAGAAATCTCTTGCACTTCAAGATCCGATAAAGGGAGATTTCCAGGTGGAGATATTTGATCACTTCCTGGAAGACAGATAAGTGAGCAGGTAAGAGGTAGACAAATACACTGACATCCCGATAGACGGAAAACATTTGGGGAGATTGCTATATAACAGGTATGCAAATAATGTAGGAAACATAATACTAACAAATAAAAGCAAGTAACTAAAATTAATTTATATTCAGACGTTATCCTCCTTTTTTCTCCAGATTAACTCGCACAAGTATCATCCAGAAAGGCTTAACCTACTTAGTCCTTCAGTCAATTAAACTAAAAATTTCTCTTTACTATATTTTTTTCTTGCAGAAGGTCTGAGCCTCATCCTTCCGATAACATTTAAGCATGTACAATTAAGTGGAACATTGAAATTCTTCAAGAATCGCTGTCGGCCTTCTCAAAAGGTTTCGGCAATATTCCTTTGGGGCTCTGCGGTAATGCCGGTGGAAAACGAAACATCTGTTGATGTAATTTGGAGACGTGGCACTGATGCCATGAACACCGACCTTTTTAGGTGCTTATTAGGTCCTCGGGCCATCAGAGAGGGAAATGAAGAGAGAGAGAGAGGAATTGGAAGAGAGTGAGGAAAGAGAGAAAAGCGGGGTAAGGGGTTTACACAAGAAACTAAGGAGTGCCAAAAGGGAAATGTATCCTGTACAGGTCTCCACAACTTTTCACCAGTCTGTGATTAATCACTTATTTACACTCTTGGCCTCTACAAGGAAACGCCATACCGTTGAATAAAAATGTATATGTTATGTATGATGTCGAACTTCTGAAGAATTTTCATTTCTTTTTATACAAGCCTATTCCTTTCTCATTAACTATGATTTTTACTTAATATTTAGCCCTCTCTTCATTCTTTTACTTGTCATTTTATTGTTGTTTTTTTACACGGGGAACATGTGGATTATATTCCAATTTTAGCAACCCATATTTAAATTTAAATAATTTTGTTTACATGTATCAGTTATCCCAGTAAAATACAGAAATAAATTGTATGTGACATTTCATGTATGCAGCAGAGAATTTAAATGACACATACTTACATTTACCTACCAATATAACGAGACACATATACAATATATATTTGTTAGATAAACATCCATCCACGTACTAATTCATACCAAGAGAATCCGCATTTGTGTGTGTGCTTATGCATATGTGTACATGCGTGCGTGCCTGTGTGGGTTTGTGTCTATATGTTGCGGCTCGTGCTTAGTTTATGCATGCAGAATAAAGTATAAACAACAAAGTTTTATTTCACTTTTGTCAAAGAGCATTCACTTCCGTCGTGACAGTCCTAATTTCTTTCACATTATTTTCTTTGTCGCTTCCTTTGTAGTCTAAGGGTCTACTAATTTAAGACTGGGTGGCAAATCCTGTCTTATTTCTCCCGGATGTCAAGACACGATCTTTCATCATTAGACGAGTAAAACAATGTACTGGTGTCAGACGAGCCGTGCATCTGCCGGTATTACTGACAGGACATCATGGTTCATCCTCCGTACTCCTAATAGCTTCCGATCGTACTGTCTGGCTGGTCCTTCGAATTCCAACCTTATTTATGACCAAGGAACATCCTCAAAAATACAGAAGAAAGTCAAGCTTATTAAAGCATTTCACCATTTTTTTCTAACCGCAGGCAAGACCAAGAAAAAGGTTGACTTACGACCAGTGTTAAAAGATTTTAGGTTGTGACAATAACAAGACCACAAGTCTCCGAAGTCTAGTTTATGGCCACATTCTCGTACAAAATATCAATAGTGGAATAATAGAAGAATACATAAATAATCAAATGAAAAATGTCTCCAACTTTCTCCCAGCAGTGATACATCAAAGCCTTCCCTCTCTCTTATACAACAGATCCAGCTTCTCTCTGTGTAAGTAATGAGAATGAGCTTGGTGTCAAGCGAATTGTAAATTTTCTGTGAACATTGTCCAACTGAGCTTTGACCCCCATCTTCATGTTACTTCTTCCAGTAGCATAACTTGAATTAATTGACAGTAATTAACACCACCTCTGACAAGCTTTCCATTGGTTAACACATCTTGTCAGCCAGAATCTACATAAACGCAGTTTATTCAAAAATTATTTTTATTTTATTCTATTTTTTTTCCTCGTTCCATTTGCTATTTACAACACTAAAATTATTGTATGATGGAAACTGGTTTATAGAAAGGTCACAGCAAGAGTTCAATGCCATTTGTCTCCACTCCATGTGTGGCCGGCACATGACCTTTCTGTCCCGCGGAGTGTCAGGCGCTCCGACGAATATGCGATCGCTTATCCATCAATATCTTTTAAGTGGATTTGAAAATTAGACCATCTTTTGGCCAGAAGACTAGACAGGCGCATCCTGATCACAGGAAGGCATTCCCAAGGCACAAAGCGCCATTATTGGGTTAAAATCGCCCCAACGGACCACCCGACGATGGTGAGCGGCAGTCTGTTTCTCCGGTGTCTGAGCAGTGTTCATCCATTCCCTGCTTTCACTGCGAGGTGCTGGAGATGCATCGTTGTTTCTGCATTATGCTGTATTTTCTTTGGAAAAAAATATCCGAGATCTTTGTCCTCGTTTCTTTTGCATACAGGATTGTTGATGGAAGTTCATGCGTTTGCGTGCGTGAGTGCGTGCGTGTGCACGCTTGCTTGCATGCGGAGGTATGAGTGTTTAAGTCCTGTATTTACAGTCGTGCCCCCGCGCGAGCTCGTTCCCACATGAACGACAAATAGAAGCCGAAATGAATCTAATATAAGGGTGTGCTATGTGTTTCCCTAGCGACCGCCTCCCAGCATCAATCAATCGATCAGTTGCCATCAATCTTTTAATCTAGTAGGCAGGTCACAGAGTACAAGTAATTATCATCAGAAACCTCAACCCTCCAACAGAGTCACGAAATTTTACCCTTGCAAATTGTTTGCTGTCATTGTTTTTGTTATTACCACTGCAACTAAAATGTATCCTGTACAATTATATTGATTGGTGGATGGAGTCATTCTGGATGTTTGGTTCGTTCATTCGTTTGTTCATTTGTCTTCTTTTTGTTTTGTGTTACAGAGCCAAGCTCTTCTCACTGGGGGCGGTTCTCTTCTGTTTCACCAACACATTCCCAGGATTCCTGGAGCTGGAGGTCGTGGAGGAGGAGGACGGACCGCAGTGTAGATACACTGAATTCGCGCAGAGGAAAGGTTACGAGCTGGGCTACACCTGGTGGTACGTCACCATCTTCTTCTTCGTCCCCATCGTCTTCCTCCTCATCTTCAACTCACTGCTCATCCGAGCCCTGCTGCGAGCCAGCCGTGAACGGGAGTCGATGGTGACCGGAAGTCAGAGAAGACACTTCCACAGACGAGCAGCTTCCGTCTCCGACCGGCGCGGAGTGTGCGCGTACGTGGCTTCCTGCTGCTGCTTGATGGAGAACCGCAAGGCCGTGGACACCGCCAGGGGCTCCTCCCATGAGCTGTCCTACAAACGCAGACCTCACACCTGCTTCTTGATGTGCGAAACTTTCGACTGGTACTCGAGGAGGAAGCGGGAGTACACGGACGTTTTCGGAAGTTCGTTTTACGATGGAGTGTGTCTGGAGGACGTGGGAGATGGCAAGGTCCACACACCCATGCCTAGCAATGTGCTGCTTGTTGATGGCAGGCCGAGGTCTGGTCGACGATCTGGAAGACGTCGCTGTCGCAAAATGTCGGGATCGTCTTTGAAATGCTTCAGAAAAAGAAAGCGGGAGATGGAGAGCGAAATTAGTACATCGGAGTCCACTCTCCGCGTGTCCCTGTCGGTGAGGCTCAAGCGCCAGGACACAAGGGAGACGAGCACTTTCAGCACCGCCGAGACGACGAGTTCCAGGAAAAATGACCCCCAGAGGGAGCCAGTGCGACCGTTACTGAGCAACCAAAGCACTTCCCCGTCAAGCTCCGTCAACTATTCCTCCTCTACTCCTTCCCCGGCAGGTCGCGAGTCTTCTGGTTCCGGCCGCAGGTCACGTGAGCAGCAGAAGGTGACGCTGATGCTGGTCATCATCGTCATCATCTTTCTCGTCTGCCAGCTGCCCTGGACCATCCTCTTTCTCTACAAGGCGTACCTCTCTGCGCACCAGTCTGGCGCAACCGGAGGTGACGCCATGAAAATCGCTGGCAATGTGGTGAACCTCCTGGTGCTGATCAACGCGTCGGGAAACTTTTACTTGTACTCGTTCTTCAGCAAGAGATTCAGGCGCACTCTGGCCAAGCTGATGCTCTTTTGCAAGTCGGAGTTCACAGTGTCATCGGTGTAGACGCTAAAGCACGTGATCGTTAATTATGAAAGGATCAGACCATGGGACTGGGAACGTTCAATCACTCTTCCTCTACTTTTCTTTCTTAACGCGTAAGAAGAATAACTATTTGCATATTTTATTTTTAAGTTGATTTAATGAACTGGTAATACGTTAAACTGGACATTTTTCTTCTTCTTCTTCTTTCTTCTGTCTTCTTCTTCTTCTCTTCATTTGGTCCTCTCGTCGCTCCTTTTTACTAAAACAACAAAATTATACATTCATAGCCTTATAGCAAGATGGATATGCTAGTTTTGAAGCTTCGCAACAATTCGCTTCATTTTTTCTCTTCAGAGACGATCTCATTGACAGCTGTGTATATCAGGCAATTAAAATTGTGAATTTTGTTTTTAATTCTTCTATGCGCTTGGTCATTTCTGTCTTCTTGTCTTCTTGTGTAGGTGTATAAAATGATAGCTTGCATTTGTCAGGCATGGTTAAGGCTATTGTCCTCATTCCTTAGATGTCACATCATCATCATCATCATCATCATCAAATTAACTTGCAGGGCTCCAACAGAGGAGGCTTTTAGTTCGCTCACCTTTTCTCGCACTTCCAGACTTCTTTCGAGTGATTGGCGCATGAACAGTTGGCAGCAACCTTGACTTAGGTCCTAAATTTTATTAGGCTCTTTTCGCAGGGCTGCGAGTTTGTTTGTTGACCAGAAAAACAAAATTGAAAGAACTGGCGTCCATCCACAGCGGCATTTCTCACGGCAGAAAATATTTTTAATAAACCATTTGAAGCTTCCTGTGATGTTGCCTGGGAAACATTCTTTGTTCGGCAGTTCTCTTTGAGAACTTTCTGAGGTGAATAATTTGAGACCGGCAGCCATTAACTTCTGGCCGTTGGCATCCCGCGGGGTGCTAATGTTGTGCACGTGATGTGGCTGTGTGAGGTCAGGGTCATCATAACCTCCTCACATCAGTCTATAGTGCTCGTGTTGTTCGTGTAGCCTGGTGCAAAACCCACAGCCGGCTTGCACGACTGCGTGCGTTTCCTTTCCATGCATGACAGTTCAGGTATAGTCTATTCACCAGGTGCAAGATATGGACCTGTTTATGTACAGAAAGGACGTACAAACACTACTGCAGTGCGGCCCACTTATAGAGCTTTATCAGTGCTGGACGATGTTCGTCAGATAATTTTTGTTTTCTCTCCTTCCCATCGTCTCTTCTTTCTGATGAAGATTGCTGCACTTTTAATACCATCCTCCCATTTTGGTAAAAAAAAAAAAATGCTGAAGTCATTTCACAATCAGCCGGTGCTTTGTCAACATTATTTGTTAAAACTTATATGATGGTGTAGGTGTTTTTGAAAAATGCTTACAGTGTTCATGTTGCTGATAATCAGATATATATTTCTGTTGTTTTTATTCTTACTCTCGAAGTTAATCAGACAGCTTTGAAGTTGTGCAGTAAGCACGCTACCTTTGGAACGTTTCCTCCTTTCTATCCATCTTCTTTCGATTCCATGGCATCTGCTGGTCACGTGACCATCCTGCACGCCTCAGACAATCAAACGTAGAGGTAGATTTATCTCTGGCAATTTCATGTTTATCCTGAATATCCTAAAACTCCAGTCGAACAATTGTTCTCGTTGGCCGATAAGAAATCGCCATGTTTATGATGCTATTTTGTCAAGATTGGATTTAATTTTGTCGAGATTGGAATTAAAGATGTTTGATGCAGACATTGCTGTGGACACTGTACGACATGTTTGACAATGCTTGGTCCACATTTGTTTGTACATGTTCTCTATCGCCATTGGGAAAAAATAAATATGAACAAGTCGAAGAGACATCTTTGCATTCTTTCGTCTCTGGCTTTATACACGAAGATAGATGAAATGTCTGTCTTGTCTGTATTATTATTATTATTATTATTATTATTATTATTATACAACGAGGAGTTTATATACTGCATGAGAACGAGACATGTACAGCATATGAAGTTCGAAAGGATAGACAACAATACAACAGTACTGATAGGTAACAACAGACAACATCGAGAGGACGCAAAGAAGAATCGGGTAACAAACCAGTTGTGTTTCTACCTCTCTAACTTTCCGTCTGTCTTTCTATCTCTCTCTTCCTGCCTGTTGTATGTTTGATTGTATGCATACATCTCCCATGTACGAACATAGCCTGGTGCAGCATTCTCTGAAGTGCATCTACAGCCATCATCTCACTATTGACTGTCATCCTGATTGACCCCGACAGAAACCTAAACAGTGGTACCTGTCCAGTCCAAGTGAGACCTGGTCACATGCTGATAATGTCTGTGCAGTGACTTCTATACACTTTGTACTTTTCTAATTAACCGCTTCTGGCGGTAAACATGGGTCAAAGGTCAACAAGGGAGGAACAAGCCACACGTGCGCACCTCAGAAATCAGAGAGATATATCTACTCCTCCAATTTCTAATCCTCAAAAAAAGAGGATTATGGGCTAGCACGGCAACTGAGAGGCTCCCAAAAAACATTTGCGTTTGCTTTCGTGCTTTAGTGTAAATAAGATGTTTTTCAGAGCGGATTTCTTTTCTTAAATATTTTGTTACTTTTTAATTTTACGTATTTGAGAGCGGTTTTTTTCAGGAAAGCTGTTTTCGTTGGCACGCCCTTCCTTAATACAACAGCTATCAAGATTATTATATAGTATTAAGAAATAGTCAGAGATTATTTTGTTTTAAATTAGAAAGACTTACTTTCTTTCATGCATTCTTATCATGACAGACAAAGCATAGATGCCTCTCTGTTGTTTTTAGCAAAAATATAAACTGCCATGAAAAGTTCTAATGTAGTTAGGTAAATTTTACCTTTGGCGCATAATTCAGAAGAAATTATTTTAAAACTAATTTTTTTTTTTGAGGGAGAAACCATCGGAAGAAGGGTGTCTAAGGGTCGGTGTGGGTGGAAAGGGGATTGGCTATCCATCGAGTGGGAGGGAAAAGAGGATTATAGAGGAAGTGTTGAGATATTATCTTTATCTTGTCTGTGCTTGTTTTTTTTTGTGTCAAGATAGACTAGCAGCGGCCTGCACGTGCAACAAGTCGCTCACCCAACACTGATTTGCTTACAACAGCGGGATTGAGGAGGTAAACAGTCGTTGCCTGATATTTGTTTTTGTGTTTTGCGTTGACAGAACCAGAAAAATTCAATCGGGGAAAACAGCAAAGCCTGGACAAAATTTGTAAAGAATTTCTTATTTTCTTAGTGTCTTGTTTTGCGTAGGAGGCTTTCGGCTTCAGAACGAGGCTCAATCCTTTACAGACCTCATTATAGCTATTCCTGGACATGTGGGATAAGCTGTTCACTTTGCAAAATAAAAAGACTCTTGTAAATCAGAAATTAAACTATAGAAACTGTACTGATTATTCTGCCTTCTTCACTACTTTTTCTTTTTCTTTTTTATAAAAGATCTTCAGAAGATTAGTACTAATATTTAAAGAGTGACTAAATTCTCTGTTGCAATTCGTATGTCTATAATCATACATGGAGAATTGAAAGAAATATTTTTTTTCACTCGGAGATTAACCTATTAAACAAAATCAATCAAAAGTGCGATATTCCGGAAGCTGTCAGAGAACGCCAAAACAACAAACAAACAAACAAAAACCAGCAGAAGAGGCTGGTGATGACAGCAGGGTATCAAAAATAAACAAATAAATAAATAAAAGCCTGTTGGTATCTTAGAGTCGCGTGTAACATCGCAGTAGTAACATATTAACATGCTCCGTTGACACAGCACGAGCTGGTGAGGCTTGAATATAAATATGATAAAAAGTAAGAACAAATGAAAGGCAGACAAAATAATCCCAGCTAATGGGGTGATCTACATTTAATATACTAAATACGATAAATTTACTCTGATAATGTTCACTCTCACTGAGTAAAACCAAAATTATAAAATCTACTGAGCGTATTTTTTTCTGGACATGCAGTACAAGTCGGTTGAACTGACTGGCCTGTTGTTGAATTATTATAGCACAGGTGTAGACAAACATCAGCAGTCCTACATTTAATAGAATATGGAGGCTGAATTATTTACACCCATACCTTTATAATTTTATGATTTGTTATATAATTTTTTTATAATTTCTCTTGTCCTAGCTTCCATCCACAACTTGTACAGTTTGTTCTGGCTTCAGTCTTGATAAAGCCTGCTTACATTCGTTTTGTCAGTAGCTGGTAAAAGCTTTTTCTTTTCGTTTTCAACAAGGTCCACGTGCAGCTAGTGCCCTCAGATGTACAGTGAGCAGGTTCTCAAGAGATTCTGGTTTGAGACAAAGGATACAAAGCACACTTTACTTCTCAACACAGTGAAGTTGTTTCTCGTTGTCTTGGTGAAGCTAATCTAAGCTTTTGAAATATTTAATGGCTTTTATTGACATTTGAACGTTGGTATATCTGTCTTGTTAGTGTAGCTGGTTCCTTAACTAAAATCTGCACACATTCCGATTGGATATAATAAACATGGCTTACAAACAAATCCCCTTCGCTGGCAAAATATACCCCGCTGTCGTCATCGAGTGAGGGGAGGTCACCGATTGACCCTTTGATTGTTACCCATTACTATTTTTCGTATGTTGTTTTCATGTTTCTAAAGAATCTGTCAACATATTTTATAAAATTTATGACCTACTTCCAATGATTTGAGTTTAGTCGCACTTAAACTAAAACCAGCTTGCGAGTTGCGGTCCATCAGGATGTTTAGAGAAAAAGAAACGGATTACTTACAAATAATGAGAATTTTGTGACTTATCAAGAACTCGGTTTCCTAAAGTTTTGCTTATCCTCTAAAGAAAACTGAGTGTGGTTTGTTTTGGGGAATGTTTGCGGGATATCATTTTCCAGCCAAAACAACCACAGATGTCAGTAAATGTATAAGCTTTTAGCAACACAAATTTAGACACGTATCTTCTCGTCGGCTGTCTGTGGCCTCTATGGACAATTTTGTAGAATTATACATGCATGTGACCGTCAGTCCAAGCCGAGGGTATCCCATTTCCGGTTTGATGTCGCCTGTTGATACGGGTATCGTTCTTTGGCCATGTCACCTCATACAATAAAAACAATTATCGTCTGTATTGCTGTGTACCTTCGCGTACAGGTCAGGCCTGCAAATGTCCAACATTATCCTTTCATAGAGTTCCAAAGGATGAGTAAATGGGAAAACTTTGTCTGATGCAAATTCGTTTGGGTTTATTTGTGTGTGTGTGTGTGCAAGCCTGTCTATGTATGAAGCATGTGTGTAGACAATAAATGGCATGAACCCCTCCATCAGGAGGAGGAATGAGTCACAATTACAAACAGAAAATTTTGCATTAGGAAAATAGGTTTTGCTACGATATACCCTGTCTCCGCTAAGCGCTTTCAAATTATAAAGATATTATTTACAGATTTTATCCATTTTTTCGAGATGTTTTTCAAAGAAGCAGAGAATATTTTTTCGCACACCTAATTACGAAAATGCGGATTCTAGTGACTCAGAGGACATCAGTGCCATGCAGGCTGAGATTATACACATGTTTAAGTGTTAATATATTGTGGCGAAACTACAGCTTCACCAAATACAGCAAGATATATTTGAAGTAAATCATTTAGTATAGCCCGCAAATCATGCTATAAATGTATAAATAGCTCTGGGAGAAAACAGGTTTCCCACCCTCATTACACCTTATTTGTAAAAGAGCAAAGCATCGTATGTTCCCTGTATGAATATTTCACTTTTTCAAGCACACGGAAGGGAAGAGGGATGATGCAGCAAAGCATCTAGCCATGAGAGCATAGCTATGAGAGCATAGCCAGTTTTCTAGTGTCCAGTTGGTGGCAACTTCTCTGAGCCCATCACAGGAGGCATGAAAGCCACTTATCCGGTGAATCCATCACGAAGATCAAACAGCTTTTATGACAGCCAGATTGAGAGGAACTCTGTATCAAAGTGTCCAGGATGCTCAAAATTGCGATGCTCAAGGGGTGAACCAGACAGTCTATTTTTGCTTCTCTCACAACTAACGAGCGACTGAGCTGCATGTGAAATCTTCCTCTCGAAGGAAAAAAGAATGAGAAGTTCTTAGCATTGTTCTGGAAAATTCTATATAAGCTTCCAAGCAGAATATACAACACGTTTCGTGTAAACATCCGTGAGGAGTCCGACTGTTTTCTTTGTGTGGTGGACATTGGGAGAGAGGGATTTTTCCATAATTCAGCACATGAAATAAAGCTTGACACATGCTTTTACAAAACAGCTATTGTCCTTCCGCAAACCTGCGCCAGTAATTCTTACGTGTAATATTTACTTAGAATGAGAGGATTTCTACAATAAAATCAATGCACACGCTTAGTAAAAAAAAATTTTTTTTTTTTTTTTGGCTTTGCGGAGTAGAGTATTTGATATTCATCTTCTTCCATCCACTCAACTTCTAGCTTCAGCTATGCTAGCAAACAGACCTGATTATAAAAGTCTTGTTCGTTTCTTTCATAAAAATTCTTGTTTTAAAGCATTTCCCTGACAAAATTTGCCCGTTATAATGATGGCGATGTTTGACTGCACTTTTAAAGGCAAACAGTCTTTAGAAGATGAAAGCATTCCATCTAGATAGTATAGTTTAAAATTATTTACCTTGCACTCTTCCTACAGGCTGCTTACAAAAAAATTCTTCTTAAGTTCTTCACCGATTGAACTTTCTTCACGGTGTTCGCAAAAATTAATCAAAATAAAATGATGAGAAAAAGCCCTTTTACCTGTGTATGCGTGTATTAGTATTTATATTTTTGCATATAGAAGTATACATATGAGTCATGTGTACACACATATAGATGTGTGTGTGCGTGCGTGTGTGATTATAGTGTACAGTGAGAGTTGGCTGTTCTGGGTTCAGATCTCGTCTCCGGCACGAAGTTCTTTCTCTGCATGTGGCATCTGTTTACACGACTGGATGTTGCTGGGTGCAATTAAAAATAACTATTTAAATAAAGCGGCGTGAATCTTTGTCTAATCTAATGACTGAGCCGAGAATTGTGTCCTTACACTGGTCTACCTGACCTCTGGTGGCAGGACAGAAAGTGGATTTAGAAGAAATAAGAGTCGGGAGAAAGCACAATGCCCTTCGAAATGAACTACCAACAAAAATGTCCCGCGGAAGAGTTGTTTAGCATCGTTCAAACTAATCTGATCAACGAAATCCACTTTCGTTGTTCTGGCAATGTTCGTCCGTCACATGGACGGATAACTCCCAGAATTCCCAGCTCCCGTCCTTCTTTTAGCCCTATTATTTTAAATACATGTCAGTTAAGCAGCTTTCACCAAGAAAAGACCTGCATGTCATGATATTCACGTTGTGTATACATTTCGCACGTGAGGGAGCGAGAAAGACTGAGATTTGAGATTTATTCCCAGATACATCACGGGAAAGCTGCTGGCCAAGTATCACGTGAAAAGAAAGAACCGCTTTCCGTGACGGGATTTGAACCTCTGACACCCGATCTTTCTTTTATTGGTGTCAAGTACTTAAACATAACACCATCCTGCAGGGAAACAAAGAAAATAAACAAAAGGAAAAGAAAGAAAAAGGAAAACAGAAATAAAGAATAGAAAGAAGAGAAGAACAAGATTACAAGAAAGAAATGATAATGAGCCTGTAATGTCAGGGTTAGGTCGATTTACCTCTGTGAGCTCCACGATCACGTGTTGAAGTGAAGCTTATCATGTGCCTGCCGACAAAAAGTGCATCTGCAACCTTTTCATTGTATAATACAGGCGCTCGCTCGGCATCCAACTGTTCCTAGCAATCTGTTTGTTTTGGCTTTCCCTCTTCCTGCCTTTTCTCACAGAGGAACAATGGCGCCACATACTGCCTTGTCGCTGTTTTCATTGCCTCCAGCCTTTTCCCCCGCATTCACAACACACAATCAATGCAGTTTTTAAACCTTCAAAAGAAGTTAATCATTAAATTATTCCTCCCCTCCAAGGCAGCGATTTTCTGCAGGTGCTGGATTTTCTTCATCTCAAAGCTCTTCCTTGAATCTTGCTAACCGCCCACTAGCAGATGAGACTGGAGGTAATAATAACCAATAATCTCCTTGGATTTCGAATCAAGAATTTTCAAGCAAAAGCAATCTGAAGCTTAAAGAGAAAATTCTGCAGGAGGATTTCAAGAGCGTTGCTTTGGAGACGGAAGCTCATTCCAGAAGCGCCATTGTTGTGCTGCAGTAATGGGACAAGCTACCTAGGAATGGCACACAATTATTATTTAGTGTTTAGGTGATATATTTTATCAGATACAAAGAAGGATAACATGAAAAGGAAGTAACATTTATAACTGGAGAGTACGACAGAAGACATGACACAAGAACACGTGACCTTCCCACAGACATAGCGCGCGTGCACTCAAATGCAAATCATGCAAGACCTTGGTAAATTATTGGTGATGATGATGATGATGATGATGATGATGATGATGATGAGTAGGAGGAGGAGGAGGAGGAGGAGGAGGAGGATAATGAGGATCCTTGATGAAATCTTGATGAAATCTTGATTACCACCATGTTTGGTCAATGTTTACAACTAGTTCTAATACTTTAGCTAGTTTCTAAGTTTACTTTTCTATACAGATCAGCTAATTATTTAGACACTTGCTTCCTTTCCATTCTTTTCTCCATTTTTGTCTTTAGTCACTCTTTCCTTTTTTCATTTTTTTCTTCTTTCTTCTACAAGGGTATTACACGAGTCCGCGAAGTGCATAGCTCCTAATTCATAAAATTATTGATTTCTGACGAGAGAGAGAGGGTTCATACAAAAGTTGTTTATTTATATGCAATGTCCAAACACGCGTATGAATTCATCTTAAGACGAAGGATTATTATTTCTGCACTAAAAGTCTTTCAGAGGGTCTTCTTCGATCTTTGGAATACCGCCAACATCAACATATTGGATGCAGTTTGTTATGGAGAAAATGATTCCTCCAAAGTTTTTTGTTTTTGTTTGTTTTTTTTTTTTGTTTTTTTTTTTTTTCTTGCGAGCATGCTTAAATCTTGGGATGCTCCCTGCTCTTAAAGTTTAGAGGAGAATAGATGCTCACGGGTACATCTCGAAA
This sequence comes from Pomacea maculata, assembly GCA_004794325.1. Classification (NCBI taxonomy): domain Eukaryota; kingdom Metazoa; phylum Mollusca; class Gastropoda; order Architaenioglossa; family Ampullariidae; genus Pomacea; species Pomacea maculata. The sequence continues at coordinate 120,985 of SRHC01000762.1, read as the reverse complement.
CACCCTCCGGTACATGGAGACCATCCCCCTTACAGTTCACATAACATCATGCTATATCAACGATCATCATCATCATCAGCAGCAGCATCATCAGCATCATCAGCATCATCAGCATCATCATCATCAAAAAAACAACGATGATGGATGTTTTCACTGGTTGTAAGGATAGATTAACAACAGTGGGTTTTTTTTTTTTATCCCTCTCATTTCCCGGATCTTATCTGGGATTTATCGAATGGGAAAAGATTTTCCTTTTTTTTTTCATCTCTCTCAGGCTATTCCTTTTTCTGCTTTTCTTACAGAAACATCTTATGCATCCAGTTACATTATGACTTACTGAAATTCCGATTTCAGTATATCTAGTTAACTAACGACTAAAATATTTTTAAGCATACTTATTCTAAATCATGGGTTTATTGAAATTGTTCATAACCTCCGAGAGTTTTACAGGACTCGCAGTAATAATTATTACTACAGTCGCGAACCATAAGTCTGTGACCTTACAAAAATAATTTTAAAAAAAACTACGATCCCTTATTCAATCACAAGCTAAAAGTTTAGTATACCTGTGACAATTGTTGGAAATTTATTCTCACTTATTCTAAAAAAAAGGTTTTCACTCAATTCAGGACTTTAGTTCACTTTTAACAATAGAGTTCACAAAACCACAAGTAAACATTAACTCACAAAGACATCAATTTTACAAGCAAATCATTTATCCCCTTGTGGTCTGAAACCAGAAATGACTGTGGGTGTGATGAAAGCTTCATGTCTACGAGTTTTTTGTGAGAACCTCTAGCCTTCCTTGAAACTTATCAACTGGAGGCTTCAATACCCCGCATCCTATTCACCTATCTGTTCTTTCTTCTATTACTACAAGGGAAGAAGACAAATTATAACCTTTTTCGCTCTCTTTACCTTACAGTCATCCTTACTGATTGTAACCTATAGAAGAGGGTTCACAACCCTGAACACAAGCAATTTCACTTCAGCCAACAACAAAAATAATATTAACGGAACAACGGTTGTCGAGGTGATTTGATTTTTCAAACAATCATGACTTTTCTGCAGGTATTAATTAAAATTACCGCCTGATGTTGTGTCACAATCCTGTCACAATGCCTCAGATGAAAATTATTTTTTTGAAACTTGAAATAAAATTTCAGCTTTAGAAACATGTATGTCTGCGGCTTTTCTAAGCATCACATAATAACTTGGTTTTATTCATAGAATATTCTTCAACTTGTCCTTCATTGTTTCCCACTATCTGGTCTTGATGTTTAAATTGCTAGCTAGAATTTATAAATACTTGGTTAAGAACTGGAATGCCAAAACAAACACACCGATAATTAAGCTTAATATTCACATCTTAATCTTGAGCTTATTGGCTCTGTCTACCTACAGACTCTTTCTTGACTTCGATCGTGAAATGTGTTTTAATGTTAACAAAACAAACATAGCGAGCAACCACATCTGTAAAAACATAAAATTGAAAGATAAAAGGAGAATAACTAGTCTCTTGGATTACTGTATCTCACTTTTGTGCTTGTATAGATAAATGTGTGTTTATCTCTTTCTTTCTCTCTCTCTCTCTCTCTCTGTGTGTGTCTCACACACACACACACACAGATGCTCCGTGTATCTTTACCACTGCTTGAAACTATAGAATCGTTAACCAACCTGCGCAGCAAACCCCAAGAAGTTGTGGACACCAAATGCATCAACTACTTTCGAAAAATTTCTTCATCTTTTTGAATTTATCTTTCACACTCATCTTTCTCTTCATCTGGGCAATGCACTACTCATCTTCCCAGTAATCACCACATTTATTGGCCTCCACTTTTCAGGGGCCGATCATTAATCTGCGACAAGAGCTTTTATTCTGACAACAGATGCTTCTTCTCCTTTTGTTAACGAGACTTGTCCTAATACAAACCACAGGTCCACACTGTCCAGGGATACTGTGAGGGGTTTTTTTTCCCTTTTTGGGTGAGAAGTTACAGACACTTACAGGCCTTGTGAAGCCCACTGGGGCCTGATACACTGAGGAGACATAAGTAAATCCAACTGTCAAAGTGAGCGATTTCAGCGTCGGAGACTGGACGATAAAAAAGTGTGAGACATGTCTTTTTATGCACGCATTCCTCCTCAGCATGTTGTATTCTTTCTGTTACACATGACTTCGGGTGTTGGTACAGTCACGAGCAAGCCACTTGGAAAGCCGGTGACCATGCTAGGAAGCATTGTACTCCATAACCCGCTTCAGACATAAATTCAATCTCGCTTGCAACGAAAGCCTCCTTTTAAAATTAAAAATATTTCACCTGGATTACTTACCCACCTCCCATCTTCAATATTCGTTAATATGCGCATCCACACACACACACACAAACGCATGCACGTACCAACTTTCAGAGAGACGGTTAGACATCCATGCATGCATCCATACAAACTGGCCAACAGACATTCCAACACATCAAGCTAAAATCCTGCTCTCTCAAAGCCTAAGCGCCATTGATTCTCTTTCCCTTTTGCCTCCGCTCATCAGTTGTTATTTTTATTTTTGTATTTACAGGACATTTCTGGGTTTTTAAACTCTATAAACTGATTACGGCTACACGACGCCACCCAGTGAACTGCAGCTTGGGATGTAGACCCTCGGCGTGAACAAAGAAATAAACATAGTCAAGGAGGCAATAAGAGACAGAGATTAGGTACAGACCAACAGCACCTACCAGCAGGCGGACCAGTAAGTGGCATCCCTACGAGTAACTGTCACATTTACAAGGATGTGTGTCCCAGATTTTAGCCACTACATCACCAAGTTTCCTATAAAGTACTTTCTTAACCAAGCAAATGTCCAATATTTGGCAAAGCTGTGTGTAAAGGTCACATGGAACCTATTGTCTTGAGGAGGATGTTCTGGACGTAGAAGATCTGGTCACCATGCTAACTTCTAAAATTGTCAATACATTTGTTAGTACAAGTGAACATGTGGGAAGTTCAAAACTTCAGCATTTTTCCTTTTAAGAACGGTCTTTAAGCTAACATTTCCGAGAAGGCAGTTTTGGTTTCAAGCGCCTAGTTCCAGCCAGACTGCTAGCCTTACACAACCAAACTCATGGGAGGCTAGATGAGACCATGACTTTCTGAAGACTTCATCCACCCACCTGCTATACCCGCATCCGTGACTGCAGCTTTGGAACTGGCACGCCTCACCCCCGATGATTCTTTCGTCGTCTTGAGTACGATTGTTGGGCTGGCTTTTCATCCTCTCCTCCTTGAGTGTTCTGCCTGACTCTCCATGTGAAAGACTCTTTGTGCAATCCTCAAACCGACTAGTGGCTGCGCCGAAACCTGACCCGCCCTCTAGCGGGATTCAGCTCAATGATCAGTGGGAAGCAGCAGCTGGACTTGAGGGGGTGGAGTGGGAGTGGGGTAGGGATGGTGTGTTGTGTACAACAATTGAACCCAAGTCCAGCTACTCAGACCAGGGCTGTCTTGTCCAGAAATACATCGCAGACATGGGTCGTACGGTTGGACAAAGCCTTTAGGCTCTTATTCATCCCATCTCTGTGAGTGTGATGGTGAGTTCGCCTCTTCCTTACAGCTTCTGATCCTGAATGCGTTCATTATGCGATATTAATTAAAAAAGCAAATATAAATGATGAATACAAATTATTTCGCTTGACTGATTGTTGAAATGAAAGAAGAAATGATCAGCGAACGACTCTGCATGGGCATTGAGTTCTTTATGCTATGAAAGATGGAGCTTGGAGGATGTGCTTATTTCTTCTTTGAACAATGATAAAAAGTGAAGATTTGAGACGGAGGAAAAAAGCAAACACCAACATTGACAACTCAGCACTAATATTTAGAATTTTTTTCTATCTTAGTAAGCTTATTAAACTACACTTTGATCTTAGTCAAAAGGTTAAATTTTTACAAATAAAAATGAGCTATAGTTTTGCATTTGGCTGTTATTTTGTTCTTTCACTCATTTTGGTATCATTCCTAATATACTTTTGTCATGCTTTATTGTTGTTGTTGTTGTTGTTGTTGTTGTTGTTACTACTACTACTTGGAAAAATCACGATACATTGAGTCCTTGTTACATGGTTCCTCTTTGCGTTTTGTGTATTTATCTTTTATTGGTTATCACTATTGTTGTTTATACTTCAATCGTTCATATTTTTTATTTGTACTTCTGTCCCTCGTGTGTTGCATATGTCTCGCTCCTGTTCTTCAGCACTACGAACATGTTCCTTATGAATGTGATTTTGCCGTAAAATTCTTGCGTTTATTCTTCTTATTATTATTATTAAAGAGAATTACAATAGTTAATCCTCAAGAACACAAAGACACAGAACAGAGTTTTAGTTTCATATACAATGAGGGTAGCCATTAAGGGGGAGTATAAATACTCTGGAGGAAATTATGGATCTCAGTTCTAAATAGTTTGAAGGTAGCTGCGGACCAGAGATCTGAGATTGCTAAAGTCGAGGGGTCAGAGATCAAAGGTCAGAATCTAGAGGCGCGCACAAAAGCGTCCCCATAGTAACGCCTTGCGCCTTCTGATCAGCACGTGAATGGGTACCCAACTTATAAAAGTTTGAGGGAATAAAAGACTTTTCTCACATAAAAAAAAGAAGCTAAGTCTTAGAAATGTGCCGAGTGAAATACCTCACTACCCAAGACCCGAAAAGTTAGGGAACTTCCTTTTTCTCGCCCTCGATGTCTTGCGTGTAGCTTTGGAACCGTCGTCCAATGAAGGCCTCTAAGCCCCAGCATTCGAAGATCTCCATAGGTTTCCGGATGAGGAACTCCCGCTAGCATCAAGTTGACAGCTACACCACCGTAGACACTTGCGTGACAGTTTTCTTCACGGAAATGTTTGTCTACTTTCGTTTCATGTATACCTACGCGGCTGGTGGTCTGGCATGCTGAAGAAAGACCCTCCATTACTTTGGAAGCACGTTCGTGTCTGGAAAAGGTGTGTGTAAGGGGAGAGGATGGACTGTCGGGGGGTAGAGGAATGCTGATGCCCGGGCTACAATATTGCTCGCTGGCTTTATGAATCAGTTACTGCCTGGAGCTCACCTCTTGAACAAAGATTCCGAGAACAAAGATGGCCGCGAGGAACAGCGGGTAGCCGCGCTGCTGACCACGTGATCAGGCCGCGACATGTGCGCGCACTTACGACATGTATGGCGGATTGTTGAATTTGCAAAGGTTGGAATGATCAAACGAAGAGCATCTAATAGTTGTTATTCTTTTTGGGAAACACATTCGCATGGGAGAATCCTGAAGGCATCTTTTATCTGTGTTTGCGAGTGTGTGTGTGAGAGCGCGCGTTCCTATGCTCCCGTCTTCCATCTTTATCTTAAGGCTTGTATTTCTTGCAAATATAATCTATGCCTAATCTAATCTATATAATATAATATTTCTATATAAGGTATACACTCAAATGCATAGATTAAGGATCAAAACACACACACACACACATATACGCACACACACACACACACACACACACACGCACAAACACACGCACGCACGCACACACACAAAATCACACACAGAATTTTCCACTTAAAGAACAATAAGAAAAACATCAACCACAAAAGGAAGAATAACACCACAAAAAAGAAGTCTCTAGCTTAGAACAGAAACCCAACCTGTCGCCTCTACATTTACTTTGAAAAAAACGAGAGAAAGAAAACATAAAAAGTTCAAGCTCTGTCTTTACCTTTTCTTGGAATGGAGACCCGGACGATGAAGCACGTTCTACAGAGACAGAAGGAAGTGTCAGCACACAATCGACCGCCGTTCGCAGTCGTACACGATCAAAGGCGATTTACACCGCGCCATGTTTGTCACGCATGGCAAGTCACGTGCAGTCAAAGAGGCATCACCGTGTCGATCCTGCACAGAAACCTTTTCCGCTTCGGTGTCTCCGCAAAAACCAGAGCGGCTGTTGAACACGGAGGTCTCCTCCGCTCCCTCCCCAGCACCGACACCGACAACGACACCAACACCAACACCAACTCTGATGCAAGAGTTAGCAGCCCCAGTAATGACGTAACCCCTAGGGTGTGGGGTAGGGTGTGGGGTAGGTTGGGGTGGCGGTGATTGCGGGTGGGTGGACAGGAAAAGGTCGATGAGGAGAAGCGAAGGAGAATGAGAAGTCAAAGTCAGAGCGAAAAGGTGACGAGTGCAAGCGACTCATAAAAATTAGACTGTGGTCCCGAACCCACTGTCCTGTATCCTCAATGAGACGCTTTCATGGTGACTTATTGTTCCAACCCATCACTAATAATGACTGCCATCTGTCGATGGTCAGACTTGCATCTGAGCTAGTCTCCTTGAAGTCGGTCCAAAAGGATATGACCTTTGCACTATAGGTCACCGTGGGCTTTTCATTACAAACATTCAGGACTTTTCATTTCTTGTTTCAGACATATTTTCCCGTCTTCTCCTCCCCCCTTCCCGAATCGTTTTTAAATTTATGTTCGTTTGTATGAAGGTAGATAATAGACCAAACAAAGTCGCATGATAGATAGATAAATCTCTTAGTATTTGTTCTCATGGTTCAACAAACTCAGAGCAGGTCAACGTACAGAATTAGACAAAAGAGAACTAAAATCGGTGTCTTGAATTATTCTGCAAGGGGAAATAATTCATTCAATCTGACTTCATCTGACACTTCCGAAAATGTCAGCTGGTCCGTAGTTATGAAGCGAGAGTAAGTCTAGGGCAAAATCGGCGACCCCAGGGGTAAAGAAACATCTGTGGGGTCTGGACACTGGTTTATAACTGCGGAATCAAGACGCTTGTCCTTAAGTTCGTCTTGTTGCCCAAGGCAACGACTTACACTCCCTTGAGAACTACGGTTTCCTGAAAGAAGCTTATGGTGACGTCAGTACCGAGACACACCTGTACCTGAGTGCCCTCGGTGGCAATTTACCGTGAAATCAGAAAACTCTTCTGTCAGGAAATCAGGAAACCCTAACCCGTCACCTTTCTCCGCCCATTCAAATCATGTTGAGATTTTCCCCTCTCATCTACATCCTGTTTGGCGCTCGTCCTTCTGTCGTTCAAAGTAGTGATTAAAAAGGACTTCGCACTGGATTACCTAAGCAGATAAATGTTTCTCTAGGAAAGAGGTGTTGGCAGGAACTATATGACAGATGTAGTCGAGAGGCTTCCTGGACCTGCGGGAAACATTCTGGCAGCTTCCCAACTACATGTGGGGAGCGGCTGTCTGTCTGTAGACGGTTTCCGAGAGATTTTTTTCCCCTTTGTTTTTTCCATCCCCATTCCTTTTTTTTCTTTTTGAAATTTGTTTTTGTGGTTGTTGTCCCACTGCGGAGGTATTTGACAAGGGATTTAAATGCTATCTCTAAAATTTCATTCCTGAAATGGTCCTTGGAAACGCAGCGGGAGATTACTTCTGCTGGAACCTAGCGTGGTTGTCTCTCCTAAGATTCTGAGGGGTAAAATTTCCATAGAATAAATAGTATATTAAATTAAGAAAAACCGCAATAGCATATTGATGCAGCAAAAGTGTGTGAAGCGTTTCATAGTTACAGATCCTCTTGTCCCTCATTGTGTGATAACAAAGTTATCAAACATTTGGGGATTTTGCGTCCAGGGAAGAACCGCTGTGAAGACCTGTTCAGAACTCATCCCGATCCAAACTAAGTCTAATCTTTATCCAGAAATGACAGGCATATCATATATGCTTTTCGAATGTTCGCTTGGGAGAAAGAAAACCTGCCTAACGTATTTAGAATTCTGATGTCCAGTAACATTTTTCAACACAGCTTTCGGGAAAACTAAGCTGTAAGAAAATGAGTGTATTCACAGATATTATTCAATCGACCTTGTTCAAATTAAAATAAAGACAAACATCGTCCATCTTCTTATCAAGTTTGTCTAAGCTGTGTGCCACAGGCAAAGAAACCAACAGTTTTTAGGCAAATTTTTGGAACATTGGAACTGTATTCAACATGCTGAACTAAGTCCAAGTGCTCGCCAGTCCATCTGGCAACACAACGGAACTTTGCGACATTTTGGAAGTTTAACTTTTCAAAACTTTGTATCCCCAACAACGACTTCGTGTACCGGGATCTTTCTATAAAACTTAAATTGGTTTCTATAAACTTTTGTATAAGTTAAAAAAAAAGGCGCAGTTAGGTTGAATGGTCTTCAGATAACATGATAAACATTGGATACATATGGTAAATACTGCAAATGCCTCTAAATTTTCAAGGATTGTAGTCAAAAAGATACTGGAGATAAATTCTACTAAAAATCTTTCTCTTCTAAGTTTAAATATTTACTTTTCAAGGCTATAAATATCTTTGTTACCGAACCTGAATTAATAATTCCAACCTCACAACAAGAATTAATATGAATGCTTCTTTTGTATACATTAGAGAACAGGGTGTACTTATTTACATTTACTCTCTTTCTTTCTCTCTCTGTCTCTGTGTATATAAGTAACACAGCTCACCAGATATTATGCCCATTTATTGTGCATTGCGCTATTGTGTATAATAAAATTTATTCTAAATTCTCCATAAGTTTCAGAAATAAAACTTGTTGACTTGGAAGTTCCTGCTCCACGTCTGTGAGAGATAATCGTGTTTACCTTGAGTGCAGTCCTCGGCGAGATGAGTATGTCCTGCTACTCGCAGTCTAGCTACCTCATCTATTATATGAGTACTTCTAGTTATTTGACAAGTGTGCCATGAGTACAACTTGTTATTTGACAAGTGTGTGATGAGTATGTCTCATCTGGATGAAGGACTTCTAGACCACGGAGTCAGATTAGGCGGTTTGGACATGGACAACACGGAGTAATCACAGAGGGAAGTGGGGAAGAACAGACAAACTAAAGTATAAAAGAAAAAGAAACTAAGACACATTCAAACACATATTTAAACGAATAGAAAGAAAAGTCTTACAAAATCAGTTTAAAGCTAGCGAAATGAAATGAAAAATGAAAGATGTGAAATTCAGATGTTTTAGGCTGACAGAAGAGACAGCAACCTCCTCAATCATTTTTTAAAATGTCGAAACACAAGAAACGAACACAATTTCTCTTTAAGCAAATATTATTTCGTAATTAAACTTCATTAATGTTTACAGCTGAAACGAAACGAGACAGAGAGTCAGAGAGACAACACAGAAGGCAGAGCAAACCAGAATGAGAGGTCAATCGTGATTAGAGACGGCGATGTGGAAAAGTAGGAAAATAAGATATTTTATGGTTGGAATACTGGATGAAATTAAGTCAAACTCAGGTATGCATGCACCGATGCACTCACTGACACATACACACCGACGAGCGCGTAAATTCTCTCACCCTCTCTCTCACACACACACTAACACACTAACGTCTCGTGTGACCGTTGAGAGATGGAGCTACAGCCTGGGAGCTGTCACTGTTCTAACGATACTCAGCTTCTCCCATCTATCAAGTCTATTTTTTTTTTTCGCCCTTCCACTGTCATTAGGTTTCCATTTACAAGAATTTAGTGGAAAAAAAGGTAAAAATAATAGGATTTTTGTGAAAATTTCCTGAAACGCGTTCCTCTCCTCCATTGTACTCTTCAAAGTGAGGAGGACATTGTGTAGGGGCGGGTAACAATGGCACTTGCAGTGTATGTGTGAGTGGACCAGCCAACGATCAGTTATTGCCGTATGACATAATAATTCTGGCTATTAACCACAACTGAGACCAAATGTATAGTTTCTGACTTCTGCTGTTGCACTCTTCATCTTTTTTTCCCAGAAAGATGGGACTATTTTTGTTTTAGCACAACAATACGAGTGTCCAGAGTGCACCGTTGACACTTTCAAACTATTTTGCACTTTAGTTTGATGGATTGACCTCACAGATATTATTGGGACATCAGAAAGTGCACGTGTAATTGCCCTCCTCCCGACAAATGCTTTTCCTACAGTTGTAATTTAAAAGCAGTATGGAAGAAATTCTCCTCTTTCCTCATCCTTTGATCGTTGGAGTTGTTTTCAAACAGACGCGATGAAATCGCAGTCCTCGTCGCTTGGTGGTGAAGCTGGCTGATGTGAGTGCAGAGGTTCGATGTGTTTTTGTTTTGTTTTTAAACCACAGAGCTGGAGGTATGGTTCGCCTGCAACAACCGTTAGGTGGCTGCAGTTTGTGCGAGAACACCATAGGGCTACTCTTGTCTCTCCCCGTCTGAACTCTCGCCTGACCCTTCGCGAGCCCTTTAAGCACGTGTGATCAGCGACTCCGATCTCCGTTAAAAGTTGTAAAACTTGGCTATCATGTAAGAACCAGGAGAGCTGTCTGTCTCCCTGCTTATCTTTATGCCAGCCAACTGGGATCACCAAACAGCGATGCCGCTATGCTCGTGCATTAATGGGATGAAGGTTTCGGGAGGTGTGGGATGGAAGAGGGAGATGTTCTCGTTAACATATCATTATGCAGCGGCCGCGGGAGGAGCGCGAGAATCATACCATTTCTGTAAGCGGCTCTCAAATTACCAGACTTGATAACAAGAGCAAAATGTTTGGTCACATCATTGCAAATCCACTTTCATCGTTCTTCTTTCGTCTGTCTGTGCGTCCGCGCGCACACACGCTGTCTCTCAAAGGTTTGAAGACAGTGGACGAGGAATCTAATCCACTGCCTTCGGACATGTTATCTAGTCTGATCCGTTACTGATATAGTCTGCTTGTCTGCCTGTCTGTCTTCCTGCCTGTCTTTTGAGAACAAGAAGCAAACAAATGGAAGGAGGAATGGACAGACAGACAAGCAGGCAGGCAGGCAGACAGACAGAAAGCGAGATGCTGTGCAGAGAAGCTGCGATATGCTTTGGTAGTCGAGCTGCTCTGTCTATTGTTTTGTAAGATTGGAATGGAAGATTCAGACATGTCCGAGCCACCCGCGATAAGTGGATCTGATATCCTTTCAGATCGGACATCCCCTCGGCGTAATCATCAGTAATCAACAGTTGCTTGACCCAGGACCGCGTCTGCTGTCCCGTTCTAACCTACTCTGAGCAATAAACTCGCTTAATTAGGTAACAAGCATGAGCAGTCAGCAAGTGAGTTCTTTTTTGAAGTATCGAGGGTTCGCTGTAGGTTATTTTTGGGGTAACTAGGGTGGGGACAGAGTTATGGCAAAAAAATATTTATTTAGGAATGTGAAGGTCCTCAGTGCCAGACTCATCACTGACAAAGATGCAGTTGCATGTACACAGTTCGGCGTCTGAGAGTCTCGGAAATTAAACGTTCTATAACGATGATATGATGAAAGTCTCAGAGAGTTATTGATGCATACTAATGTTCTAAAATATCAGGAAGTAAGATCGACCCCAATGATAACATTTTTAAACAGTAGTTTGGAGTACAATCGAATGTGAATCTATAAAAGAAATTGTTAAAACGAACCTGAAATCAACTTATAATAAAGTTTTGAGGACACTGCGTGACACCCTCTACGGCAGGGGTGGGCAATTAATTTTCCCAAGGGGCCGCATGAGAAACTGGGATGGTTTTAGAGGGCCGGACTAATATAGTTAACTCAGTTTTACCCAAAACTGTATACAAGTATATAGTATATATATATTGGCGGGCGGGCCAGCGGGCGGGCCGGTCAGAGACAGGAGGCGGGCCGGCCTTTGCCCAGGTCTGCTCTACGGACTGAATCTGAATGCAAGAACGATATCACACACATACACACGCATGTTAGCCCTGCATATTTAATTCTACTTAGCAACTAACAGGGGGACCTCAATGGTTATTGGTCCTCCATGCTGAGTCGGTTAAAATATCTCACAGCAGGCTAGTCCACGAGTGTCACATATATCCAGAGACCGGAGACGGTAGGGAAAAGGTGGCACCACATCTACAGACAGACACAAAGGTAAACAGGTAGAGAGGAGAGGAGAGAAGTAGCTTTAAAAAAACCGTTTCTGAAACAGAGAGAGAGAGGAAACTACTTCTCAAAAAAAAAAAAAAAAAAAAAAAGCGAAGTCTTTTCAAAACGCGGTAAACAAAACAACTTGTTCACTCCTTTTCGGAAGTGCACGCCATTTACACAGCTCTCATTGGGCTGACTCCGGGCTCAAAACCAGCTGCACTCAGTAAAATAAAATCCTTGCGCTTTGTGCACTCCACCACCACAACCCTGGTTTTCACGATCTTTGAGGATGTAGAAACAAACGATTGCTACTGCACACGCCCTCCAGTTCGCGGACTGAAAGCAACTCTTGCGTGCCCGGATGAGAGTCAGTGATGATTACAACATTTCCCTCCTCCTCCTCCTCCCTCCCTCCCTCCCCAGCTTTAGCAAAACTCTCGGGTAAATAAAGGGCAAACGTACCCGTGACCCCACGTACTCTTCTATCTTCATCCACCACATCTATCATTTAAAAAAAAACAACAACAACCAAAAAGCAAAACTTAAATAAGGCCATCTGACTTAATCTGACGTACATCATCAAAAGACAGATCAAGAGAAGAAACAAGAAAAAAAAAAGTCGCATCCTGAAAGGAGATGTAGCTGTCACCGGCGGAGATGCAAGACCGTATCGATGATGGCACGCCGGTGAAGCAGTCTTAATAACCTGTTCCGACACAGTGATGTATGTTCCAGTCAGGGCCCGTGGTCCTGTATTCCCGTGGCGCGACCACCGTCTGCCGCGCGGTGTCTCGGGGTGTGTCTCCAGCCTGGTATAGCATCCTTGGCTTGACCCTTGACCCCGCCTACATCATGCAGGTGCTTGATCTGATTAGCGCATAACGTAGTGAAGGGGCATAGAAGGATAGGATCCCCCTAATTTTAAAAAAAGAAAATACCCGGTTCTGTCAATTACCTATAATAATTTTTTTTCTCATGTTTGTGTATAAGGACTTCTATTAAGTGTTTACTATTCGATACAGTTTATTGTAGATGATTATGTTTAAATCAATACTATTTTCTTTATATCGTGCCAGATGTGCTACAGTATGTTGCTGCTTATAACTGTGAGAAATCGAAAGAGAAGATAATAACCTATGAGGGCAAGAGAAAGAGAGAGATGGAGAGAAGAGGATCCGATGAAGCAGCAGAGGGAAGTGTCGATCGAGGGAAAGAATGGAGGAAGCGATCGAGTGATTTAAAGTCAAAGAGAGAGAGAGAGAGAGGAGAGAGTGAGCAAGAAGGAAAGGAGAAAGAGAGAGAAGAGACAGAGAGAGAAAGAGAAAAGAAACTGAGCAAGAGAGAGAGGATAAAACAAGAATTCTTAAACAGGAGCGATCATATAGGTCGAGATGCTGGCAAAATGACCATAAAGCGTTTTCCTCACAACAGAAAGCAATCCCAGACGAAACAGGGTACCGTGGCCATGGATATTTTAAAACGCTATAATTAACACTTTATAATTTCTGCATATTTTGGGGAGACCTACCTAAAGCTATATTGGCACAAATAGACCACTTTAAAGCCTATACAAATGGAGATATTGATTTATTTCAGCAAAGGAGTATGTAGGTGTCACAAACGCAGCAGTCCAGCTCAAAAGGCATATATAGAAAAAAACCTGTGGGGTGGGAGAAGAGAGGAGAAAAGATGAAGATAATTTATAAGGCGACCACTATATGCAGGTACTAGAAATTTTCCCAAGAACTGTGAGATTCGCTTTGGTATATTAATTTGTTGTTGTTGTTGCTGTTGTTAACATTTTTTTGAAATTTATGTAATTTTAAAATAACTTCATAAACTTTTAACTAAATAAAATCATTATTATTAATAAAAAAATAATAAATAGCACATTTGTATAGCGCCTTTTTCCAGCATCAGCCAGACTAAAAGGCGCTTAAAATAGAAACACAAACATAACCAAAATAAAATTAATAAAAATATAATTAAATGTTATATAACTTTGTAAAAAAAACCGTGCTAATGCAGGTGGGTGGTATTATGACATAACGTATTAACACTGAAGACTTCTTATAAAGAAGTAACTACGCTGCGGCTGTGAAGCCATTGGTCGTGAAGTCTCGAGTTATGTGGCGAGAGCTTACCAGGGGAGACAAGTCAAATCATACGTTAGTAATGGCGCTGGCAATGCATCGCCCTGTCTAAAAAAAGTTCCTGAATTGTTTTGCTAAAGAAATACTATTTGTTGAGATCGTAGACTTAGTTTTACTTGGAAATGTCGTCCCCAAAGCGAGACAGAGGGTTTGTAAATATGTTTTAGACTGCAAATATGTATAGCATTGTTAGATTGAGATATTTGCCAAACGAGGTGTTACAAGTTGTGCAAAATATTATGCAGTGGTCTATAAAATCCGTAGTTATCTCAACTATACCGGATTATGTAGTTTGATTATGTTTCGTTACTGTTATTATTCGCTTTCAGACTGCATTATATGCAGGTAAAATCAGTAAATATGCTGCTATTAGCATAACGTGTTTTCAGTATGCATTCAAGCAGGGTCACCAATCAACGCTTGGCGGCATTTTCTCCACAGTTTACCAAATTCTGTTTTGCTCATATCCTTTACATTTTTTTTCTGTAAACCGTATTTTGTTATTTTGTATGAAATGCCTTGAAATAACAACTATGCTGTACCTTTTGAATATGGAAATGACATTTTGGCATTGATTTATGATACACTTTTTGGTCGGATTCCAGGCAACCAAATCATTAAAACATCACATCAGTTAGTATCTTCAGAACAATCAGTTAATTATTCTAGTTTAGATATGTAGTAATGGTACTCGTGCAAGTTTTAGTCAATTCCTGCATTTTAAAAGAAAAAAATAAATGCAACATGATTTTTTCTAAATATTATTTTTGAAGTGAAAGTAGATTAAATGGGCAGACAGTCTTTTCCACTTACATATAATTTACCAGAACAAGGTAGTTTTGAATCAACTAAAACTTACTAGCAGCATCTTTTTTAAGAAAATTAATGACCTCTAATGAAACCATAGTCTGTTAAAGAAATGTTTTTCTCTTTAAAAAAATATCCTGTTCATGTTTAGGGTTGGTTTGATTTTTTTACTCCATATCTTACTTGTACGTTTATTTATAAACAGGTTCATATGTTAATGTGACTGCACACATGCACAGATATATCTTTATATGTGCATACATAAAACAACATGTTTATATGTGTAATAACAGTGTTTTCTTGTGTATGCTGTGGAAGTATTTTACTGGGATTAAGTGATGTTAAAATTGAAAGTGAATGTAGACCAGTTTATAAATTCATATAAATATTTTGTTAACAGTTTTAATAAGGAGCATATCAGATTTTATAAATTTATTTAAAATAAACTAATGATGTCTTAGAGGTGATATAAAGCACTTTGGACTGCAAAGCAAGGGCCTTAAAGCAAGGATAGGATGCTGTTCATGAGGTGTAACCTAGCATTCGCAGAAAAGTCATATCAAACACGAGAAGCTATTGTATTATAGATTGCAGTTTATTTAATTTACTTTGAGAAAGTCATCTTGTGTAACTCTGTGTGTTGTCAACATTTAAGGTCACCTTTGCGTAAAAGGCTCCCTGATTTGGTTTCAACTAGACGTGATTTTTATGACTATCGTCCAACTGGTGATAGAGGAAGAGGCAGGCGGCCATACATTCGACGACCCTATGGAGGTCGCAGACCTAGGGGTAGAGCCATGTTTCACCGAGGACCTAATCGGTACTATCAAGGACACCAACGCCGGGACAACAGCAGGTATACTTAAAAAAGTGTAATTAGGAAATTAATCGGAATTGTTTTCTTTGATTAGTTGTTGCTTAACTCTCTAATGGCCATAGAATTTTTATAATGTTAACCACAAATGCATTTCGTATGGACCCCATACCATTTTGCCATTACTTTTCGTGATGAAAATGCACACATCGTACAATATCTTTTTTATTAAAACATGAAAATCAGTGTAATTAACATGTACCACAAATTACAATGACCAAGCACAGTAATGTTACAAAAAGATACGAAGAGTTTGTATTGCAAGATTGGGTCAGATTTTTCTTCCTAAATCTTAAAAAAAAACAAACTAAGAACATATAGTTTTAATTAGGCCTACATTCTGCTGTTGTCACAAAAGTCAAGATTATTCATGCTGAAAAACCCTGATTACTGCCAAGTACGTAAGTCACAAGCTTTGCATGAATTCCACATGAAAATATCCCACAACAACAGAAAGTTTCTTTATTCGTCATTTGATCTTGGGCAAAAGAAGCAACGCTGTCGTTTTCTTGACAATGGAGTTGTACTCCATGAAGCTGTTAAAGGCTGGGAACATAATGGAGCTCATGAATGATGTGACCTATTCTCCCTGGAACATTCTTCTTTCATAGATCTTCCAAGCTTTACAAGTTCCTCACACTTTGTCATGAAGATTTTCCATTTGTGACTTTTGCTGTGTTGCCACTCAGGGTTTAGGAAAGTCCAAACAATGTAGACATTCAAGGTGCTGATATCCACCATGTTGTAGAAGAAAGGCCATCTTAAATTTTTATCTTTTATTTTTTGATGAAGTGCTAAAAGTAACTACTACCTTGCCTTTCTTTGGGTAATAAAAAGCAAAGAGTGTAGTATTTGCCTCCCTTTTGTTTCAGTAAAAGCACAGGGAATCTCTTTTCTGGTTTTACAAATCGTCCCCAGTGAGATAAGCTTCTTAACAAGAAGTTTCCCAACCCAGAGCTAGTGAAGAAGTTGTCACTCATTATGTTCCTTACCGTATTTTCCAATCCAAAGATCATGTCGAACACCACTTTTTCACCCTAGCTCTATTCTCTTGGTTGATGTTCTCTTCCTCCTGTGTACACTTGGCAATTCAAAACATAAGACATTGTGCTGTCACAGCTTGCTGGGAATGTATTATTTGAAAGGACATTTGCCCCTAAAGACAACTAATTGTTCATCGACAGTCATATTTTCTGATTGTTTGTAACATTCTTTCAAGTTATCTACCCAAACATCAAATATTTGAGATTGGTGATAGCTTTTCATCAATTTGCTTTCGACATCATTCAGCAGCATCAAATTAAAGCACTTTCATCAATTGCTGAATCTACAGTGCTTTCGACATCATTCAGCAGCATCAAATTAAAGCACTTTCATCAATTGCTGAATCTACAGAGCTTTCGACATCATTCAGCAGCATCAAATTAAAGCACTTTCATCAATTGCTGAATCTACAGTGCTTTTGGAAAAATAGCTCTCTCATGCTTCTTGCTCCACAACTGTTCTACTGGTTCATCCTGATCTTTATAGACACCAGCCAAAATCAGTACACCCATAAAGCACTCAAGATTCATTGTTAGTCATTTTCGCCATAAACTAGCTCCTTGATCGTCTATTTTATAATGATGTCACAATTCGCTACTTAATCATCCTTCAATAAGGAAGCAACTTTTGTAGGGTCCACCACTGTGTGAGACATTTTCTCTACTGAAGAAAGAGGGAAAATGGAAAGAAAATAGGTTCTAAAGGGTGCTATGAATTTGACACAGAGGGAGAGGAACAATTTGAATGATGCGATGTTTATTTCTTGGAATTCATCCATAAGCATGTGGCATTTATATCTGGGGTCCATACGGACCCCACCGGTGGTTAATGATGGAATTTTAATTTGCGCTGTGATTTTTGCAGTTATTTGAAAGTTCATTTCATCCACGATGAGTCCAACACTAAAGTGATAAAGTCAAGAAATTTCAAAATGTTGAGATAAATGGTTCAAGTTTTATAAATATCAAAACTTACGTTGGGACCCCAGTTGCCGTATGAGAGTTAATTGCTGAAAAAAATATCATTAACTAAAGAAAAACAGCATCTGAAATAGAGTTTATTGAAAAAAAATTAGTAGGAATTAACTAAAGATATACCCAGACAGTGGAATCCAAAAATGCTTAATTAGAGTTGTAAGTTACAGCTCACATTTTGTAGATTGTTGTGATGCAGAATTCTTGACAAACTTAGTTAACCCAAAATCTGATGCATTGATTATTTTCTTCCTTTTTTTCCCTTTATTTTGTCCTTTTCCTTGTTTGACATGTCATTGCTAACAACTATCACAGCTACAAACGAAGCAGCTACCATCGTCGATCTTCTAGCAGAAGTAGAAGTCGCTCATATGGGCACCATCGAAGCCGATCTCGCTCACGATCCCAAGAAATTGGGAGCCGGCAGCGTAGATCTCGATCATCGTCAACCTCTTCATCATCGAGTCGGAAATCAGACAGGGATCACAGCCGTAGAAAATCACGCAGCAAGGACATCCAACGGTCTAAGATTCAAACACCCAACAAAGTAAAGTTGTCACATTTGAGGTGAGGTTCTAAGGACATCTTCAAGACATCTTGATACGAAGCTTGCATTGTTGGCCTCACCATGCAGAGATAAAGTAATAGAGGCTGAGGACTATATACTATGAGACCTTATGAAAAACAGGTCATGAGCTCATTGAGCTTTTGTTGCATTCTTCTCTCTCCACATCTTTGCTACCATTTGAATGGTTACAGAGTAACTTACCCCTTCATGCAGGTAATTAAATAAGTCTTCATAATGTGGTTGATTCGTGTTGGTTAAAGGCACAGATTATGTCAAGGAGGAGCATATTTTGAATGACCATTCTTTATAAGAAGTGCTTATAAACAATGGTTACTAACAGAAAAGTTGAATATGAAATAACTGGTTTCAGGTTAATATTGTGGAAATGGAAGCATCTTTGCAGTTTATTTTTATTTATATTTTTTATAAGGTATATATAT
>SRHC01000762.1:68147-102148 GCA_004794325.1 Pomacea maculata | reverse complement strand
TTATAAAGTATATATATATATTTCAGTAAGCTAATTATACTTATCGCCATGATGATTTAAGTTTACTCCATGTAAAAGCTATTTCAAAGGATTTGAAAATATCATTGTTGATCATAAGCCTTATATGTCATTATTCTGACACAATGTAAAGGTAATATTTCTGTATAGAACATTAATAATTCTCACTTGTCTAACAGCTAATGGAAAAACTTAAGGCCAAAATAGTAAGTAAAATCTTCCTTTTCTGTGAAATGACTTTGACACAAATTGTTCTGTGTCTTAGCAGGCAGGAGGGCTCAAACAGCCCTGACGCCAATGTACCTCTGAAGAAAAAACGTATGGCTGGAACTGAGTCTCCAGAAGACTCAAGGAAACTGAAGGAAAAAGAAATAGCTGAAGGGCAAGATGTTACCACCCATGGCAACACAAAAGTAAGAGGTGACAACGCTGACGAAGACTTCCCTCAGCAATCAGGTCGGCGGGATCGGCGATATAGGTCATGGTCAAGAAGCCAATCTTCTTCCATGTCTGACTCAAGGTCACGGTCTAGGTCTTCATCTGTCAATGAACCAGATGCAAATCCTGTTCAAGCTGAAAGCAAAGCATCAAAGGAAACATATGCAGAGAAAAAGGTCTCCTCATCAGTCAAAGGGAAGCTACCTGTTCCCCGAAATCAGCTGCATAATCTTTTCAGTTTAATTACTAAGGATGCAGCTTTTTTGCTGGAGGAAGACATCTCCATTGCAATTCAAAGAAATCCCTTTGCAGAGCCTTCTGATGAGTCGACTGTACGGAAGGTCTTTGATGAAGAGCTGTTTGCTATGATTCGCAACACCGGGGAAGGACAGAAACCTATATTTGATCGAGAAGAACTCAAGATATTTGGACATGACAGCAATTTGGCTGACGATCCTGACTTTGAGAGGAGAGTCATCCGACTAAAACCAGCAAAATCATCTACTCAGACAGAGGCCGGCTCAGGCTCTAACCTGGCTGGGAACCAGCGCTACAGGTCTTACTTAGGGATCACCAGGTACTTGCTATATGCAATAATCTCTTCAAATCTGTTCAGGTGTTCTTAGATTTCTGGTTTATTTTTGTCTGTCTTTCTTATTCTTTCCATCTTCTTTTTTACTCACTGGAATGCAACCTATGATTTGCTAGAATTTGCAATCTTTTAAAGACTAACCTGAGTGCAACATTTTTTCTTTATGATTAGGTTAAGTTCATTTTAAAATAATTTCACAATATATGATTGTGCTAAATTTTTTAAGATGTGTTTCTTCAAACATCGGCATTCTCACCTGCCACTAGGAAAGCAGAAGAAAACTGCTCGTTACACAGTGGAGCATGTTACATGTTGGCAGTATTTCTAACAGCGACTGTGGCTTATTTCAGCAAATCTATACATGTCTTCAAAAACACAAAGACGAAGAAAGATAGCTCAAGTTGTTGTGTTTAAGGAGCAATTAATTGCCCAGAAAATGAAACAGCTGGTTTTGGAAAACAGCCCTATAGATTTGAAATCTATTTAGAAGTCAAAGATGATCAATCATGCCTAAGCATTGACTGAAGTTAAAAACATGGAAAAGGTCCAAACCAAATTCATTCGACAGACTGGTAAGTAAATCTCCTCTAGATCAAAATTTGATGGGCAACAATCATGATCACTGCTGTCTTTACTGTATTAGTATTGATTCTGAGTGTGTTAGTAAAATATAAACGCATTTCAAATGCATGTTTGTCTGAGATAAACAGTAAATTTTTTAATTTAACAGATAGTTAATTTCCAACATTGCATTTTTATTTTATAGAATGTAAGCTACTAGAAGTTTATCTATGATTGTTAATTGCTATTGTTTAATGCCTATTTGATGGATAGGAAGTGGTCTAAAAGTTTTGCATGGCAGCATTATTTGATTTTTATTTACTATATATTTAACTCTGTTCAGTTTGTTTTTCTTTGATGGGTGATGGTGTTTTGAAAATGCACATCAATGGTGCCCTCACACTGTCAATTATTTTTAGTATTGTGCTGGATAAGGGTGCAACCCATGAGGTTGTGTTTGTGATGTTACTTGTAGACCAGAATGGTATAGAAAGCATCGATGTTGCATATCTGGTGATTTAATCTATGCCTAAGCTTTTTAACCAGCAGTTGCAGTTGACTCGTGCTTTTATATAGTTCACACTGCTGTAGGAAGATCTCTTCATTTTACTGGATATCCAAATCATGCCTATACCATATAAGTGACTGGATAACAATCGCTTTTGAAATGTTTTGAGGGAATTCTTGCGTCTGGTGTGGGGATGATGTTCACATGGCACATTTGAACAAAGCAGAAATCTGTGTATTCAAATCTCTGAACAAGGTTAATCCACTGGTGTTTGTAGCCTATATCTTAAGGAAATGACAGTGAGTACAAACTAACTCCAAGTGTCAAATAGAACATTCAGCAACAGCTTATTGTGTCCTGGTGGGTTTTCTTTTACCGAGGATTGCATCTTTCCTCTTTGAACTCAGCTCATGCAGATGACACTTTTTTTTGAAATACTACCGTTTTATCACTTACTGTTTTCTCAACAAATCTAGGTGTGATTAAGAAAAAAAACATTAACCTCATGTTTCTCATGCCTCTTCATCATAAAATACCACCAGAATATATTTTTGTGATACTTTATGCTCTCTTTCCAGCGATTTTTGCTGAGCACTCAGGTTAGCCTTTAAAAACTTTTGGCCAAACTATTGATGAAGTAATACTTTTTTTATGATAGTTCTTATTTTATCCTCTCTAATACAAGCCATTCATTCAGGATGTTTATTTCTGACACATGAAAAAGTAATGCACATTGTTTCCAACAGAGAGTGCTACTAAAGGTGGTGTTCAAAAACATTATTGTATCAATAACATTTCCCTGCTTGCTTACAAATATGTTCACACAGAAGCTTACATGGACATACACCTGTAAACTGGTAAAAAACTCTCTGGGCCCCTCTTCTCAGCCCATTTCTGGAATATCATTTCTCTCTCACTCTTTTTTCTGCCCACCCCTCCTCCCCATCTCTTACTGACAAACATAAATGTACCAGAACAGGTATGAATGGGCTACCTATTCACTTTCAGTCCCTTTGATATCTTTACAGGGTGATATCCAGGGGCAAGGAGAAATCCTCTTCACGCTCTTTATCAAGGTCAAGATCCAGAAGTCCTAGGCATCGCAAAGAACCTGAAGTGAAGTATGTCATGATGGAATTGTTTATATATACATGTGTTAATTTTGTGTGCATAGTTGTGTTAGTAATGACAGCTGGTGACAGTGCTTTGTTGATGAGCTTGTACACAGTGTGTCTCTTTTATGGTGTTTTAAAGACATTTTGCCAAAGTTTAGAGGACAAATAGAAAGATGGTTTATAAAAGAAACATTTTGATGACACGCTGTCCTCATGTTGTGCATGTTGTTTTCAATGTTGCACATGCTGTCATTATGTCATGCATGTTGTTGACTTGCTGCATGTTTATGTATGTTCATTATGTAATGTTATAAAGTGATGTAAGAAATATTGCTGGCTTCACTCTGTCATAAACTGAAGCAATTGGCCAACAGTGCAGGATCATTAATTGTAAAAGCACATTTCTTGTTGAGCGGATGAGGAATTGTTGATAGCTCAGAAGCACATGTGCAAGCTCATATTGCCACCAAGATCCCCCATCTGTACGCTATTGAATGCCCCACTCTCTGCATACATTTACTTGCTTGTAAAATACTTTTTCATAGACTTGTGGCGTTGGTTATTGTTGATTTAATGCCTGACCTACAGATTGAAGATGTTGCCTGATCCACGCTATGAAGCCAAATATTCTGAGGGTCACAGGAAAAGTTACAGGTCAGACCTTGATCCTGATGACCTTGCTCATATGTTGGAGTCTTCCAGGAGTCGTCCAACTGACTTGAGGTATTTTTTTGAGTTTGCTATTGCTGTTAGGTGGTACAGAGTATTCTATTTCTGTATCATAGTAGTGGCCAAGTAATCTCATTCTCTATCAGAATAATTCTCATTCTTTATAATACAATATACGTGCTGTTGTGATGCAGCTTTGTGGTAGGATATAGACAGGCTGGGCAGAGACAACTGCAGTAGGTTTTTATGTCTGAAAGTGATGTAGGCAATGCTATAGTAGATGGTGAAGAGACAATTGCTACAGTACTGTAGATGCTTGTCTGCACTGCTTGACCACAGTCTTACCTCATCATACTGCTGTAGGTTTGCACTGTGTTTGGCGGAGGGGATCTCATGTGTCATTGTGGTAACTAGTGATTGCCATTGGGTTGTTATTCCACAGTAGAACAGCCCTAGATTATATGAGGATTGCATGCTGTGGTCTTATGTGTAAGAAAAAACATGTTTCGTGTTGATGTGCTCCTGTACTTGCTGAAAGCTTTGGAGAGAAGCAACTAACTTTGCATGAATTCAAGTAAATTATATGGCTTTTTAGGACTACTTCAGTGTGTTAAAGCATTTGATAATGTTTTACTTGATAATTAAATGTGCTTAGGATAAAGAGTTGTTTGCTGAGCAATTAGATAAGACTTTCAGTACTGGCACCCAAAATTAGTCTTTTTTTAAATGAGTATTTTTTGTGTTCACATAAGAACAAGAACAAGAAATTTAAAAACTGTTAAGGCCTTTTTTATTAGGTATGCAAGTTGACATATTACAAAATCATCAATCCTTCAGATGGAAAAATGAAAAGTTAAAGAGTAATGAACATAAAAGTGCTAATTTGTTATTGACTGAACAGATTTTGTTCAGATTTTAAACACTAATAAAAAAAAAGAGGGACATGTAATTTTCATCTATATCAAGTGTCAGTTTTATATAAAACACTTTAAACCACTTTTAGGTACAGGTTCATGTTAGGTTACTTCAAAGTTGATTTCTAATATGCACCATCTTTTTTATGCTTTGAAACTGTTAAATTTTATTTTTTAAAAAATCACAGGCATTTTCACCTATCTTCATTCAAAACACTTGTGAACAAAAGCACAAATACTGACCCAACCATCAAAACAGTGCCACCGCACTGCTGCTGATTTTTGTGCAGGGTACCATTTATTCACACAAAATACACAGGATTCTGTCAGTCACACAGAACAGTCATATTCAACTGATGAAAAAATTTTCTTTATTGCGATTCAAAAGCTATACTTCTGTTCCTGGTAGTCATAAAATACTTCGACTTGCAAATAGAGTAATTTCTGTGCAATCACCCACTTTCCATCAGCCGGAGGGCATGTGCTAGTACCTCCTTTATTGAAGTTTAACCTTCTCTATATTTTATGGACCTCAAAAAGGTATTGGAGTTCACCTATACTTCTGTGGCTTTTTAAGGGAATTGTTTTTGTTTGGGAACTTTTTAATCTCAGTGAATTGTCACCCCTTGGCCGTGTCTTAGTATACAACAGCATGTTCCTTCCCAATTTAGATTGGTGGGAAACTGGGCTGCACAGCATGCTACAGTTGGCTTGTTGCTTGGTTGTTGTTAAACAGATTTACACTAAACAGCAAAAAGATATTTTCAAGACGGGAAAAAAAGCAAGCATGCGGCTCATTAGTAAATGATGCATTTCATGTCTTCTTTTTTTTATCTTGACAGTGTGAAAAGAAGCTTTAATGGCATTCTTGCTTCGTGATCCATGTTTGCAAATGTGAATCACCTCTCTGTTTACCTTCTGTCACTCATCCTTACTACAAGAAAATGAAAAAAAAGCTTCATCCCGAATAAGTTGTGATCATTTCAAAAATACTTTTTTAAAATTTAATGTCAGTAATGGTTTTTTCCGGTGTTTGTAGCTAGCTGTTGGTGTTTCATCAAACTGTGTGGCCTGCTGCCAAGCCAGCCACAGTCAGGGCTTTTTTTTAACACAACTTGTCAACATTGCGGTTACATTTTTGATGTCTGATACCTGTCATATTTGTCACCATATTTTCTCATGATATGTTCCTAGGCAACAAGAGGATCAGCCACGGGATGATAGGAGGAGGGGGAGTGTCGAGAAAGGGAGACAATCCAAAGACTACAAGTCAGGTTTGTTGAAGCAGTTGTCTTCACTCACCCTCAGGATCTAGTTTCTAAAATAATATTTGAGTCCTCTGATAAATTGAACTGCAACTATACATTTTTTTCTCTTTCATAAACATTTGCTATTGTTTGTTGTAGTTAGTTAATACTTGAAACCAAAGTAGCATGGAAAAATTATATGTGCAGCTTTTGTCTCCTCTTAGAAAGGATAATAAGAATAACAATGATGATATAAATAATTAGAAGGGGCCTTATTTAGCAACCTGTCATTTATTATCATATATATATATAGGTGTACATTTAATAATAACACGTAAAGAAATAGTATGAGTGAAACTAAAAGACATGTAGGATTAGGGTTGCAATTGAGGATTATTATTTTTTTAGTTGTGGCATATTTGTATATAAGTATCTAAGTTTATTTTATTGTATAAAATAAAGCAAATAATTATTATCAGTGCCTTATGTCTTTTACATGAAGATTAAATGCTTGGTCCTGTGATGTGATATGTTTATGTATGGCATAAATGTATATCTGTGATATAACTTTTGTCTTTCAGAAGGGAAAAAGGAAGGCGAATCCTTACCAGATTTTTCTCGAAGAAAGGGTTAGTAGCACAGAAATAAGTTTTATCATCTGGACGTTACTTTAACATATGCTACATTTGTTCCCAATTGTTATTTATGTTGCACATTTATAGCAGGTAAGATGTAAGATCTTTTACAGACCTCTTCAAGATATCTCAAATCTAGATCAAAACCACACATGATGTACAGTTTACAGTTGTTTTAAATCCTGCAGAGAAGTTGCAGACAGGGTTTACATAAAGAATAAATCTGACTTTTTAACATGAAAGACTTTATAAAGTCTCTAAATTCCTCTTATGGATATAGTGTATAGAGTTAGACTATAACAGAAACCTACAACACCGGTAACTCTTTTTAATTCATTCTTCCCTGCATAGTTGAATAACCACAATCATTTGAAATATTTGTTGTAACTGGTGTCTGGTATTTGACAAAAGACATTGCGTTGGTATGATTTACAAAGATTTCTGGGATGGACCATGCTGTTATCCTATTCCTTTCCACACAGACAAGTACCAGTATGCAGAGTGGATGGACAAGCCAGAGATGATTCCCAAGAACCCCAGTTATTATGAGGTTATCTGCCATTTACTAATAATATGCCTTTTCAAGTCGTTAATTTTACGTGCACAGAAAGAGGTCAGCATCAGAGAAATCATGATTGTACATGGATAAGTTTATCAGCCAATAGGAACAATCACATTTTAATTAGGCACATTGCTGAATGAATGTGAGTTATGACATCTTTCTGTGCATGATGAACTGAGAGAGTATATTTACCTGTATTGTGGGAAAGGGTGTCTTGCACCGAGCTTTACCTGATGCTTTGGAAAGCAAGTGCCCCTTACTAGACTTTTAATTCTGTAAATCAAGTTGTACAATTTCATGTTAATTGACTTTACACCTCATCTTTCCACATTTGAGGTTTTCAGCAATAAGTTTAGGCATTCACTGCAGTAGATAGAAAATATCAGAATTTTTAACACTCTTTCACTGTAATTTTTCTGCTCGAAAATGCAAATATCCTTATATTTTTGATGATTTTTACATGCATTGTCCTCGAAAGGATCCCTAAACAAGTTCTTAGCTTCTTAATGAGCAGAGCATTGAATATAGATTCTATGGTGTCCCTTTTATTAAAAAAAAATTATTTACTATGATTGGTAATAAAATTAGCCCTCTTGTTTATATACAATTACAAGTATGTACTCAAACGATGTCTGCACGCTGGTGTCCATTAAGATATGCACACAAGGGCACATATAAGCTTGCATTGAACTAGCTGATTAGGTCGCTTTCAAAGTCACTCATGCGTATTGAATTTTTGTGGCAGCATGACAACCGAGATGAATGGCAGCCTTTCAAGGACAGGGGGCGTGGCCGGGGGTTCAGAGGTCGTATAATCAACAGAAGGCCCTTCCGACCTTTCCGTGGTTACCGTGGGAATTCACGTGGTGGCTTTGTTCGAGATTCTAATTCTGGAGGAGGAAGCAGGGGGGACTTACCTTCTACTGATTACCAAGCGCAAAAGAGTGGATCTTACAGTCATCCGCGTCCTCGTTATGATGGTAATAATGATGGTGATTAAAGCATCTTTAGCACAGACAGTGTAAGATTTATTTATATTCTAGTAAATATCATGCAGCCTGATTGAAAACATTTTAAAAGCTTAAGCATTGGCTTTGTAGCAAAGTAATTTTTATGCATTCAAAGCTGACAACTGCCAGGATTATTTGGGGGATTATTTGAGTATATATTGATTAGCAGAATGATGAAACTTTTTAGTGCCTTTTATGTCCTCCATGTGTTAAAATGCACTTTATTCTACATGAATAATTATATGAAATTTGGTTTAAATCTACTTTCTTTAAAGCTGGGGAAAAGGCCAAGATTGGAAGAGAAGCTAGATCTGTATGTGGTTTTATATAGATATATACACAGACCAAAAAAAATCCTATGACTGGTTGTTTTAGCCACATTTTGTTTCATGAATCTTTATTGGCAGGCCAGTACTACTTATAGTACAGGGTTGTGCAACAGCTTCAAAAACATAATATGGGTAAACAGTGCAGATAACCAATTGCACACAAGGACTGGGTTCCTCATGAAGGCAAAGCCAGAGCAAATAATTTCTTTTTCCAGCTTGTTCAGTACTTGTTCTTCTCACACTCACTGTGTTGAGTGCATGTAAGTTCTTAGTGTGTGTTCCATATCAACATGCCACACTCGGTAAATGTGAGTCTGAGCACACAAAACTTCTCAGCATGCGTTGTTTGCATTCATCGTGCTCAGTAGATGTGAGACCTCAGTCCGTGTAAGTTCTTTGCATATGTTTGTATTCATCATGCCCTTAAAATGTTGACTTCTTAACTACAGTACCTGTGTGAAATTGTGTGTAAAATAGTGGGCTACTTTTTTTGTTTGGAGGAGGGGGTGGGGTTTGTGATATTGCTTTCATTTTTTAATTTTGTTTGTTTAATCTGCCTGTGGTATTCTTTTAAATCTGCCTGTGGTATTCTGTATGTTGACAGAGCCCAGGAGGAGTGAAGGGGAATGGAAGCATGACAAGTTTGCGGAACTGGAAAAGGATGACAAGCCGCATAGAGAGGACGAACAGAGGCCTCATAGTACCAGCGAACGTTGAGTTTCTGGTGAATGCAGGCAACCACTCAGTTTTTGGCAGATGCCACCCCACTGAGTCTCTAAAGGCTATTTCTATTTTTGTGTTGCAATTCATTCATTAAGTT
Source organism: Pomacea maculata (assembly GCA_004794325.1). Classification (NCBI taxonomy): domain Eukaryota; kingdom Metazoa; phylum Mollusca; class Gastropoda; order Architaenioglossa; family Ampullariidae; genus Pomacea; species Pomacea maculata. The sequence goes on along the minus strand of SRHC01000762.1, from coordinate 92,730 downwards.
TTCAAGAGGGTTGCAAAAGTTTTTCCTGATGTTAATTATGGTTGCTTTTGATTATGTGAGGATATGTTAACACTTTGACTTATAAACAAAAATGGATGTTTTTTACTAAATGAATAATCAAGACTGCTGTGTTCATTGCAATGACAGTATCTTGAAAATCATTTTCGTTTTTTGTTTGTTTGTTTTTATTATTAAGGAGAGTCTCAACAATAAATCAACAGCTGTCTATTTTATTTAGCTATGTTCTTAGGTTATGAGCATAGTAGTCATTAATGTCGGCGTCAGACTGGGAAGGGCTGTTGCAGAAAAAATACTTTGTGTTCTGTATTTTGATTCGCCTCATTAAGGTATTTGGTAGAACACAGTTTCCACTCTGTTCGCAGAATTTTTCTGCACAGGAGTCTTACACAGGCAATGAGTCTAGTAAATTTTAAATGTTTTATCTTGCAGGGTGGGTGCTACAGAGGAGAGGGGATGAATGTTGAGATGCTGCATATCTAGTTGCAGGTTTAAAGGGAAATGTGAGCTTGGAAAGCTGTGTAATAATTGCTTGCTAAGACGAAGATTCTTAGCAGTTCCATGCTGGCCCTTTCATCAGACATTCTAGTTCTTAGCTCATTGCAGTTGTGTGTATTTTATGTTTACAAGGCGAGTGGAAATGTTGTGACGTAGTTTGATAAAAAAAAGTATTTTCTTCTTTCCCTTCCTTGTCACATGAAATGTGTAGTTAGTTGGAAGCAATCGAAAGTGATGATTGGACGCATTGCGGATAAAATGGTGGTCCACTTGGCGATCTTGGTCCACTAATCACTCTTGTAATTTCCAAGTGAATCATTAAATAAATGTAGCTCTCTGGGCGTTTGTGTGTGAGTGTATGAATGCATGTTTGGTGGCTTGGGAGGTCACGTAGAGTGCATAGAATGTGATGTGTGCAAAGCCTTGTGATTGAAAAAGGCTGCCTGCATGGCAGAGCCTTACTCTGACCATGCAGATATTACAGCTGCAGCTGCGATTTATTGCCCACTGCCATAGCGCCAGGAAGTAGCACTCGTCAAGCAGACACAGCGTCCACGTGTTCACAATCGCTGCAGGCCTCGTACATCCTAGGTCAAGGGTGAAACGCAGGCACTTTGAAAGTTTTGTTCGCTTTTCACACCACTGTTAAAAGCAAGGACATGTCCTCGTTTGCTGGTGACTTTTTTTTCCTTTCTTTCTTATTTAATTTCGTGTGCTGCATTGTAGAGGTGACCCTGTGCCGTTTTCTTCGTTCTTCTGATGAGTGGCGTGGCTTGAATTTTAGGGTATCGAGTCGTGATGAAGCATTCATTAAGATTATTGTCATTTGTCCCCACGAGTGGTATTGACGAGCAGTTAGGCTGGTCCGCCAGCACTAGGGTAGCGGAGGACTGGACAGATCCAGCGGCTGACAGTTTACTCGTAGGTCTGTCAAATCCTCTATGGTATGGCCAGCTGGTATTAGCTTTCGCCAGGTTATTGGCAACAAATAAACCATGATAAGGATCTAGACTCGCGGTGCCTCAAAGGTTGGAAGGCCAATCAATACAGGGCAGAGAAAAATCCATTCGCCGAAAACTAAGGATTTTCTGCAAACTACAATTGCTAGTATTTCGGGAGAAAAAAACTATCAAGAAGGAAGAACAATTACCGGAAGCCAACTCAAACCATCGGACTGGTTAAGTTTTGATTAACTGTCATGTTGGTTGGTGACTGCTGTCAAAAACAAGACTTTGCCTTTGTGCATATTGCAGCCCCAGAGGGTAATTTAACCTAAAGCAGACTGAAAATACCCTAAAGTGCCAGTAAAAGTTGAGAGAAAGTCGTGTTGTCACAAACAAGGAGTTAATACTGAGAAATGGCAGTTTAAGGGAGAATGCGACATAAAATTTTTGAGGGGGTTAAGGGGTAGGCAGGTCTGCACAGGTAGCACAGAAGGTTGTTTCCCCTTTGATGATGGTGATGGCTGTTTCGCCTTTGATGATGATGGTGATGGCTGTTTCGCCTTTGATGATGATAGTGATAAATGTATCTTCGTCTAGAGCTCTACCACAACATTAGGGTCACGCTCTGCTAATCAAGTACACGCCCGGTAGACATTGTACAATAAATGAACTGAGATCTACAGTTGACAGTAAACATTAACCATACAAACTGGTGGGCTAACGTTCCAGGTGTTTATTTAATACGTTGTACGTTTGAAATACCACCGTCTTCTAATGACAATACATAAGGAGAAAGTGAGTTCGACAATGATGCTGAGTGAGCAACAAGCGATCGCCAAAGGTTTTCGTCCTGAGTATGGGAACGGAAATGAGAGAATCCGCAGAAGTACGGAGATGCTTGCAGGGAGTGTAGTGATTTACGAGGTCAGAGAAGTGAGAAGGAGCAAAGAATCCCAAGACAGTGCCCTAGACCCATTCTTTCCCCGCCCAACCCAAAGAATTCGACGGTAAACGCGAACCTCGGGTAATTTGGCCAAGGTTTAGAGATGGTCATTGACAAGAACTAAGGAGGACACCCTCGACTTCACGTGTTTCCTTCTCTCAGCAGTAAAGAGAGCTCGACTGTTTAATTTTGTTTTTAATCCCTAAACAGAGATCTTGTTTCCAAGCAAAATTAAACCAGGATTTTGTTGCCGACAATAAAGGCAGGTCTCGATCATTCGTTTCCAAACAAAGTCGATAGTTGCGCCGTGTGAAGCAGGCTTAAGTGCTCAGCTTTATTTTACTGTCTCAAGCCAGGGACTTTAAATTTGTTTCTAATTAAGGATTCGTGGATTAATGTCCTACCCAGTCAAACCATGCAGGCTGCTGAGTGCTGTTGAACTTGTTTGGCCCTCCAACCTCAAGAGCACCCTTAACCACGTCCGCGTTCCAACGGTAATGGGTTTGTTTTCTTATCTTCTGTTGATATAAATAGTGGTTATACACTTTGCATTGTATTTTTTTAATATTAGCAAATACTGATCAGTGGAATGCTCGATCGGATGGACTTCCAACAGAGGGCATTCGATCAAACCAAGGCCATCAATTATTCACACAACATATAAATAACGACCAGTTCTTGATTTATTCTTAACAAAATGTTGACTGAGGTCTCTACCTCAGACCTGGTTACAAATTCTGCACGATGGAGACATGACATATTATTAGAATACGAGCTAGCGTTCAGTTGTTCAGGTTATTCATCACAGTTCTCAACTGAACAACTCTGTGGTTGTCGGTCAGTAGCTTCAAGCTCGGCTTGTAGTTACTTTTGTAAATAAATCTTTTGTCAACGACGCGTGTCAGGATGTTTATTGATAATTTTCTCTATAATACTGTGTCTATTTTCTAAAATCCACATTATTTGGATCGTTTATATATCTATGTGCCAGCTTATTAATTCCCTCACGGACCTCACGGGGCAACAGGTTGCAGGCTTTGATGCGGAAGCGAATATTGTTGCGGAGGTTGAGTGGCCTGGCAACAGGTGCACTGTCTGCACTATTAAATCTCACTAACGGTGACAACATAATCAATACAATGAACATATAACTCATATATTAACACCATTTTAGTTTACTTTTTTTTTAAGTAAGATATATTGAGATGTCTGGACCTGTGTGTTTATGTGTATGTGTGCGTGTGTTGCTAACCTTATTTGTCATTTCTCCTATGTTGTTAGTGTGTGTGCATGGGTGTGTGTGTGTTAATCTTATTTGTTCTTTATCTTCTTACATCTTGTTTATATGTTCTTCTTTGGAGCAATAGCTCCCTGTGTTCTGTACCTGGGAAAGCACTTTTTTTTCTAAAGAGACAGTGAATGGACACTTGTCAAGGATTGTTAGGAACAGAGGAAGGAAAGCGGTGGGATGGACCTTCCATATACTTAGCTATACTAAACACAGTGAACCACTCACAGTTGACTGCCCCTGTGGTACGTACACCAGTCTTTGGGACCATACTATTGTGTATCATACTTTTTTGTTTTTAGCTGTTTTTTGTTTTGTTTTTTTTTACTATTATTAGTAATCTGGTTCAGCGTTGAACGCCTAGTTTCTCGTTCACAGAGAACGAGCAGATGGTTTGTGTGCGTGCCTCCATGTCAGTGCACGCTGGCCGTGCGTGCATGCACCGTGGGCCCCACCTGCAAACAGTGGTCTTTATGACACACCTGTCGCAGACTTCTAAACACAAGCTTTCTCGTGTTATCAAGGATCCTCACCTTCACCTTGTTTGACCTCGACCTCGAGTCTCATTTTTTCGAACCTTTTTTCATAGGCATGCGCACTAGGCCCCGTTTTGTCACGTGCGCCCTGAACTTTTGTTTCAAAATCTGTTAATGGCTGAGGCCTAGTTTTGACGGAAAGCGTTGATGAACTGCTCGCCGAAGCGTGTTATCGCTCTTCATCGTACGCCAGCATCCGTCGTCAGGGCTGTCCTCTCGGCAATACCGACACGTGTCGTAATCTGGCGGCAACTAAACCCCACCCTACCCTGTCTTTTCTGTTTGGTGTGACCCAGTCATTCAGACAAGCTTTTCTTATCTTTCTAGGGTAGAGGAAAGCAACGGCGTCCCAACATTAGAAGGCACGATCTCTAGATGATTCGATTCCCGTGTGACGCCTGGTATTTTTCTCCCATTCAACCCAGCTGTAGAGTGGGTACCTGACTCTGCAGAAGGTAAGACAATGAGTGAGACGAGATGAGCAGCAAGAGGGTACTAACAGCCTCACTCCTCTTCAACCGTAAAGTCACTGGACAACCTTTACCATTTGTAGCTCAATATCCTACATTGAAACACCTCGTGCGCTTGCCATCGAAGCCTCAATGATAAGAGATTAGGGACTTAATATATGTTGTGGTTTCTATTATCTCCAAAGTAGACTGATATTCCTGAGTCCATGAAGTCATTATTTTGAAAAAAACTCAAAACAATATAAATAATTGCGATCGCCTTTAAAAGGAAGTGTGAACAGAAAGATTAACGCTGTTTCTTTTCCTGAATATGTGGGCCGGCCTTAATCAAATCAAATCAAATCAGACTTTATTGTCTGTCGAGGAGACCCAAGATAGAAATTTTTCCTTGACAAATGAAGTGCGAATACAAACAATAAACAAAGAAATTTCTGCAAACACATCAAGAGCAAACAAATACAAGCACTCATAAAGAACCGAGAACTGTCTGCGAACACAAAACTGCGCAGCAGAAGGAAGTGGACAACGAGGTGCTTAACTTTTCGCGTCTGACAAAAGAGAAAAAGAAAACAAAGCAAAACCTGTTTGTGAAAAACAAGATAGTCTAGGAAATTATCTTGTCTGATACGAAGCACTGAAGGTATAGCCATGTCGGATGAACTATTAAGTTAGGAAAGGAAGGAAGACGAAGAAGGTCTTCTCTTGCCGCAGTTCATTCCCTTACACATCCATTCTCCTCTCCCTGGAGTCCGGAATCGTCAGGACAGGGAGAATAACTCTCCCATCCCTGTCTCGAGCTGTGCTATGCTTCCGGTACTGTTGTTTGTCTCTGACACAGACTTCACAGACCTGCACTCAGAACAAATACTGTAGCCGGCATGACCAATCGCTAGTGACTTCCGGTACAGGCAGAGTTAGTGTTAGTGACGTAAGCACTAGGGGTCAAGGTCGAGTTTTCAAGCATGCCAACTTTTTAGACTTTTAAAAGTAATCTATGAGGGTGAAGAAGTGTCGTCCAGAATGTTGCACTTATTTAGTGTATTTTGTTTTTATTTATGATGACCACACACACATACACGTTTATTATTTTACTAAAAAAATTGTCTTACAAATACTAAAAATCATAGAAACAAATACTTTGTTGGAATTATGACTGACATTTAATGACTTTATTTAATTCTGTTTTTAACTGTTACAAAATATACTAATGAAAGCAAGCAGTCCCAACTATATGCCCTGGCAAGTTTCAAACTAATTACAGCCGCCAGCATCTTAAACACTTTTCACAACGAAGCACATGACTACTCTTATTTTTATTTCTTTGAAAAATCTTGAGATAACTTTTATATAATGTGTTTTATTAGGTTTCAGAAAAAATATTTGAAGGCATATTTATCACATTAGTCTAAGCATCCAAAATACTGCTTTCAAACCTAAAACTTCTGTATCAACTAAGAAGAAAAAAATGGCAATGAAGTTAGTGAAATTTTACACAATCTTTGTTTTATTTGGTGTTTTTTTAAACTTTATTTTCTATTTCATTCACATCACTGGGAAAATTGATTATACATTATGAATTTTTCATTGACAAAGAATCCGCATTTTGCTAAAACTTAATTATTGACACCCTATTCCCCTGACAATAAATACAATAAATGACATCCTTTGTTGGTGTTTAAATAATACAGTCTTTGATTACCCCGAGGCAGATTTCCAGGACCAATCTTTGTGAAAGCTTTTCGCCACATCTGATTGTAACCTGAAAATGTCAACATGCCTTTGCAGGTGAAAATCTCTTTGATTAAGTGCACCTTTCAAAAACTAGTTTATCAATAATTCAGTGTACATTAACTCATCAGGTTTCTGCTATGTGTTTTAAAGTGCTTTAGAGGGTTGTAAATATTTACCTGAAATGTCTTCATCACATGATAACATTATCTTATTATATCATAATTAATATTGCGTCATATGTAATGCAAATTAATTAAGATGAATTTTAAATAAATTTCTTCTTGAAGTATTTAAATGTAAGTTGCATGTGTGCTAAAGAGCTTTACACTCATCGAGGGACAAGTATGCTTTGAGAAGTGTTTACATTTCTACTTACAAAGTATTCGAAAAACATCAAGATGTGTGTGGACACACGATTAAGACTTGTTAGAATCTGTCGATCGGTGTAACTAGCTGCACAGCATGAACTCACATTTTTACAAATGATAAATGTTTGGGGACTGGTTATGTAAACACTCATACGCTCCGAGCTCTGAATTTTTGCCTGTGGCTTTGCCGCCAAATTCAATGAAATCTTCTGTCTAGAGATAATAGAAGTCTGTGGTTCTTCTCCTCCAACATTCTTTCTGTGTGTGTGTTCACGAAAGTAGAAGTGCGAAGGAGGCGGAGATTTTGATAGTTTGATCACTAAAACACTAACGGCGAATAGCCGAGTGCTTAGAACACTAGCATCCAAACCGAGAGGAGCGGCGGTTCGATACTCGTGTGGCGCAGCAAACCTCCCCAAGTCGAATCAGTTAATCAGGAATGGGTACCTGACTCCATAGAGTGTTTGCGAGGGAACAAGGGAGAGGAGAAGGGCACCACCATCACCTCACCTGGGCCCCGAGAACCGGAGGTCACTTACACCTCACTTCCCCAACAACCATTAGGGAATGACTGATTTTATTTTATCAAACTCTGAGCATACTGCAAAATGTGACGGGGGTGCAGTAGATAAATCCACTGCTAGTTTAGCGTTTTCCAATAAGCTGTAGATATTAAAGGGCATAAAAAAGCCATCCCGAAGCTTAATATCCTGTCAATGCAGCAGCTACCTTTGCTTTCTTCCTTCGTGTTGCCTAGCAACAGTCATTAAGGGTGGACGGTACGTAGTCTTCGATCTCAGAAGCAGATTGGGTTGTTTGCGAACCGGGTCTCCCAGCCGCGGTCCCGTTTGAAGAATGTATTGACAGAACGAAAGACGTTTTTAATCGTTTAGCGCGGTGCAACCCTCAGGTCCGGGACGAGCAGGAGGTCGCATGGAAACGACCAAACAGTTACAGTTTCCATACACACACACATACAGACACACACAGAGACACACACATATACAGACACACACACACACACACACAGAGGGGAGCCACCTACTCTTGGACGCCATTCTCCAGTTCAAATCGACTTTTCAAGTTTTTCCTTCTGTCTAGAAATCCAGAGTTCAAGAGCTGGCTTCGGGGAATGGTGTAATAAAGACATTTTGTTTTGTCCAGTCTCTTCTCAGAAAATCTAAAAATGTGTTTAAATTCCCTTTAAACAGCAGGCCACATGTAATGTTAAAAATTAGCATCCATGAAAAAGAAATTGTTTATCTCGAACAACATCAAAATTTTTGTATTAAACTATATTAAAGAAAACTTTTTTTTGTTTACTGTTCTTTTCTTTCTTTCATTCTTTCAATGTGTATTCTTTCGTTCATTCCTTTTGTCTTTTGATATTAACTATCTTTTATATTTTCTCTTTACCTCTCTTTCTTCTTCTTCAAAAAAAAAAAAATGAAATTCCAATAAAATATTCTTCATCTTGGGTTAAGAAAGGGTTCAGGCTCCACTTGTAGTGCAGACCTTGCATGTTCGGTTCATCAGGTGAGTGTTCACAGGCGTGGTCGATGTGTCACCTGAGATCTGTGTCCTTTGTTTGCATGTTCGATCCGCTGTGAAACCGTCTAGTCAGCGACGGAGGGAACATTACTGCAGGTAAACATACCTGTAATCGGCGTGGTCCACTTTTACACATCCCTCATAATTCCTCCTAACACGCAGCGAGCACACACGTGACATCGGGTATGAACTGAAGATACATGGCTACCTGGGAGTAACTATAAGGACAAGATGTAAAACTGCAATCAACCTTCAAGGTCTATGTACCCCGAACCGTAACTACCTCCGGTGTAGTCTTTTCGTTGGTTCATGAAGGTAAAGAGGAGATAATTAAATGTCCCTTGTTTACCCAGGTCTATGTTTTACTTTCAATCTATGGCTGACAATTCAAATCACTCTCTGGGGTCGAAACCTCAGATTGGAGAGTATCCTTAACCTCAGAGGGCAGGCCGACGTGCCCTCAAGGGTAGTTATACCGGTGCTCACCCCAGGGTATACCGGTATACCCTCAAGAGCAATCAAGCCGGGGCATACCCCAAGCCTGTTATGTTGGTGCACGCTCCAGGGACAGTCATGGTCCTGTACCCTCGAGGGCACGTGGACACGTTTTCTTTGACCTTTCTGTCCGTACTGATGACCTCATGTCCTTTTGTGTGACCTATGCATCTTTTTATCCCTCGTATTGTTTCTGTACGGTTTCGTTGTGTTGTTTACGCTGTATTTTTAGTATCGGTGTTTTTTAAATTATCTCTGTATTATTAATACGGTCTCTGTATTTGTTTGTATAACCTCTGTGATCTTTAACATGAAAGTTTAAAACAAGAACAAACAGTTTTTTAAAAAATAGCCATGGTTCACTAACTAGCCATGTTTTAAAGAAAACGGTAGTAAAATACGAATTATCAACCTTAAAAAAACGTGGGACAAACAACGACTACAAAATAATGTCAACCCACTCCCCTCTCCCCCACGTGTTTTGGCTGCAAGTGGAAGTTAATGTTCCCTCTGTGCCTTCTCATTGATCCTCAACCTCCAGCAACGTCAGCCCTCCTCATCTTCTGCCTCCATCATGCCGGATGGCGTGCAAGTGTTTTAGTGGCTGTGATTGGATGACAAGATTATAGATGTCGCCCCGAACAATGTAGGCACAGGTCCTGCAGGACAACGCTGGCGTGAGGCGAGGTAGGGTCACGTGACGGTTGTCGTGACGCGAGCACCGCGAGACGGTCACGTGCTGCTCACCGCGATTGATTGCGAGGCTGGTTCAACGAGGGTTCGTGTCGTAAGCTGCGGTGCACTCAGACCTGAATGTGCCACTCGTTCTTGCTGGAAACACTCCCTGCGCGGGGCTCTTGGTGACGGCGGCTGGAAAAATACAGTAAATACAGTAAGTGCTTTGCTTACCAGCCTCTGTGGCTACTGGACACGAGGCGTGTCTTTCATTGTGCGTGTGTCGGTGTTACCTGTTTACTTGTCTGTCATTTTGTCACCGTGTCTATGTTTATCTATCCCCCACCCCCCAAAAAAAAGAAACTGTTTCTTTCTCTCCTAATCTCCATTTCTCTCACTCTTTCCCTTTATTTTTGGTATCTGTGATATGCTTTTACATTTAAAAATAATGATCCAGATCGAGCTTAGTCCATGTAGTTATCTGTATTTACATTCTTAATAGCGACTGTTACCAATTTTTGTACATTATTTAATGCAGCATTGTAATACTATTATTGTTATTCAGTCTATTCTTGTGGAGCTATATAGCGCTCGGATAACTTTTATAGCTATAGCCCTCGGATAACCTTTGTCTCTCTCTGTCTCCGTCTCTCTATCTCTCTCTTTCGCCCTGGATGTTACACCTGGAAAGCAAGCTGTTTGGCCTTAATAAAGTCCAGGTTGCGAAAATCGTAAAATATTTGAAAAATTTCATGAACAACACGTTTTCTGCCTCTCCATACACAGTGAAGGAAGGAGCTGTGGAAGATATTGTCAATAAATTACTTCTTTTCAAAGTATTCACATCCACCCGTCATGTCGTTCTGGCTTGTGACACATCGTGGACTTTTACTTTGCCGTCTGTGGTAGAACTTCTAGACTGGGTTTCATGGCGAGCCCGTAACGAGCTTACTGATAAGTCGAGCATATGACCCCATATCTCACCCCAGGCTTTCATCAACCCGCGGCCCTTACAACCTTCGTCCTTCACGAGGGGCGCATGCACTGTAGTCAGCAAGGGTGACTGTCTGTAGGTGAGTGACAGGCTATTTCCTGGAGGTAATGAATGCTGGAGGAACTTTTGTTCTTGCTCTCTCTGTGTCCCTGTGTATCACGAGCACTCACTCATTCTGAATACTACCCGCTCGATGGCTGCCCGACCTGCCACACACGAGTGGACGGCCATCTGGCACGCACATCCTATTTTCTTATCGCATTTCTTTGCGTCAGTATATGTTTGTGGCCAAACAAACGTTTTTATCAGGTTTTCAATTCAGCAACCAGTCACTTTGTCGCCTGCCCTTTGGAGGATAAAGGGACAAAAGCTAGAATCTCCGTATTCTGGAACACAGATGGAACAGCAAAGTGGCTGGCAATCTGTGTCAAGTCGGGATGTTTGGCCTCATTTTTTTATTCAGGGAAAAATTGTAAATTGTAATGAACCGCTTCTGGATTTTATCCTCGGTAATCAAAGCAGGCTGGGGATTCTTCGTGATCTCGAGAGCTCCATGAATTGAATGTACAGAGGGTAGACACAACTGTGAACTTAAAGGACAACTCGAGCCTGGCAGGAAAAGGAAGCTTCAAGCTGCTGGCAAGTAAACAAAAAAGACACTTTCTTACTGATATAATACACATATTTTGTTGCAAAAAATACTTTACATTTTTAAAAAGAAAAAACAAAAAAAAAAATTCTGTCTGTTTTGAAAATCCTTTAATGAGTCCTTTTGTGAGGTCGTTAGAAAGTAAGGTCAGGACTTCTTTTCCCAAAGTCACTTGTTCACAGGCTCATACCTCACAAATGGAACACAGGTACTGTACTATCATAAGTATGGTAAAATTGAGAGACTGTTATAATCTACTGATTGATCGGAAGAATTTTTTATCTTGCTTAACAATAATGTAAGAAGTAAGATGAATAGAATGAGAATAGGGTAATTATAGGTGAGACTAGGGTGCGATATTACAGTAAGGCTATATTAATATAAGAACAGCGGCCAAAGCGTTTTTAAAAAATAAAAAGAAAGAAAAAAAAGACCCCAGACATATTAATAATGAACGTTGATCTAAAAAAAAACCCAGTAAGATTATTTTCTACTTTTACTTGCAACATTTATATGTCCTTTGTTAAAAAAAAAAAAAAGAGACCAGCTACATGGGTTGCGATCGTATCGCCATGATGGAGATTCATTCAAGGATTATTTTGTGACAGCTTCATTTGGAGGTCGTTCTTTATCCGATGTGAATCACGCAACTCATTATCACAAAGGGTTTTGTTTCTGATTAAACATTTTGCCTGCCGGTCATTGCAAGGCTCTCATTGCAGAATGTTCTCCTCACCAACATGACAGATGGCAACAGGTAAGCTTCAGACGTGCTTTGAAAACAAGTTAGTCGTCTGCTCCATAGAGCTGTGAACTGAATAGTGATGCTGACATGTTGCAGGCAAACTGGAATGAAAGCTGAAATATACTTTCATGGTTTGTTAAATAAACTAATTCATCGTGTACAGTTTTGACATAACTAATATTGTCACAGTCAGAGTACCATGTGAAAGTGCGATGAACTCCAATTGTTGGAGAAATGCGCTATACAAGTCATCTCTAATTTTTTTTTCTGAATTCACCCTCAATTATTTTGAGAATAAACAAGAAACTCATTTTCTTTATTAAATACATTTCATCTTCGCTACTCAAAAAAAAGAACAGTTTTGAGATGAAGTTTGACTAAGGGTGACTGACACCAGTAGCAAGGCATGTGTTGACAACATCATTATTTATTTATTTTAAGTTTACTTTTGCCAGTTTCAGCGAGTCTTTGTAATAATATACTAAATTTACCTCCGGCAGGAGGTTTACTTAGAGCTTAGGTTAGAGGAATAGAGTGCTAGTGTCCGCATTATTTTCGACAGAAGTGTTGAACAAACTAAATGACTGAGGTCAAGGGTCTCCAAGCTGGCAATGGTGTTCATTTGCGTAGAGCAGGTCACTGCCTTGGGTCAGTTAAAAAAAATCGCCCCCTGACTCACCTAAGGTGGCTGCATTTAAGCTGAAGCATAACCATACCTTACAATCCCGCTTAATTTGTATGCATGGCTGATGCTGCAGGGGAAGCAGGTATAAAAATTCTGTTGTCATTTAAAACCTATTTTATCATCAAATCCCTAAAGAGGATTTTTCCCAGTGCCATTATGTGTCCTGGACTCAGGTATCAAACGACATGCAGGTTTTTCTTCCACATGGTCTGTGAGAAAGAGTACAGAAATCAATATTTAATTGACTTTAGTGAAGAATCATTAATGAATTGAGGAAGGCACTGACCATGACGTCATTAACGGCTTACACGTCAGCGTTGAAACCGTTACACGTGACACGACTGCGGCTTGTACAAGTACTCGTTACATGAATGTAGGCCTGATTAGTACACGAGGTGTATGTAGGTTGTACTGGTACACCGGAGGTTAATGTAGTCTTATTAGTGCAGTAGGTGATTGTAGGTTGATCATAGACTTTCATTAAATGTTTTGGACCCGTTGCTCTGATGCACAAGTAAGCCTGTGACAGGAACTTATAGACAGTACTCTTTCGATCTGAAGTAAAATTTCACTGGTTTATTGTTGTCTAGGACATGACATGTCAAAGGCGGAGTCCAGGTCCCACCAGGAATTCGTCCAATATTGGGTAGACCTGCTACGGTGAACCCTTGAGGGAGTCTTGCCATCTGCTTTAAAGCAAGATGTACTATTGCAAATTTATTAACCTTATATAAGGTGCTGGTTTGTTTGTTAAAGAGAACCAACGAGAAGACACAGACGGTGTCCTTATTAAACTTGTGGAATTTAATTAATATTTTTTTTCTTTCTGCTTCGGTTCTCAGCGTAAAACCCCAATTTTCTCCTCCTTCTGTTTCTCTTCATAGCAGCTTACTAGCCTGCACAGTGAAACAGTTACAGTGGAATCGAGGGAAAACAACAACCAAAAAAAAAAAAAACATTGAGGTTTGGGAGAAAAATGGACAAGAATTAGGTGAAGGGATGGAGATGACATGAGTAATTGAATATACAGACAAAAAAAGGAGACAGAGGATTCGACTAACCTCTTCGCACTTAAGATTCCTTCTTGCAGACAAAGATTTGTGGTTAATATTCTAGAAACACTCATCTTGATGAAGAACAAATTGGTATTCAGGATGACCCCTGTGTATGCGTGTGTGTGTGTGAGAGAGAGGGAGGGAGAGAGAGAAAGAGAGACAAAGAGATTTTATACAGCTGTAGCCTGTAGGGTGGCTGCGTTTTCTTTCCTACCCTCCACCAGGGAGTGGGTCGGGGTGGGAACTCGGGTCTATCTTGCTGAAGCCCGACATTTTCAATCAGAATCGACTGCAGTCATTCGTAAAACTACTCTTAACAGCTGGACCAGTTGTCACGTGACGCTAGTGGTAGGAGTGTTGTGTCGTCTGGGCTGATGTTGTGATGGTGTTGCTGACGGCGAGGGTGGATAAAGCTGCTGCCGGTGGAGAGGATTGGCGAGGGAGGGTAGGTTCTGTCGTCATTCAACCGTTTTGTGGCTGACGTCAGAGCTGCTAGGTGGGGTGGGAGGGCGTGAGAAGGGGAAGGGAGGAAAGATCTAATTTCTAGTTGCCAAGCAGACCAAGCGGAAGGGTAGATGCATAAAAATACTCTCCCAGCTCTCCTGTCAGTCAGGCCTGCTAGCTTTCATTGCAGGTATTTTCTCTTTTGACTTTCACCACGAGAACTGCAAAAACATCTGCCCCGGACAACTGGAAGGATGAAGTTGATGGATGGGATCAGTTACTGTAATAACACAGCAAACATCCATCGTGATAAGGTTGTCATTCTGTCTCTCCATCTCTCCTAGTCCATGCGTGTCACTAAACTTTCTTTTTCTTCTCACTAAACACGAAGAAAGAACTTCGTGAATTATTTATAATTATAACCCGCCACTGGCTGTATGGTGTAGTTGTTTCATTTTCATTAAAGCGAAAACCCAACTCATTTCTTGCAGATCAGGTTGGGTTAGTATACAGTTGTGTGCACCAAGGCCTTATGGGATTGCTACTTTTCATCCAGCAGGTTGTATAATTTACGGAAAAAACTAGTGCAGGCATTTACAGTAAAAGTTTGTGATCTTGCTGTGAAGTCACATAAGATTCCGGATTTCCACAAGAGTACTTTTCCGGAAGGACTGTAACTCATCCTGTGTGACTAGTGTGAGGAAGTGTGTTTGTTGACAGTCTGTGGTTTCTATCAATCACACCCTCGAGGTTAGGGGAGGAGTTCTGTCAGTTCCAGGATTTAGTTGTTACGTGTTGTTGGCAAATATCAAAGAAACCACTTAATCAGGGAATGTATACAAACAAGTCTCTTTGCTGCAAGATCGTGGTGGATTGAAAATAATATTCAGAGGAGGATGACAACAATTTATGAAACCAAACACCACTTTAATAAAAGAAGTGACACGGATGTGACCTAAGGAGTGCAAGTCCTGTACACCTGTGACATGTTTCAGCATACAGGTGTGTCCACCTTCTAACCTTTTATCAAGCTTCATCTGTGAAAGTGTGCTGAATTCATATTATTCAACTGTTTAGATACATAAAAATTACTCATGTTTTGCATTAGGTTTCAGAGAAAGCTACAAGAAGGAAGTCCCTCAAATCTGCACGTGCAAGGTGTAAACAAACACTCACGCGCGCAAACACTCTTTCTGCCTGTTTGGCTGTCTGGCTGTCTCCTTCTTCCACGGCCTTTTATCTCTCTCTCCCCTTAGGTCCCCTTTGTCTGCCTGTTAGCAGCAAGACCCAGTGACCTGTCATAGCCGACCTGTCACAGGAGATGAAGCTCTGAGGCGGAGTGTTGATGTATTACCTGTGACTTGCAAAGAGAGAGAGCTGAGCTCTCAGACCTTTCTTATTATGATGACAAATCATGCAGGACTTTTTTTTTTCTTTCGTTACAGATTTTTATTTCACCTGTCCTGCAACATATCTTCAACTTTTCCGCTTTTTTCTCAGAGGAAAGAGAAATGTCATTTAGTGCAAACCATGTTCTTTCATCATAAACCCCGATTCTTTTTCATGCAGTGTGTCTTGCGGACTAAACTTATTTATCTCTGTTTACAGACTGCCTTGCAAGCAGAAGTTTGGAGACAAATGCAGATAGATGAAGAAACGACATTTGAGGGGGGAAGCCGGGCACTGGAGCAGCCAGAGGCAATGAGAACTACTGATGATCAGGAGGACCCCGTGGGTTGCCATGACGAGACGGAGGTGGTCGAGATGGCCATGGTCGCGCTGTCGCTGCTGAGGCGAGACGACAAAACAATGTTGCAGCAGGTCAAGCACCTGGTCAAGGCCAACCATCAACTGGCCCAAAAGGTTGATGTTATTTTATTTATCTATTTATCTTTCATCACCTTTTGCAAATATTTTTGCTGTTGTCAACATCTACCTGTTGTGTGGAGTAACACAGAGTGACGAGACCTTGCGTGACTCCACTTACTTTCCTGTTGATAAACTAACCTCTAATTTAATCAATAAATAAATTGTTATATGACCTGCAAGTAGTCACGTGATAGTAATTACCTTTCGATTCTATCCAGGTGTTCACAACCGAAGTGGACGGCTGGACGCCAGTCCACGCATGCGCGCTGAGAGGCAAGAAAAAAGTTCTCAAAGCCATGCTGCAGGCCGGCATCGACGTGAACCTCAAGATGGGCCAGCCAGACGGCCTGCCAGGTCAGTGCAACCTCCTGCACATCGCTGCCAATCGGCCGGACAAAAAGATCATCGACTACCTCATCCATCATGGCGCCGACGTCAACGCCAGGGACTCGTTCGGTCGGACGCCCATCTTCTACGCCCACCGCGCAGGCAACAAGGACTGTGTCAGGACTCTGGCCGACAGCGGCGGCCATCTCTCGGACATGGCGGAGGAGTCGGAGATTCCATGTGTGACAGAAAGTGAGGAGACGACCACACCAGAACCGAAAACCACAAGGTTCTGTTTTCTAGCCGTGCCTCATCATAACTATCATCACAATCATCAGACACACCATCAGCGTCGCTCCCCCCTCACACACCGCAGAAAGCATCAGCATCATCATCAGCAGCAACAACAGCAGCAGCAGCAACAACAACAACAGAAGAATCAGCTCCAGCAGACGTAGTGATGCCCTTCAAACTAACAAGGAGTGTGTGAAACATGAAACGAAAACTTCTTGTGTCTATAGTATTCGAGAAAATATTGCAATGAAAGTTCTGTGTGAAAGAACAGTTAATAAGACATTTTACAATGAGCAAGTTCGGACTCTTTACTCCTGACTCATTTCTTCGCTATCCGGATGCCAGCAGCTATTTTTTTCCAATCGTTTATTGGAGTTATGAGCACAACTGTTTAACTGTTTAAATCTCAGACTTGCTACCTTCTAAAACGAATCAAATATAAAAATCCGAAAGAAATAATTTTGTCAGATTATATATATAAAATATTGTATGCTCAAATTACCATCTGTATGTGTGTGTGTGTTTCACGGTCCAGCACTAATGATTCTAGAAAGATGTCCCTGACGACACCATAGATACGTCACTGAAGGTTTTGATGAAGCACGACACTGACGGCTTATCTCCCCTTGCAATGTGTTCACAGTGTTTTACTCGCTCAACAGATAACGATGGTTGCAATCCTCCTACTCCACCACTCACAAGGACAACCAATCGACGTGATAGAAACGCAGTTTCATGAAAACAATTAGAGAAACCAGCCTCCAGGCGTGGCGACCGGCTTCTGCCATGAACACCACTGGGATGTCTGGTGAGAGAGCGAAAAGGGGAGATAATGAAGATAAATGTATTGGAAGTGACACGAGTGCACCGTGGAAGAAATAAAATGTGTTTTAGGAACAATCTTTCCATATGTAGCGACAGAAAAGCAGAACATCGTGCCTTGTAAAACTGGTGTTTCTGCTTCTGTAATGTCTGTCGTCTCTATACATCTTGAGCGCTGTCTCTGTCCCCTGTTCGTCTCTGTCTCTTGTCTCGCATCTGCCTTTTTCGGAGTGTCCGGAAGTGACAAAATAAACACAAATAAGAATTGTCATTTTGTGCATGATCGGGGTAAGGAAGGGTGGTGGAATTGTTGAGCACGGACCCCCACACATCCTGACTGTGACGCACGCTGCGTGTTCCCACAATTGCCGGGCCATCACGTCACCACTCCAGACTCGCT
The DNA here is from genome assembly GCA_004794325.1 of Pomacea maculata. NCBI lineage: Eukaryota > Metazoa > Mollusca > Gastropoda > Architaenioglossa > Ampullariidae > Pomacea > Pomacea maculata. The sequence goes on along the minus strand of SRHC01000762.1, from coordinate 74,929 downwards.
CGACAAACCATCGACAGTTTGGAGTCCCCTCTTGCCCCGTTCCGAACCTGACACGTGGGGAGCAGCACGACCAGCATACACTGCGTGTGACCACCACACCACCACCATCATCACCACCACCACCACCACCACACTGAGTACAAGCGAGGACGAGGACAGGACTCCACGCCCCCAGACTCGTCGCCGAACCACATCCTGCTTCAAACACAGGAGCCCTGTCCGCCGTCCGCTTAGCTTCATTTCATAAAGGGGGTCGTTTGAAAGCACGTCCGTTGATAACGACATATCCCGCGAAAATAATTAATGCGCCAGGGAGGTCGACACCACGGTACGTACAGCCAAGGCGCCTGTCATTGCCCTCGTCACGCCGATAACTCAAGGGAGATAACGCTGCGCGCTACTACGTCACCCGGAACAGCATTGCGCAAGTCAACCGCCTTTGGAAATTCCTAGTTGTCTGTGCTCGCCGATTCTCGGGTTTTATCGTCTGAAGACTTGGGGTCGCGAGTCTGCGAGATTTGCTTGGCCTGAGACGCTTTGTGTGCGGACTGTTGTCATCGCCGTCGTTTGATGGAGAATCGAAGTCCCCCAGAGGATGAGCTTTGCTGACCGAATGATGTCCGAGCTTTGACAGGTATTTTACGTCCACCCTACGAGTGTGAATGGAGAGGTTGTTAGTCTCGAGTTGACAATGGCGGCTTGCTTGATGATAACGCGTGTAAAGTGAACAACGTTAATGAAGTTTTTTTGTTTTTTTTTAAAAAGAAGAGCTGAAGAAGCTCCATTTACAACTTGGAAACAAAATTCCTTCCCATACAGCAGCAAACCAAACTAGTCTTTGTGTAGAACAGCTTCTAGATGTGAGGTGAATCTTTACAAAAGAAGAAGTTGCTATTTTTAGGTACCTCAGTATATTTGTAGCCACATAGTGTTGCTCGAAATTTTTAAAGCAAGGTTTTATATAATATATATACATAAAAAGGTCAGTCGTAGTTACTTTAGTATAGCAGTATGTGTGTGAGAAAAAGATACAATGTTTTCTCCTTTTAATTATTTGTTCATTCTTTTCTCCTTTATTTCTTTAAATTTCACTTTTACTTATCCCCCATTCTCTGACATACGCCTCCTCCATCCACATATACATGTGTACAAATACATCCGATTTATCTCCGCCCATGAAGCGGAACAGAAATTTCTGAGGAAAACAATTCTCCTAATTCAAATTCTGTAGTTCCTAAAGTAGATCGCTCCACCTTTGACCTGAGCGCACTCTGGCCTCTCGGAAACCGTCTCGCGGGTCACACACACACAGAGACGGCGAACAACACACTCGTTCTGTTCTCGACTGATCACAGACATCCTGTAAACAACGACGTGTCTGTATTCTCGTCTTGTCATTGTCACCAGGAGCGTGTTTCAAGCCACGAGTGTCGTGTGACACTTGCCTGCTGGTGACACTCAGTTGACACACTCATAAAACAAATTACACACCCACACCCGCACTGGCTGAATGACACAGTTTCGCTGCACGCTTTAAGGTAGGGTCTGAATTTTCTAAATGCTTACAATTCATCTACTATAATCATTTTATCAGCTATGTAAAATGATTCCCATTGACACTGAAGAATAGTAATTCCATCAAGTAGCAAGCAGGTCTATCAACAGGGTTGTTATCACCACCATGGCCACAGCCAAGTTAACTTTTCCTTTTTGTGTATTGTGTCCTTTTGTTCAGGCGTCAGAGGATGAAAAATTAAATAAATCAGGCAGGTAGGTGAATTGTCAAGGTGAATAACTCGCCATCGATCTTACACACCAACCTCTCTTGCCATCAGAAAGCAAAAAACGTGATTGAGTGGACTGTGAGTGCTCTACATCCGGGACTCGCTCACAACATTTAGTGGTGATAACTGGACATTCACAATTTTCAGTTTTAATACATGTTGCTTAAAATTTCTAGGCTTTATCCTTGTAATTCCTTTTGATTTACATTGTGTGTAGCAGAAGTCCTACCTGCGCATAGTTACATCCTTCTCTCTCTTCCTTGTTGCAAGTTGTTTACGGGGAATGGCCGCGCACAAACAAAAAAATAGTGACCAAGTATTTTCCTTTGAATCCTTTGTGTTTGTGAAAGGAGAGGAAGTACGTGCACGTGTGTGAGAGAGTGTGTGTGAGTGTCAGGATAGGTGAGAGAGAGAGAGCGAGAGAAAAAGAGAAAGGGGAAGTATTTGTATATGTGTATGAAAGAAAGAAGAAAGAACTTTACTGATTAGCCCACTGGCCCTTTTCAAGTGGTTGGCTATTTTACAGGTATATAAATAGTTCGTAAGTCATGAATAGCATAGAAACACCGTCTGACAATAATAATTATTACATTTACATACTATCTTACAAACCAGTAGACAAAACTAATTCCTGAATGTTGGAAGAAATCCATCCGAAATGCCTTAAAAACGAACAGCGATAGATTGAACAGAATGTTAGCATTTGTAGTGTTAAATAATAATTCCAGTTGAAATTAGATGGCCACCTATAAAACTGAATGGGTATGAATTTCTCTAGCCGACTAGTGCATGCCGGGCAAACAAAAATAAAATGCGGTTCTGACACTGGAATATGACTACAAAATGGGCAATTACCTTCCATAATTCTCTTCGGACATGTGGTTTGATGGGTTAACTTAATCTAAATCCAGTGAAGGCACTTAGAACCCCACAATTAATTTTGGAAACTGTGTAAAGGTACTCAGACCGAGAAAGACACTTTGAAAGATCGATAGAATTAATATCGTTCTTTGACATAATTTTTGAACATTAATCGTGTTGATGACAACCCTGAAGCCTTTTTTTAAAAGCAGAAACAAAGAGTCCTGGGTATCCAATCCCTTGTGTGTGTGAGGGAGAGAGAGAAAGAGGAAGTCTGTGTGTGTGAGAGAGGGTGTGTGCGTGCGTGCTCTACTATGTCCTCCTACCGAAGCAATTAAGCACAAACACATTTATCAAACGTGGTGTAGTTTCATCACCACCAGTACCAACCCCGCCACCTGCATAAAATTTTGTTTGCTCGTGAAGATTTGGACCAAAGCAGCCCGATACTCCATCCTTCATTCCTGGCCGACCTCGTGTCCCACATTGAGTCTCGTCATCGTTTATGAGGCTAGAATCCATTTGTACATTGTGAGGGAATAATTGTTGAGTTCACGTTTTGTATACCACAAGTGCCTAAGTAATTGAACAGAGTTTCCGCTCGCTACAGGGACAAAAGTCATCATTCATGTCATGAATGACATTATCGTTTATAATTCCTGCCATGGATGACACTGGAGACCGTGAAATGCGGACATTTAAACCTCGAGTGGCAAGTTTATACATGATGCTATATAAAAACATTTACACCATACAGCAGATTGCCTACGTGTGTACGGTGATGTTTGTGTGCGTGTATTTGTGTGTTTGTGGGTACGTGTTTATATGTGTTGATATGTGCATTACAGCTGTTTTTTATTCCTTGTGTTTTAAATGTTTATATGTGTCTTTATTTTGTCTGTCTCCCTCATACTTCAGATGATAAGTTCGTTGTAAAGACCTAAATGTTTGTCGTCTTCGGTGTTGGAGAAGGGAGGGTCGAAGGGGATGAGGCGCATGAATCTCAACATATCAGATAATAAACGTTACACGATACCTGACAATGGAAGAAATTAGTTCCAGGTTGTTCTCAGGTGGGGATAGGCGAAGACCAGGTACCAGGACGACGGAGCGGAAGGAGCAAAGACATGGAGGACACAACACTGGACACCAGCAATGTCACGGTCCCCTCCACCTCCTCTGCCTCTTGGTCTCCAGTCCTGATCCCGGCCATGGCCTACACCTGCATCCTGCTCGTGCTGGGGATGCTGGGAAACTGCCTGGTCTGCTACGTCTACGGCTTCCGCTGGCAGAGCACCGTCACCAAGGTCTTTATATTTTTCCTGGCCCTCCTGGACCTCTGCAACTGTGTCATCTGCATGCCCACGGAGCTGGCCATGCTGGCGCGCCTGACCTCCTTCAGCGCCCCCTACTGGTGCAAGGTCACGCGCTTCCTCACCTACCTCCTCAACGGCACCTCGTCGCTTATCCTGGTAGCCATCGCCTTTGACCGTTACTACAAGATTTGTCGGCCCCTGGGTTACTTCTTCACGGTCCGGCGCGCCAAGCTGACCTGCTGTGCGGCAATGTGTTTCGCCGCAATCCTTTCTGCGGCATCGCTCGTCCTCTACGGCGACTTCACCATGCAGGGCGTCGGTGGGGGTCAGCTGGGGCGAGCTGTTGGCGTGACCTGTCTCATCGCCGATGAGTTCATCGACACTCATTGGCCGCTGCTGTACTACTGTGTGTATTTCTCGTGCTACATGGTTCTGGTGCTGGCCATCACCGTGCTGTACACACTGATTGCCAGACGCATCATTCGCCTGCGACAAGCCCAGAAGGAGAGACAGAGGGCGCTGCTCAACTGCCGGACACCCTCTCTTCTCGAGCCGCCCACCGCTGAGGATATTCCCAACTCCAGACGCAGCAGCCAAGTGTCTGTGCCCAGTAGAGGAAGTGATGCCGGGTGGGGATTTCTGGGTGTCCTGGCTGGAGAAAAGGCAGTGGAGGCAGCTCTTGATGACAGTGACGACGAAGAACTCAGGCGTCAGGCGTGGAAAAAGGTGAACGCCAGCATCAAAAAGGCCTCCATGAAGAGGAAAGCCCAGTCGCTGAAGCACCATACTTCGCCGTTGTTTTCATCTCGGATGTTTTCTGTGCGCAGTCGAGCGAGTGAAGTAAATGAAGAAAGAACCTTTCACTGCTTGGTGACTGCTGACACCGGACGGGCTTTCGCTCAGGAATCCAGCCCTGACCCCGGCGTATCCCTGACCTCCAGGGGCTACGACCTTACAGATTTTTCAGACAAGGAGGATACTGGGGGCAAGCCACCATCCGCTGCAGTGAACGCTCTGACAGTTGCTGACCCCAGGAGGCCGCGCAGGATTCTCTCAGCCAGGATTCCACACATTTTTGCCGACCGCAAGGATCTAGACCCTGACTCCCGGGGCCAGTACGGTACAACTCGGTTTGAAGGGCAGGAAATGCCCCTTCTGAAAAGGACCCACAGCAACGACGAAAGAAGGAACAGCGAACTCAGTGCCCCTGACCAGGTAAATTCTATACATCTACCTCAAGACCGACACGATACCTCTATCAAGGTGAAGAAAGTTCCAGGCGTTTCTCAAATGGATGATGCAAAGAGAGAAAACATTGATGAGGTGGCTCCTTCTGGCGAACACCCAGAAACGGGAGAAAGGGACTGGCAAGAGGTCAAAGACGCGGACGTGTCCCAACCTCTCAATCCCTACCCGAAGGCGCCGAAAAAGAACAGTTCCCCGTACGATCCTTCTTTCCTCATGCCTTGCGGAGGCTACCCGGGAGGGGGCACCCCTACCTCCAGACTCCCCACCCCGTGCTCCACGCCCGTAAGGAGTGGGGAGTCACCCCGAGTGTCTGCAGCTCTCATCTTGGAAAAGCTTCGGAAGAAACTGACTTACCATCCAAGAAAGACGACTCGCATGCTTTTCACCATCTCTATCGTGTTCGTGGTCAGTTTTCTCCCCTTCTTCGTCATCGTGCTCATCAGATCGTCGGCGGGCAGGAGCTTTCTGGACAGCCTGTCTGGCACGTCTGTCGCTATCGTCAGCGTCTTCATCAGGTCCTCCTTCATTAGCAACGCGGCCAACCCCATTATCTATGGGCTGTGCAATCGTCAGTTCAGATCCGAGTGTAAGAACCTCATTGGAAGTCTGCGGTGGAGGCGACGGCCGCAGCCCAGACCTGTTATCATCCGTCCCTCCGCTGACCAACAAAGTGCGGACATCTCGAACAGATAACGCCTAAAAATATTATAAAATTTTATTTTTAAACGCTGTCAGTACCTCGGTGTTTTTGTTTGGTAGGTTTTTTATTTTTTTTTGTTTTGTTTTATTTTTCTTTTTTTGCTTGTTTGTGTTTGCTTTTGTTTTTTGGTTTTGTTGTTGTTGTTTTTTTTTTTTTTGTTTTTTTTTTTCAGTGTAATCTATATTTCAGTACAGGATATTGACAGATTTACAGCATCAAAAGTCGTTCCACATTCCAGATACGACGTTTGATAAATTATCCATGAGCTATTAAATTTCAGTGCTTTTCGTTCGTCCTCTCTTTGCTCTTTCACTTTCTCCCATTTTTCATCTCTCTCTACCTTCTACCTGTCAGCCATTCCATCCAATCATCAATCGTATTTCATTTGTCATTGTACATCATTTGTCCTACCATTGTAAAAATAACAATGGTTTTTGCCTAATGTTTATCTCAAGAGGAGGCAACGTTTGATGACATTTGACCTATAACTGTTTAACACTAAGACTGTTTATGTGAGTAGAACCGCATCAGATTTACTGGAACTAAAGCCCTGACTTTTAAGATAATTTAAAAACAAACTTGTACCACAAGGACAGTTCTATATTATAAATAATGGTATTCTTCTGCTATATTTACACGCAAGTCTTCATGCTAATTTATGTTGCCGGTTTGCACGGCATGATTGCCCACTCACAAGGTCCAAGGGAGGCTATTACAATTGTTACTATAACGTTTTTGACAGCTGTCTCCCTTTAACTGGCGAGCTAATAGGGATTAAAAAATTGTTTACAGGAAATCCTTTTTTGTTTTGTTTTAGCGGTTATAGTTTAAGATCCTATAACTTTTTTTTCTTTTTTTTTTGGGCGGGGGGGG
>SRHC01000762.1:11070-66181 GCA_004794325.1 Pomacea maculata | reverse complement strand
GGGGGGGGGGAGGCGTGATCAAATGACATCTCTGACGTTCTCCACTCATGAACTACTTGAACGATGTGTTGATGCGCAGAGGAAGAGGGAGAGAAAAAGGAATAAATTGCAAGGCTAGAGAAGTTAATCACTGCAGAGACAATTAACATTCTTTCTCAAATAGATGAGCCTTGGTGAAAGAATGGTCTGTTTCGCACATAAAAGCATCATCAGGGCACCTGTCTTTTATTCCTGCGCGAGACCACCTCTGGAGGTAGTGACGTTTATACTCGTATAACACGGTGTCGGCCATGTGGGAAGGCGAGGGTAATAACAGAGATAATAAGAAAGAGAAACGAAGAAAGGTTAGAAGAATATCAAACCTTCGAGACTCTTGTCTAGACACAGCGCATGTCCTTTGCTCGATGTCCGAGGTTGTGCTAGAAGTCATCCTGACCAGCAGTAGCCCTCGGGGCTGCAAGACCTTCACCCCAAGACGTGACCAAACCAATTGCCACAAAGCAATAAGCAGCTTGAATGACAGCGCCACCGTGACATCAAGATGGACAGGAAGGACCAAGTGTTTCTAGAGCCAGCCGCTCGATGAGGGTGCGTGACGTCACGGCAGGAGGAGGAGAGCTGCTGCAGCCGCCATTTGCACGGCCCTCCGTGCGGAATGAAAAGGCCCGCAACTTGTCAAAGTGACCTTTCACCTTCTTCTCTTACAGCAGACGACAGGAGGGTCTCTTTCGTCGCCAAAGAGGCGGAAACATTTCTTGGCTGGACAGAAGCATCACGCTAACAACAGCTTGAAGTACGGATGGTGCTTCTCGAGCGGTCCTCTTTCTTTCTTTTCTTTTGTTTCGTGGTTTGATTGCTTTTATCTCATTTTTTTTTCCATCCATCATTCTTTTCTTTCTTTGTATCGATTTTTTCTATACACCTATACGTTTTTCTTATTTGTGGAGATTTTTTTTTCAATTTCATTTTCCACCCTCTCTTTCTTCTTTCGTTTATTATTTTTTTTCTGTCTTCTGCAACAAAAAGAGAGAAGGGATGAAAATATCGAGAGAGGCAGCCAATCCACCCAAAAATACAAATAAAAACAAATTCCGCAGAAAAATTCTTTGCCAACTTTCAAACGCAATTTCTTGACACCTTTTTTTAATTCAGGAGAAAAAAAGCAGTCCTACACGACCCTTCGTCTACTGCTTCTGCAGGCTTCCCGCCTTCCTGACGGTGAGCACGGCTCACAGCGGCAAGGCCCCCTGGCTGCGGGTCAGAAAATACTTTGGGTCTGTCTCAAACATTAGCCAGCACAACAACTCTCTCTGGGAGTCTACTTTTCTGGATCTTATTGATCAAAGATTTTTTTTTTCATTTCTCCATTGCTTTTCTTTTGTTCGCCCTCGCCGTTGTAAGCTCGTGATGCCAGTGAGGAGCAAGCACGTTGCACGGTAGAGAGATTTGCTGCATGATGACGTGGTTGTCATGAAAGCATTCTCCACATTTTAATTTATTTTTTATGCTTTTAAATTTTATTATTCCTTATTTTTATTTATTATTTACTTTTAGTTTGATTATATTATATCGATACCGATAAGAACCAGCCTAAATGTAACTGATAATGTGAGAGAGATTGTCAGCAGTGGGTGCCTGTGCACATGTGCAGTTAAATTTAATTAACCAAAAAGGCGGAAGAAATAAAAGAGGAAATATAACTTCCATGCACACATTTTGCGATTATATTTATTTTACTTTGTGACTAGTTTCAACACAGACTAGCAAGAGATAACAAAGAAATTCAAAGTACAAAGCAAAGAAAGCATTTTGGCATTGTTTTATACATATATGCAATTAAAAATATTATTAAACTATGGCGAGGCATTTGTCTAGCATTACAGTGACAGAAAGGTCTGGTAATGCTTTCCCTGAAGAGCGGCCTGATGAGGGGTCTGGGGGTGAGCTAGAAACCAATTTGATGGATGCCTTGTCCTGTAAAAAAAATTCCTTAATGGAGACACCAGCAGCCTCCAGGGATCAAACAGAAGAAACGTTCTCAGTATCGTCTGTTGCTATCATACAGGTTTTTGTTGCTGATCTTTGAGTACTAGCGACATCGAGAGGAACATATGGATCCTCCTCCTGCTCCTCCTCCTCATCATCATCATCATCGTTAAAAAAAAATCGCAAGGAATCAAATCCGAAATAAAAGAATGTGAAGAGCTGACCACCTTCGCTTCCAGCCTTTGAGGTGAAGGGACACGACTTCTGTCGAGGTGAACAAGAGTTGGACATGACCACAGAGCACAATCCTTCTGAGGACACAAGTGCTCAAAGGTTCAAAGTCCTGGATACAAATCTATTTCATGGAGCAAATTAAAACACATGGCAGTCATCATCTGAAGCCATATCACCATCTACTCATGATGTATTATTCGTAGCAAAGCACAAAAAAAGAAACACCCAAAGATGTATTTTCTTGGATTGAATGAAAAGTGGTAAGAAAATTGCAGACACTCTCTCCCGGACCCTTCTGAAGTGCGTGTGAAGAGCAGGACAGCCAGGAAATCACTTTATTTCCCCTCGTACAGACTCCATCGACAGCTAGCAAAAGGTCAAGCAAAAGGCCAGGATCAGAAGCATGTTAATGTCACAACAAAAACAGAACAGCATAAAAGAAAGATGCATAGCAAAACTGAGCGATGATTTCAATGCGTTACTCTTTGGTAGGAGTATGGGTAGGACGCGGTGGTTGACGGGAAGATGTGTTAGACGGACACTTGTGAGGAAACTGGACATGAAGGACTGCTTTTTTTTTTTTAATTGTCAAGCATCAACTGATTTCCGGAGAACACAAGACTACTCAGAAGAGGTGTGGCTTTCAGCAAAACAAACTACCATTTGTTCTACTATCAACGATCTTCTGCTTGTTCACGATGTGGGCTGTGAATTGTAGTTTATCTGTGGGGTTCACAGTCTGCTACACACCTACATCATTTAGTTATGTCGTCTTGACATAATTTGACTAAATACAGTAACACGCTGCTCATCCTTCATCCATTATCATCATGGTTTGTCATCGTCTGGTGTAATTCAAGCTTGCCTACAAGGCTGGAGTAATGGCGCTGTAAACGCGAACGTTGTTATTGTTATTATTATATGACACCCGGGGTATCGAGTATAGCTGGGTTCCATCAGCACGTTATTCAAACAGGGAAATGGATTGAGGAGACAAAAAAAGGGAGTGATAACGGCTAGGAGATGATAAAACTGCCCGTAAATTTCCGGATCGCCTATTTTGAATGATTGATAGAGAGTAAAAAAGGAGATATCAAACGTGTTTGCTAACTTTACTGTTTTACACCTGGTGACGCGCCAGCCTTACAGCTCCAGGTATGACATGGTCACAGCTGGGGCCGTAGTTATGAAGCGAGGTTAAGTCTTTGCCCTGAAGCAGCATGGGTAGCGTCTTGTTTTCGAAGTTATAAAGATATGTCTACACCATGGAAATGTAGTTTTAGTCCTAAGTCCGGAGATATAAAGCGGTGGCAAAGATGTCTCGGGATAAAGAAACTCGAAGTAGTGTCTGCGGGGTATAGATAACCGACATAACTTCGGAAATGAGACGCTTTTCCTTAAGTTCCCCACTTTACCTTGGGGAGACGGCTTGCTCTCGCTTCATAACTACGGCTCCTAGAGTGGGTAAGGGATGGCAGGGGTAAAGTACAAGTAGTCGAGTTGTTCTCACTGCGGTTGAGCAAGGTTGAGTGATTACAGTGCTCAGGTCACGACCTCGGTTTGTAATTAGGAGGCCCGATAGCTCAGTGGGGAACACTCGCTCGACAATAATGAAGTGAAGACCAAACTTTCTTTGGCTTAGACCTTGTCGGTAAGAGCAAGTACTTGTGTCTAGACGTAACACTTGTCTCTTTGATTGCATTTATTTTTGAATGATGGCCAAGGTTGGGGGATGGTGTGTGAGTTATTGGTACTATGGTTTCTGAAAATCACTGTACAACCACTTCCAGACAAAAAGGATTCACATTGTGCCTGCGAATTTGGAGCTTTTAAACTGTGTTTTCGCATAATGACACACTCCGGGTAACATCGCACTGATTGGATTTACAGAAGTCACGGCGACCTTTATCTCGGAGGCACTCTCACCTGCTGTTTTGCTGTCCACCCGAAGCATGACAGAACATTAGGGCGCATGCGCCAGAAAATGGCGGCGAGTCAGGTCTTCAGAGTTATTTATTCAGACGGCGCAATAGCTGGCTGCACCTGTTGCCTCCTCCCCGTGCACTTGCAGTTCTTGTTGGCGACCGGAAGGGGTTTACCCCAACGAGCATGCGCGGTCCTCGGTGAGTGGCTCACCCGCCTACACCACACGTCAGCTGCTGTGTGCGTCCCACTGTGCTGCACATCCCACCGTTGGAGTTTCTTTCCAACCTGATTCCGCAGAGGTAAACTCGATATACCCAGACCTGTGTTTTTGCGTACATAAGCTGAATAAGCAGGTCTGATGCTCGCAGACAAACCGTTTCTCCATACCTGGATGAATCTGATGTCTAAAAAAAAATGATCAAGAATGCTGGCTGTGGGAAACCTACATTAAGCTATTGATACTCCTGGCATTGTCAGCAGTTAGTAATAATAATTGATATCAGTAATAATCATTACACGCCAGAATCATTTATATTTTTATTTCTACCCTTCTTTTCATCTATTTTTTCTGATTTTCATGAAACTTCATTTCCTTATTTTTTTTAATTATTTATTTTTGCTATGTGAACAAGACTAGACAAGAATGAAAAAATATTTATATAAACAGAAAAATAGTATGACTGTATATCTTTTACCTTTAACTTGAATTTGAATTCTTTTAAATTAAAATTTGTTAAACAAAATTTTAAAACGAATGCTTTCTTGGTTAATAGAGAAAAGTGGTCATTGAGGCAATGAACCTTAAGTGGCTAGCCGTGTCTACGGCCCGATAAATGGAAGGCGGAACCTAGCCATCTATTCCGTTTGTTTGTTGCCTTCACTGGTAAATCATTTACTAGGTAAACGAGGGAGAGAGGGAGAAAGAGAGAGGCAGAGGCCAAAACTAAGTGCGTATCTGTGATTTTCTAAATGTTAGCCTCTGTCGTGTCCCAGTGGAACAATTAGAGAAATGTCTGTGAGGACATGCGACATCATTTGACAAACACCAGTCTGTACAAAAGTTAATACGAGGCAAGTGATGCATACGAATTTAGTTCTCTTTCCCCTTCCTTTAAAATTACAGCTAGTCCATTCACCTCCGATCAAATATATCTAAAACAAAAATATTGTTCGTCACTATAAATTTTAAAATTCAGAAAAAATTCTGCAAACGATTTCAAAAATTATGTCTCTTGCCTTGTCCGTTTTTTTTTATTATTGCAATGATCGCTGATTTTCGGTAGAATTAATCTCATCCCAGAGCATGCCACAGCATTAAATAAACAAATCTGTTAAAAGTCGGGGTAACAGATCAGAGAAGTGCATCTCTCTGCTTCCAAGTCTTCCCTTCACCACTCCCAAAGCTCGGTTGTGTTTTTCCATCGTCAAGGAGGACTGCATCGATTCCTCCCATTCAACTGCTTGCAAGAGATTGTTTGAGCGGATTTGAAGTGGCCGCAAACCAGGAAAGAAATTAAGAACTTCGTGAGGGCGAAAGAACTCTTACAATTTTCGTGAAGGCTGTCTAGCAAATTGAGATTACTGGCAATTCCCTGATGCCACTTTGTCGCAAATGAAAAAGGCCGCTTGATGTAGATGGACATACAGAAGGGCACGCCTCGCTTTGACATTCTTTGGGCTATCTCCCTCTCTCCTCTGTCCATCTGTGGACATTATTGTTAAAACAAATTACAGGACAGAAACATTTTATTAAAGTTCATGGTATTATAGCAGCATGCGTGTCACACAAGACAATTTCAAAACCCATGTTGTATAACCACAGTCATATAAAGAATTCAAACAATTAAGGAGTTTCTTCATAATGTTTTCCAAGCTGTATTCATCGCATCTGTTCATTGTGCCTAACCTCCCATTGTCCTCCTTTTATCATTACTGGTCATTAATGCTGTTCGTTACATGTGCACAAATTAAATTAAATTGAATTAAATTAAATCTCTTTATTCGCCACTAGTCTGTACATCCACATGTTATACTCCCAGTATATGCCTGTACATGTGTACATTTTCAATTAAATTCAGAATCGATTTTTGTTGAAAAGATGCTGAGTGTACAGTTCAAACATGACAACTGTTTGACATATCGATTTTTGTGCTGACGCTGCCACTGAACTGTTGACTGAGATCGATCTGTCAACTTCCCAGAGGGCAAGCCGCGTACTCAACACGCTTTTTCCGGTTGGCTGATCGGAGTTCAAAACATTTCTGTGACCTCGTGATTACAATAAACCAACTGCCATTCTCGATTGACTATTTGGTAAGCTTTTTCCATGACCCACTTCCCTTTTTGTTTCATTAGCTTATTTTTTTCCATAAAAATGCATTTTGTTTCAGATACTCATAGTGAAGTTCTTAAAATGAGCCCAAGTGAAAGAAGGATAAATTGGATGTGATTTTCAATGTTGTTACACTGAAATGCTCAAATAATTATTGCCTGTTATTCTCTACTTACATGCACATACACACATGCGAGCATGCACGCACACACACACATTTTGGTTTATTTATGAGTAAAGTGAGCACATCCTGTCTCCTTGTACTCAGAAGGCAAAATAATTTTGAAAAATATACATTTAATCAAAGACCTCTTCTTAATTTCACTTTCGAGAAAACTGTGTACTTCAGAGCTGGTTGCCCTTTACTTGTCTCTTTGATGTCCACGGGTAATAAAAATGTATGAGTGAAGAAAAAGCCTCAGACAATATTTGCAGCATATGCTAATCCAATCCCCCGAGTCGCCCAGATACAAGCACTCTAATTTCTTTGTTATTGCCTACACCATTTTGAGCAAGAGCAGATGGAGTGTTTCCAAGAACAGTGTGTGGACCTTGTTTTCTTGTCGTGCATGAGTGTAGGAGTCTGGGTAGAAGCTGAGGTGGGAGGGTGTCTTGACAACACTGTTGACAGACAGAACTAGAAATAACTGAAGGCAATTGAAAGATTGTGATCTTGGCGCCTCTGGTGAATAAGACTTGATGAAGTAAAGATGCGGTAAAGAAAGCGGTACTGACAAAGAGTGATTGAGACAAGACATGCGAAGGACCGAGCAAATGAAGTATCTTGTTGGATGCGTGTCAATGAACCGGTCTAAACAAGTTCTTCATTAGAGCGAATTCCCTCGACAGTAACGATGGTTCATTTACCAAGAAACATTTTTTTTTAATATAATTGTCAAAAAAACATAAAATGTTACTGAAAGTATTATAAATAAAATGGCAAACGGAAACGGGAAGTAGAAAGGACACAGAAATCAACAGATACTTCTTCCGAAGTCTACAAGACTACGTGATGAGCACGGTCCTGCCAGACACGTGACAGGAAGACTACGTGATACTTGAACAGCGTCTGCTCGACCACAGACATCGCTGTTGACGACTTTCTAACCGCACATTGTCCGACATTGGTTGTGTTTATGCGCAGACAGAAAAACATGTTTATTAGAGAACACTTCCTGTTTCAGGACAAAAAAATATTCCAGAACCACAAGAGGATATTTAACTGAGATCTTAAATTATATTCTTTCTGCGTCGTATGATGGCAGAGAATAGAAACTTTTGATTGCCAGAAACTTTTGCAGTTATAGCTCTCCAAAACAATGGGTCTGCGGAAAGAAGCTTTGGGAAGAGGAAAAGGACGCAAGCAATAAAGATAATAGGTGGAGGAGGGCAGGAATAATAATGGCCATAAAGAAAAGAGAAATATGTACGTGATGAAACACACGTCGATGCTATTTATTTTCAACGTTCAGGTCGTCCGCTGGGTTTTTTCCAGTATAACTCCTTATTTTCCAAGAAAAATGGTTTTGAGCCCTGAGTGCTCTCATGTGAACCATCTCATCTTTCTCTACATGACAATCAAATTGCATGATCGCCGCAGATTTTTGTATCATCAAGAAGCTCACGAGTCGCAGGCCTTGTAGTTATGATGTGACAAGTGGTGGTGCCTGACATTGGGATCATGCTTTACAACGAAGGGTGTGTTTTATTTATTGTCCGATGGTTCTTGCTTCGGTAATAAACAATAAAATTCTTACATAGGCTCTCAGGACAACTAACGTGGTTTGTCTGCGGAATGATCAGTGCTCTCTAGGACGAAAGCAGCTTTTGAAGACCGAGATTTTTTAGCATGAGGTGGAGGAGTAGAAATCTGTAAGTGCAATCTGCTAAATATGTTATACATAAGCACGCACGCACGCAACACGTACACACACACACACACGCAGGCACGCAAGCGCAAACGCATGCAATATCAATACATTGGTAGTATCTGATAAACTAAAATAAAAGCATTTGTTAGCATTCATTAAAATAAATGATTTCTTTGTATGCCTGTTCGTTCGTTCATTCGTTTCTTCGTCCATCCATCCATCCATCCACCCGTTCTTCTATTTGTTTGTTTATTTTTTGTTTGGCTTCTAACTGCCTGGTTTTTAATAACTAAAATTGTAGACATGTTCTCATATACTTATGCTTTACTTATACTATCAACTTAGATATGTCGTTAACCAAACAGAAAATTACAGCTGTTACCGTAAACAAGATGAACACAAGTTTTTACAGAAACGGGAATGAAATAAAATCGACAGATAGACATCAGCACCGAGCACAATGTTGCTTCTGGGATTTCTAGTACTTCAGTATTTACAACTAGAGTAAGTCATATTCAAATAAATATAATTATATGTAAGCGAATTGTAAGTGAACTAACCATGTTTATCTATTATGTACCTCGCATCAGGTCGAGAGCTACCCGCTTCACCTTAAGCGCAAAGGACGGGTGGAGGGGGCTTGGACTGGGGTGAAAAAAGCTTAGAGCAAATGATGTTTACATCTTTGAAAACTCTCAGATTGCTTGTTTACAGGTTTCTAAAGTTATTCGTCGTTTTTTTAAAAGTTTCTGTACTCCATCCAGCCGCAATTGCGAAAAAACAGTTCCAAAGAGATCACTTAAAAGTTCGTGGACACGCAGTGTCTCAAGGGAAAGTACAGAAAGCCTAAAAGTACAAATTGTTAAAAATATATATATATAAGACATGGAAGATAAATTATATTCATTGTATTCTTAATATTCGAGATGAGAATTAATTAAAATGGACCACAACGAGGAAAAAAATTAGAAGAAGAGAGAGAGATAAAACAGTAAGACAAGTTAATGAATGTATTAAACATACAGTGTTCTGCCTATTAGGAGTCAAGGTATCCACTCTTTCCATTAGTGGACACTGCTTCTCCACTGTATATCTGCGGATGATAATCGCTGTAGTAAAACGTTTCTGTCTGGCTACCTGTGTGTCATTGTCTAGTCTGCATGTAATAACGGTCTGTTTCGCCAGCGGTACTAGTAATAGTCCTTTCTCATTACTACCACAACTTTACAGCCAAGTGTGATTGGATCATCGGCAAAGACCTTTTTACGATTCTCTGTTCCGTCTAGTCATCCCCCCTAGTGTCCACAGTTAACTCCCTTTGTAGGCGAGCGTGCAGCTTGTGTTCCAAGCGCTGGTTCCTCAGCTAGAATGAGATTTTAAGAGCCAAGAAAATGTTCTTGCTGAGCTCCCAGATGAGAGAGTCTTCAGCTAAGTGCTTACACATTTCACATAAAAAACCTTCATGCCATGTTCCTAACGCTTTTTTTTTTTGAAGATTGTCTTCCAGAGAGAACGTTTTCGATTCTGCACGCCCTGCACGCAGCAAAGATGGTGACGATGATGATGACATCCGGAAGCCGTTAGTCTTCTTTCCCTTGCTAATAGCCATGTGACTTTTTACTCGCTCATTAGGCTTTGTTCATCATCCGAGAGTTCACGCTTCACTGCACATGTGGAAACGGTTTAGCTGCTTAGAAACACCATCTACTTTACAAGAAATTTCGAAAAAAATGACATCAGTTAATGAGAGAGGGAAGTTTAAATAATCTGGAGATAATGGTAAAGAGCACATGGGTAAAAGCTACGTAGACCATAGTACAGGTCTACCTACGTCACAGTGGATGGGTGGTAGACTGTTATTGACTGTGTCTAAGATACAACCACGTCCTTCTGCAACCTTGACCTTAATGAACGTCAGTGAACCGTAATGAACCCTCAACACGAAGGTTTTTATTTCCAGCCAATGACCTGAGTGAACCCTGAATCCGACATCGTCCTTAGAGACGATGAAATGCGTGCGTCACACTGCTCTACAGGGAAGGTCGTCGTCATGATAACGTTCTATTAATACCACTGGCGATAGGTTTTTCTCTTGGATGACGGAGTGGCCGTTGACATTTGTGTATTGGCAAAGAACTTGGGCGATGTAAACGAAGACGATGTTTCCTCTTTGAATGTAAAAATATTCACGATATCTCTGTATACGAATGTCAAGAAAATGAAGAGCTGTGTCTGCCTACAACTGTTGATGTAATCTGTTTGTATTGCTGAAATAAGAAACATAGAGGTCAGAGAAGTGCACATCTCGAAAGCTTGTTTAACTATAGCAATCTGTAGAGAGATTTGTGTGACATTTACATTCTATTTAACTTGTTCTTGGTGGATGTCACATTGCGATCAAGTAATCTGCACTTGACCAGCTTGGTTTTTGTCTACCTTTCCTTATCTTAGTAATAAAGTAGTTATTTTACTATTTGTGCTTAAAAGCTTGAGACATTTCCATTTAACCACGAAATACCGTATGTGACGTTCCACCACGAGTCCTAAATCACACTCAGCAAGTCAGGAAAGTGTGTTGTTTCCCTTGGTCACGTGGTTGGCGAGTGTGTCTGAACGTGTGACCGTGCCCGCTTAAAGCGAAATTCCCGTGCAATGCAAAAAAGTAGTGACGAGAGTTCACCTCGTGCTCTGGCATTCCCAACGAAACCGCCGAGACGGAAGATCTTGCTGTACTGGTTACAGGGACCGGGATAAGTGAGTTAAGTTTCTTGCCTAGCCAAGGTAATAGATTAAACATTTGCTGAAGTTCTAAATTGTTTATAAAGGTGACTTAATTTTCTAAAAGAAAATAGATTTTTCACTTGACTTTATGGCACAATATATAATAGTATCAGTTATAAATTCGCTAGACTAATTAGTCACCGTGTTACAGGAACTTCTGAGGGACCCACTAACATGAACAAAGTGTACAAGTGAAGTCCCTAACGACGGCAAGGCCCGAGAGCCTCCCAAGCACGCCGGACCCACCCAGAGGGGGACCCACTACACAAGGGAGGGTCTGTTTAGACGAAGGTGCTGTCCTGGGCCAGGGGGAAGCCCTCCAGTTGCGTCTTGTGTCGGGCGTCCAGGGCGGAGTTCAGTCCGTCGAGGTCCTGAAGTGTACCCCACATATCAGACAGCAAAACAGGGCTGTGCGACATGTGTTGGTGCAATGCCCAGGTCTCGTTCGTTGACGTGGATGTGGAGGTTGTTTGATGAGTCCATCAGTACCCCGACTTGACTCCCGACTTGAAAACTTTCAGATTTTTTGCGAGTCGAGACGACACACGTTCTCCCTGGTAGTTGCCGGACGATAAAAGAGTCTTCCAGCTCTGTATAAAGCTTTTTTCACAAGAAGACGTCCAGGAGAAATTCTTGTCACACCCAGAAATAACTCCTTGTACCTACCTGATAATGCGTCCACTCTCACTTCATACAAGACGTTCATCACCATAGCGTCATGTGACACAACCAACCCGTGATAGAAGTTATGCGGGTCTTTCTTCTCCGCGGTCGTGTGACCGTTCTTGAAACGAATGTTGTTTCCGTAGTTGTTGTGGAACAAGGACTGATGGCTGTCCATCCACCTGCTCTCCTTCTGATGAACAACTTAGATGAGGCTTGACTCTGCTGGCCTGACAATATATTTCAACAAACTTTTTCTCTCAGTTTCTCCTCGCTACGACAACAGGCCCTGTAGGAGGATATTGACGAGAGACGGGGGGTGATGAATATCCTGTCTATTTGAGTCAGTTTGGAGAAAAGCTTGTGTATCTTCATTCTGTGTGTTAGTCTTTATTTTTGCTTTCAGTGTGTATACGACCTGTTGCCATCTATCCATCAAGAGAGAGGATAAGTAAGAGCTAAAAGAAAAAGAAACTTTACGGCAAAGTCGATAGCAGGCTATTTTTAGTAAAGAAAAGACTAGAAACCCACGGACAGATGGTTGTGTTTTGTGTTGTTCAAATGCGTGTGAACACAGTGTGTGAGGCGGTGACGTCAGTGTGTGACCTGGTCGTGACAATCAATCATAAGATTTTCTTTCAAAGTTTGAGTAAACAAATCCGGTTGCTGATCGCGACGTTGTCCTTTGGGATAATTAAATAATGATTTCTTCTTGGTAACAGGAAGAAACTCACAGCGATTGGCTGACAATTATTCGCTAGCAAAGTACACAGTTCGTACCTGCGATCAACGAATGCCACTCAGTGTACTACGTCACGTTGGTGCACCATTCACAACATTGCATCCTTCAACACCAATCAGAGAGAGAGACAGAATGAACACGGACGTGTATAGGTGGATTGCTGTAAAGTAATTTGAAAAATCCTTTGGTTTAATCATGTAAAGTATTCGGCAGTCAAAACGACCTTTAACACTGACATGACACTATGTCGTAGGTGCAGTTGTGGGCAAAAGATTTTATTTTGTCCCTGGTTTTAACCTGTTCATAAACTTTTGCTGGACAGATTATGACTGGCATCTGAATCCTTTTTGCACTTGAGCCTTCGCCGATTTTCTCTCCGAACATCACAACGCACTATCTTGTTTGCGATATTAGGACAGCCTGTCAGGAAATCGTGAATAAATGGCAGCCATTGTCAGAGCTGCACCGCTCGAGCCATTAACCTTTGACCTAGGGGTAGCCCATAGATGAAAATGCCCATAAAAGAGGAGAGCACCCTCCGAAATGTCGTTGAGAAGATCGATTTAACAATGTGGGGAGCAATCAGAGTTGCTGGTCGTGCCAGCAGTTAGGTTCTTCCTGGGGTAAAATTCAAATTTTTGTAAAGCTCACTGGCTTCCGCTGTCCAATCTGCTCTTCAATATAGGTTTTGTTTATGCCGCAAAGGACAGAATGTGAGTGTTGGTATCATTTCTAGGCGCAGACGCAGCTCATCAGACGAAATGACAGTAAAATTAGAGTTCTGTAGATGCCCTGGGCACTGTGCTTCAGGCTTGCAATTCACCATCAGCTTCATGCAACAATTTTCTTCAAGGGTTCGGTTCCCCATCTACCAGTAATTCATGTCATTGCGTGGCAGACAATTCCGGTACATTTTTAGAGCTTCTGTTGTCTTTTCTCTTTCCGTTCTATTCATACCGTTCGTTTGTTGGTTGGTTGGTTTGTTTGTTTGTTCGCTTGTTTGTTTGTTCGCTTGTTTGCTTGTTCGCTTGTTTGCTTGTTCGCTGGTTTGCTTGTTCGCTTGTTTGTTTGTTTGTTCATTTGATTGTTTGCTTGTTTTTTGTTCGCTTGTTTGTTTGTTTGTTTGCAACAGGCCCTAATACTATTCCTCCCATTTGCCATGTCAGGTTACAAGAACATATTCGGTAGGCTCACATTCTATATTGTGTATATTACTTGTCAATATATGGACAGCAGACAGAAGAACAAAGTTTGGGTATATCACTCGACATAATGGAATTCAAATGATATTGAATTAGTATTCGTTCTTCAGAAAATCACCGTTACCTGTAGTAATAAGAAACAGAAGCTTACTTTTTGATGATTCTCTTCAGTTTCTCAGCACGGCATTACCGATCTCAATTAAACATACCCATGTTCAAATGCATGTTCACAGACATTCAGTAAGCTCGTTCACTCTGCCTCATAAAGACTGTTAAGTTTGTCTCAAATATTTTCGTCTGTTTGCCTGAATGTTTTGTCTTTATAGTTCTATCTCTCTGTTTACGTCTGTTTCTGTTCGTTTCTTTAATCACTTTAATTACTGCATGTCTATCAAGACTTTTTTTCATTTTTATTTGTTTAGGAGGTAGGAGAAGTTCGGAATGGCAAGCCAGCCATAATCCATAATAACTGTGATATATAATTATCAGACATCGAGATGCTACTAATGGACGCACGCCCACGACACACACATACATGCACGCGAACACACACACACACACGAAGTAAAAAGCTCACACGCTCACATTTAAAATCCTTGCTCACGTCTGCATGTTGCTATTCTGTCCCCAGAGGACAGAAAACCCCTGACTGTTTCTGATCCCCATCAATGCCAGTCGTTATCTTGTGGTGGTCACCTTCATCTCAGCTGTCCGTGAGGACAAGCCACAGCCGATTGGCTGCACAGCTACCTCTGACGTCATTCCCACAGAAATCCCACGTGACAATCAGATTTAAAAAAAAAATTCCCTCTCTGCCTCCATGCGAAGCACATTGTCAACATCTTAGTGTAAACACAGAACCTGGGGGAAAACTGCAGCAGCTTTTTATTTAAAGTGTGCTTACTTTTTTCCTTACATGAGAGCACGAACTTGTATTACTAGACTGCTGGCAGACGATGTTTTCCAGTTAAATACTAAAACGAGGCATGAGACGACAAAGCTTCCGGTTTATTCATATTCTTTGTTACGGCTCGCCGAGACTAACAGCGGAGAACTTCGCAAGAGGCTAAGCGTTGGTCTCGGCAGACAGACATCAGTCCACCTATACAAGTCCTTGATAAAAGTTTCCATAACTTCAATGAGGTGAATGACAACGAAGGAACATTTTTGTGTAGATAAGATGAGATAAGAGCGATCAGACAACCCACCTGTGGGAAGTTGAGGATATTGTTTCTAACAGACGATATGCAGCTGCACAGGTCAAGAGGTTCTTGACGATAGTCGGGCAAGTTAATCAGAGTAAAGAATATTGGTTTCCATCAGTCTTGATCACGATGGGGTCTCCTCTCTCGACATCCTCCTCCTTTTCCTTGTAATTAGATTTCTGGGTCCTACATCAATGGCTTTATCAGAAGCTGCCAAAGATTGCGGTGAACGCAGAATGCATCAAGATTTCGGCTGAATAGTTGTTTTTCTGCAAAGGGCTGTCATCTTGAAACAGTTTAAGTAATCCACAGGCATTAAGCCGCCCTCCATTCACTTGGCACGGTTCATACACGAAGAGGACAGCTCATCAAATGATGATAAAAATGAAGAAAATGATGAAATCGTTAAACTACGCCATTCTTTGGGAAGACCAAGGCTTGCTCCCACCATTGTCCTTTTATGCACATGTTATATGTTACATGTTATATGGAAGATGAAAGTGAGAAGAAAGAAAGAAAAAATGATCTTATTAACCCTTAAAACTTTCCCATTTTCCTCTGAAGCCAAAAGCGTCGCAGACATGGTGTCCCTTGTCTTGATCAACATATTCCTTCTTCGAGTTCAAAAAATATCTTTCCTCCTTTCATGACCAAAAAAAAATCTTCAAAAACTTGCCATAAACAATTTCATCCTTCATAAAATCGAGAAATATCTGATCTGCCATCTTTCTTGCCATCACATTTCTCATTTCTGCAGGAAACGCTGGGTCGTCTTCGCCAAAAAATAAAGATATGTGCACAGAAGTTCATGCAAGATTTTACTGAAAGTATGTTTCAGATGAATTTGACTTCGTCAAGTCTTAGTGTGTACCACCAAATCATCGTCATCCACGTCCAGCGACATTTACTGATCTCACCTCTGTTTCTGTTCTGTTTTCATTGAAGCCGATAGCCGAGCGGTCAGAGCACTGGCATCCGAATCGAGAAGAGTGTGTGTTCGATACCCGTATAGCGCAGCAAACTGCCATCAGTTGACCCAGCTGTAGGAATGGGTACATGACTCCGATGAAGGTAGGGGAAGGTAAGGCACTGAGGGAGAGAAGAGGGGCACCCCGAGGAAATTGAGGTTTCTAACACCTTCCTCCCCAATGACCTAAAAGGAAGGTTAGAGGACGACCTTCACCTTTTTTTATTTTTACTTTTTAGGACAGTCGATGGTTTGGTTTGCTGCGAAGTGAAGAAAGGTTGCCTGCACTGGCTCGTATTCATCGTTTTAGGCATCTGGAATGTTCCCTCCCACTTATTTTATTCTGTTTCTCCATCAGTCCATCTGTCGGTGGGCTCTCGGCAATTTGGCAGGCTGTCTCATTTTCATCGTGCACAGCATCTGCTTCGTACCAACCTAACCAGCGACGAAGGTTTAGGAAAGGAGGAAGACAACTGCGATAATCTAGAGTTCTCTTCCCGTTCCGTGTGATCTGCCCCTGAGTGCTGTTGGTGTTTTGTAATCTGTCTTGTGCTGCATCCTCATGCACTTTGCATTAATGAGGAATTCACACGCTGGACCAGCAACCTCAGAGTGGAGTTGTGGGGAGGCAGGATTGATTGCTGGGTTTCTCCAGCGACGCCATCTCGCTTTCTAAGTGTCAGACGTTGTCTCCCCTTTGTGCGGAGTTAATTTTCCTTGCTCTTTCGGAACCCTCTACTTGTAACTATTATGAATGTTTGATGTTTTCCTAAATCCCAAATAAGACCAAATTCCTTTTTTGTGGAGAATGACCTCGATTTTGCATAAACTATAAATCGAACAAGCTGTACTAGACTAATTATTTTAAATAATTAACTAATTTAATTAAAGTAATAACAGACACACACAAGTAGATACGACCGTACAAATTCTTTTATTGTTTAGGCATCGCGGGAAGTGAGGACAGCTCACGTAATTTAAGGATAAAACATTTCATTTCAAAGACAGATCGACACACAATAGATAGATAGACAGTGATACTATTTATTTCTGTACGACAAATCTTTATTTATATATGTGGAGACTTCTCAAAGACTTTGCAAACAGCAGTTATCGTCAGCAAGCTGCTCTTATCAGCTCAACCACTCACCCTGTCTAATCCCTGTGTTGTCAGTCTTCCCCACCTTCCTCCTTCCTAACCCCGAAGTGTTGACTAGCTGCCTGCAGTCTCCCCATCTCTACAAGAGATTATCACCTTGCTGTTCGTTCTGCTCTGTCGACACTAAGATTAATGAAGGTCTGGAAGAAAACAGTTGCATTAAAACAATATTAGAGACCTGGAGAAGGGATAAAATTTACGAGGCGATTTTGGCCGAAGGTTAGGCTGTTCTGTACAGAAATTTCAGGCACGTTTTGGGCTGGAATCGCTCCTTTCCGAAGTTAATTTCCGCTGCTTGATGTCTGCGCCGTTTTATGACCATTCGCCATAACCCTGTGGCCCTGATTGAATTCTACGACCATGGAGGACTCGCTCAGATTTTTTCCTTCCTTTCTTCCAGACTTTCTGAGCTAGAAGGCATTGATTTTTGGTGGGTAGAGGTTGAGAGCTCGTCTCATTGTATTGATGAGCAGTCATGGAAAAAATGAATAAGCTTAGGTGCAGTAAGGGGAGAACATCACTGACGTCGCCATGCAAATGTTTGGGGTTGGAGGGGAAGTCACCGGTCGATTCAATCATTGGATCCAGTCGATTCGATCTTGCTCGAGTCAATACGACCACAGCTAAGAGTCGAGTTGACCTTTTGTTTCTTGGCAACTAATCATCCTTGACACGATCAGATTTTTTCTTCTTTTTCCACTCAGTTTTAATCACTGTATTAAATTTTACTCTCGTGGAGCTAGTTAACTTTGACATCGACTCTTCTTTGAAGTGCTGGGTGTCATATATAATTCACATTTCTTCATGTCACCCACTATGGAAAGAAAGCTTCATTGCCTCCTGGCGACATCTGTTCCCTCTTCATCAATAATTGGCTCAGTCAGGAGGCGACAATCAAGCGCTCAAGAAACAGGAGAGAGATGTCGACAGAATATTTGCGGTTCCGTTGATGTCACCAACTGAAGCTGAAATCGGAAATGGATGATTAAAAAAGAAATGGAATTGATCTAGTCAACAATTACCGAGGACATTAAGGTGAAGATCATTAAGGCCCTCTGTCGTGGAGAGTAGCTGTGTGTTCGTATAAAAATTTACAATTTACAATCTTCAGGAATATTGCTTTCTTAAACTCCAATTTTTATGATGACACACACTCAACTCATTTTCGCCCTTTTCTTCTCTATCTCGCTCTGTCAATCACAGACACACAAGGGGCTCTTTCTTGTGTGAACTCTTGCTGCCGCTGACAGCGGGTCGAGAATCGAAATACGTCACTACCGGTGATGGTGGGTTTGTCTGTCTAGCCCCGCCCATGGGAGCCTGATCCCAACAGAAGAAGAAAGAAGTGGGTCAGCATGGCGCCCAGCGGAACACGAAATGGTCTGTCATTCACCGTCTGGCACAGAGCCGGGTGTTTGTACCCTGTCCCCACAGGGCTGCTCGCCATCAGCCTCCTGATGAAAGACTTCAATACCCGGCATTGCCCGCAGTCTGGCGCTCGGCTTTGGATGTATAACTTCGCTCTCACTCTCTTGTCAAGAAAAGCTCGCAAAACGAATAAACGTTTGTTAGAATTATATGTGATAATTTCCCGGAATATTGTACTACAATTTTGTTCGTGGGTAATAACAAGTACACTGAATATTGTTTTTTTAAGAAACTGCGATAACGTTGTAAATGTTGTTATTGTAATATAATATTATTTTTGCGAAATTTTATTGATTTGTATATTTTACGAATTATTTAAGCCGTTCCTCAACTTGTTTCTAAAAGCTTTAATTTTCATGCTCGTTTGCTGTCCTAAGTCCCCCTCTGAAAGATATATAAACTGTTCCCGTTGCCACTTACCTCTATTGCCAAACTGATGACACAAATTCAATCCTGCCCGTCCGAAACAAGCTGGTGTATCGGTAATATTGTGTCTTTAAGACATCTCACAACTCCGCCTGGAAACCCCCGGGTAATCTGCAGGTCCCAAACCCGGATGAAGGAGGAATGTTGGGCGTGGGGCTAGTAACCCCACCCTGTAAAAAAAAACCCTGTTACAGAAACCGCAAATCCAACACAAACTCAGCGAGAGCCTGGACGGGAGGATCCCTCTTCAGAAGGACCTCTGACGGGTGTTGGCGAAAACCCTCGGGTACTTGGCCCTTTGCTCCACTGGGGGTGATTAGGAACCAGAAGACCTCAAACTTCACGGTAATAGCAAATAAGTGTCAGGTGTAAGCAACTGTTTTAAAAGCATCCTTGACATTCTTTAGGTGCTAAATACTTGCTGCGTTTTTCAACACGACTTCAAATGCATCCTTCCAGTAGGGCGATAAGAAGAAAGCCTCAGGTGAAAAGTATGTGACGACAGGTGAGAACGATACAAGTTTTACTGTCGTGCAAAGGAAGGGGGAGGCACGCGAAACGCAGCTGTCGGAGATTCCGAAGTCGATAAACAAGCTTGCTATGGGAAGGGTAGTTGACAGGGAGGGTGTGAAGCCAGGTATCCGGGTATTCTAGAGGCGGGTAAGTGGACAACACGCTCTGACCTTTGGTAGGACTGCAGGGAGAGACTCGCAGCACCTTTGGCTTTCTGTTGGCTTTCATCATCATCATCATCATCATCAATCATCTATCATCAATCATCATCATCTTTATCTTTATCTTCTTCTTCGTCTTGTGTGACAATTGCAGACAATAAAAGAACTAATTTGCTAAACAGATCTTACAATGAGGTCACTTAACCTATTTCTCGATTTCTTGCAACTATTTGCGTTAACTCACAGAAAAAAACACAATTACAATTACTGACAACAGGTTAATTCGATTTCCCGCTTTTTGGGGACAGACTTTGTACCACCGTTCTGATTTCAATTTTCTTCTATCAGCAGCATCCTGGCGAGCCTGGAATTACCTTCATCTTCATTGCCTCCGTTCCAGAGAACTCTCCTGTAATAGAATTTTATCGAAAGCGTGTCAGCCACAGACAAACATTCCAGAACGAAGGTGGATAGCTCTGCAGACAGGACAAATCCAAGGGTGAGTTTAGTCGTTCTGTGATCAACCTGTTGCAGACGAAAGTAAATTTTCGGCCAAAGACAAGATCGTAGAGGAAGAGCATACATTAGTTCGGGACAAGTTTGTAATAATCGAGTGAAATTTTTGTGTGTGTGTGTTGTTGTTTTTTTTTGTTTTTTTTGTTTCTTGGGGTTTTTTTTGTTTTGTTTTGTTTTGTTTTTTGTGTGGTTTTTTTTTTTTTGTTTTTTTGTTTTTTTGATTTTTTGTCTGTCGGTCGGTCAGTTTGTCTGATGTTTGCTTTCCGCTTTTCTTTTTTGATATTTTTGTTTGTTTCATTTCAAGCTGCTGGTTTCGATCCTCGTAACAGTACCATTAAACAATTAGACATTGCATAGAATGATAATAAGTATTAATTATTTCCCACATGTTTCTATGCACCTTGTATTGCCTTCTCTTGTATTGACTACATCCTGATAGAAAAAAGTGAATAAGAGAATGAGAGAGTGAGTCAGCACAGGGGTGGGTGAGGTCCCGGTGTGCAGACCTTCTCATCGGGTTCCAGTCGCGTACATCATTCTTCAAATAAAACATGTTTATTCAGGCACCTGCCTTCCTCCTTTCTTTCTCTCTCTCTTTCTCAATCTGCCTCAGACGGTAGTGAAGTCGCTTATACACCTTCCGTTGGTGCGTCACTATAAACACCCGGAATCTGCTTTTTTCCTTGTTTTCTTGTTTAATCTGAGGCGTACCTCAGCTACCCGCATACTTACCTGGAGGCAAAACTACACCTTACTTTCTCCCGGCTCCTCGTTTATCTGACAGGTGTCCTGCTCATGTTTATGTGCTGGAGATAGAATGGTCGATGTTGCTTTCAATGAAGTCTTTCAGAGGAAATTCTGTATTTTACAAATCCTTTTATTAGAACATATTTTAAAACACGAACTGCTTTCTTGTTCGCAGACTCGCACGCAGACAGGGTGGAATGATAGACTGATAGAAGGGATGACGGACAGACAAGCAGACAACCAGCCGTGAAGTATAGACGTCTGCAGAGGGTTGGGTTGAAATGTCTTAAGGGATGAATGTTTAAATAATTCTCGATAGCTGCATTTGTGTATTTTAAGAAGTATCTTTCATTCTGTCTCTGTCTCTGTCTCTGTCTCTGTCTCTGTCTCACACACAAACACATACCCTTGCTTCTGGAACTAAATTCACATCTGTCCATCTGTGATTTTTGTATTAAGCATCGCGCATTATGAATTATATATTATTTTCGCTCTGATTTTTACTGCGTGTTATTTTTATTATCCAATAACAACTTAAGTTAGGATTTAGCTGTATTTCCCCGAGGAATAAATCGCTGCTTGATGTTTGGGTAAGTGACCACCAGTTAAGAGGGAAGGGTCAATTGTTGAAATGCAAGAAATAGCGGTTGTATAGAAAAGAGAATGAATTGCAAATAGAGGGAAGGTGAAAAGGGTCAGGCCACGAAATGAAGAACTGGCTAGGCGGGCATAAAATGATGATGATGATGATGATGACGACGACGACGACGACGACGACAACAACAACAACAAAACATTCTTTTAGTCTGTTGTCTGCTGTTAAAGTTCCCAGGTTACGTACTGGTGAAAAAAAAACCTAAAAGTTTGCATCATTGTTTGGATACTGTTGTCATGAACAGCTATTTAAAAAAAAATATAAATGTTTATGACAACAGAGCATAGACAAAAGTAAATTTTTTATTTGAACAGACCTAAAAACTGAGGTTCATGCATATAAACCATTTTGAATAAAACTTCAGCTGCAAAAGAAATAAAATTTCAATCCGGGCACAAACTATCGAATAGACAGAAGGGAGCAGGCCAAGAAAAGGAAGTAAAAAATGTACAGAGAAGGAACAAATACAACAGGTGCACAAATCGTAAATCTCGTGAGATCTGGGGAAAGTTTATTTTCCTGTGCTCGTCCACCCCGCGAGAGCACCAGAACTTAGCCGGGTGATGTATGTAAATGTTCTGTCAGATCGTTCATGCTTGGAGAAAGAACTTTTTTTGTATTAATCCGTCGGCCCACTTGCTTACATCTTGTTGCTACAACCATGTTATTGCCCGTTGGTTGACGTCATAGATATCGGAACTGCAACGGACTTCACGAATGTTTGAACACGACTGCAAACCTCTACACCCTGTAAATAATCTACTGATGGAAGTGTCAGATGGGAACATTGGCAGGAACAGTTGCATGCCTGATGGAATAGATAGACAGATAGATGGATGCTAAATTGACAAACTGAAGAATGGCTTAAAATCTGTATCTCAAAATAAGACTTCATGATTTTTTTAAAATGTTGTTTGGTCACCGGCAAGCTGAATAAAGGTTTCTATGTCAACAAACAAAAAGAAACATTTTTTTCAAGATCGTAACTCTGGGGTCCGCCAAGCGCAGTTCAAATTTTATAAGGTTTTATGAAGAAGGACAAAGTTCTGACATGATAAAACTTGCCCACTGTGAGCTGAAAGGTAAGGATAGTAAGGCAGAGATAAAAAGTTTTAAGTTATATCCCTAGTGTTTAAGATAGCAAGGCATTTGAAGACCTAAATGCGGGTAAATTAACGATAAAGTAGATACTAACGACGTATGATAAAAAGCAACGTTGGAACAACAACTACACTGCCCATGTGTAAGTGAAGCAAACAGTTGAAAAATTAATAGAAGAAAACAGGGACCAAGGAAATAAACTTAATTCTTGTTGTCTCGGTGGTTAAAAAAATATATTCACGACTATATATATAATCAGAGAAAAAAATTATCCAGAGAGTACAAAAAACCAGGTGTCAAAAATAAAAAAGGAGCAGGGAATGAATGAAGAGGAGGGGTTGAAAAAAAGGGACGAAAGTCTCTTTAAATTATTAACCCTTGACTACGCACTCCATCATATACTTAGCTTTTAACAGGCTTTGGAAGCTGTAGCTAACACCTGTTGGTATTCGTCACAACTACACGTGGCTTTTATTTTGTTACGGCGCTCGGCGTTCCTCGGTATTCAAGGTGTACCTCGCAGAGCTTTCAGACAACTTGTGTCTGTCTGTCTGTCTGTCTCTCTGTCTGTCTGTCTGTCTGCCTGCCTGCCTGCCTGCCTGCCTGCCTGCCTGCCTGCCTGCCTGCCTACCTGCCTGCCTGCCTGCCTGGTTGCCTGTCTGTCCTTCTGTCTGTCTTCCTGTCAACTAGCACATCTATATCAGTATTATTAATGTCTTAAAAAAACTTTCAGCGTTTTCCAGCCAGTCACCACAGGTAAGGTAAAGGTGTTCACCTCAACTTGCTCTGATCTGTTTAGTCGAGCCGGTCACTGTGGCACAAGACACAAGACCTGGACAGTCCTACCTACAGTCATTCTTTCTCATCATTCCATCGTCGCGGATGTAGAAATGCATTCCATGGGCCGTGTGGTACACGTGTACCGGAGCTAGTTCTCTCTATTACCGTTCAGCAATAATAAAAAGTGAAATGAAGTGGGAGAGCATTAGAGGCGAGTGAAGAGAGATATATTTACTACATGCAAGCTCGCTGCAAAGGTCTGGCACTCCTATCTCTGCCGGGGTCAGGTAGTATTTGACCGGCATCCGAGAGGAGGCAACAGATGGGTGAGGGAGGAACGCGCGCCTGCACCTGAAGCCAGAACTGTCTTCCTCTTTCGCAATGTAGGTGCGACAAGACAGTTGAGGTCGTCGCTGCCAAGAACGCACCGAGCAGACAGAGGAATTGAGGAATTGTGCGCATGTCCGGGTAGACTTCCGGTGTCAAACATCCCAGAGACCTAGTATTCTTATGATGTCATTTTTTTCTCTTCCTTGCCTGCCACCCTACTTCAAAGATAGACACACCCGGAAGAGAGGATATGCAGACTTCGACTTCATAAAAACCGTGGAAACGCACCGTTATTCCCTCCCAACTATTCAAATGTTGAGAGAGATTTATCTTCTTTTAGTTCCTACGTCATCAAAACATTGATAAATCTTGGCTTTGATCTTTCAACGTTTTTCGACTTGTGAGGGTAGTTTTATTTTTAGTTTGTTAGTTTATTCGTGTTTATGTAATGTTCTGTCACCACCTTGACATTTCTAAAGCGAGCGGATGAGGAGTATTCACCATCGTGACGTCATTTGTAGCATAACGCAAAGACTGAGGATGACGAGTTTGTGTTCACCATCGTGACGTCATTTGGAGTATAACGCGAAGACTGAGGATGACGAGTTTGTGTTCATTATCGTGACGTCATTTGGAGTGGGAACCCTTGCGAATTGTTAGAAAATGACTAACATCTTAACCACTTCAGGAACACACCTCAGAATGATCCAGCAGCATTTCCCATTTAGAAACTAGCAACCATGTTAAAATCGTTGATGTTGTCGAGTCATGAAAGGAACAAGACTATTCTATGACGTCATAACAGTGATTATTCATTCATCCATTAATCTAGCCATCCTTCTTTTCTTTCTATCATTATTTTCTTCTTTATCATCACCGTCGTTGACTTTCACTTACACCCACACCGCATGCCCACCGTTTCTTCTTTCCTTCTCTATTCTCCTGTTTATTCTCTCTTTATTCGTTCAGTTCGGCTTCCATTTCTGTGCATCTGCCAAATGTACAGTCCATCCTTCCTTGTTATGGAAATCCACTTCAGGTTTGAGACGGTAAAGATGATTAAACCAGAAGGAGGGTCGTCGTTAGTCATAATCTTGTGTCACTCTCAGCGTCTTCCCAATTTTCCCTTCTTTTTCTTTTATTTTTTATTTATTTATTACCATGCACGTCTGCTCAAAGTCTAATGAGATAACCAGGCCGTCACGCGAAAATAAACGCCTTATCGTAATTTACCCGACCTCTGACACGACCTTTAACCCCACGCCTCGGTTGCAGACCTCATGACGTTGAAAGGTCGCGCCGTTTGCTCCGGTCTGATGTTTGTGTGCAGCACGAGTCTCACGAAACACCGACAAGGCTTTGGGATGCAATTATTCTTTTTTGCCATTTTCTTTTTAGTTCACTTTATTTAAAACGCATTTCGCAAAAACTGATTGGATAAACTACTGATGCATATTCATTGCTCCGCGAAGCAGCTAGCGGGTCTCCATGATGCTGACAAATTAGGTTTCAGCTGCTGCGTGGGAGCGAGATGGAGGTCACGATACCCTGCGATTCAATCTCGACAACAACAGCGCATAATGACACTAAGGGGCGAGGAAAAACCCGACAGACTCACTGTAATCTTTTGCCGCTTCTGCAGGTGTGTCACAGTGATTGATTGCCATGGAAACGTATTCAGATGAGTCGAGTTACCGTGAACAGATCACGCTGTTTCCTTTTGGTTTTCCGGTTTTGATTTTCTTCCTGTTTTGATTTTCTTTCTGTCTTTCTTTCTCTGCGATTTTATTTTATACGCAAAAGAAAACACAATTATGTGTTGACTAATTCTGGTGAATTACTTTACTGTGTCTCTTGACGACTAGAATATTATTGTTTGTAGCTTAAGCTTGGTTTATGTACCTGTGCTTTTATCCTTTTTCCTTTTTTCATTCTTTTTTCTTGTCCTTTTAAAAATGCATAGTCACTGTCTTTATTGCAAATTAATTTTTACTCGTTCAGATTGCTTTCGATCTTTGTTTCCTAAGTTGCTTTAAAATAAAGGAGGGTGATCTACTCGTCTAGCTTTGGTCTGCAAGGGAGATCACCATGTTTCGCATATTATCCCCCTTGTTAGCATCAGAGTTTGTCAAAAATATTTTATATAAAGGGATAACCATCTTCGTTAATTTACCGTCTGGTGTGGCCCTCATTACTCTGCAAGCCTCTTCTGAAAGTGCTTCTGGGAGAGATGTCAGAAATATTTTGCTGCCATCACCATCATCACCACCACCACCACCATCACCACCATCACCACCCTGACACCGAGCAGACGTCGCACAACCGTCAGGCACCAGGTCTGTCGGCACAGCTGTGTTTCTCATGGATTATCAGAGGAGGAAGACAAGAAACAGATCCTGGTGGTGGATCCCAGTCTCCAGGCTCTGTCAGACTCTTGACATCTCGTTGAAATAACTTTGAAATAAAGAGCGACATCTCTAGCCTTATTATCATTACGGCGTCTCTGTTTACCGAGCGAGATAAAACATGAAATTTCTTTTTTTTCATTACATTTAAATCCAGAAAAATTCCCAGAAAACATTAAAGGGGAGAGGCTTGTGCCTTTAAGAAAACCGCTCCTTTTTCCAGCGAGGTTTTTGCGTAGATACAAATAAACAAATTAGTAAACAAAATTGGTTTTGTTGATATTTCTTTTGCAATTTATAAAAAAATGTACACTTCTCTTGTTGACTGTGATACATGATACTAAATTATATATACATACTTTTTATTTGTAACACTTTTATTTTTTTATTGAGCTTTATAGGAGAGCATATGTGTGTGTGAGAGAGAGAAAGAGATAGGAGAAAGAAAAACGAACTCTTTGTTAACCTTCAATTATTTTTAAAGGTAAATCACGCATCTGTACATCTATACAACAACAACAACAACAATAATAATCATTATTATCATCATCAATGTCATCTTCTCTTTTTTTTTTCTTCTTCTTCCTCTTCTTCAATCTTCGACACCAGGGTTTTGGCCCCTAAACAAGTAAAAAATAGCATAACTTTCAATAAGGCAGAAAAATACAGCAAGAGCAAGTAAGAGAGAGAGAGAGAAAAAAGAAAAAGGAAGAAAATGGGGATACAGACTAGATCTTTGTCGGATGACTCTGCATACAACCCTGTGTATGCAAATGAATATCTCGCTGGCTTTGTCGCCATGACTGCCCGACTCTATCTGCGTGTTTGTTGGTGATATCACTAAACCAGTTTGTATTACTCGCACAAATTGTATTCCATGCAATCTAGCCCTGTATGCTGACAGTCCCCCCGGTTCCTGGCTTTCTGTGGTGAGAAGGATTTCCAGTGCTCTCGTAGTCTGCGAGCATGGCTGACCAGGCACGGTGCCGGCACAAGATGTCTTGTGAGAAAATGCCGGGCGAATGGGGCTTACTGTCTCATGATCCGCCTCTCAGACATCTCCAAAAGCCCGTCCTTACAAAAAAGAAATAAATAATTATCACGTTTCCCCTCAGGTCTGGGTGTGATGATTAATTCTGTCTGACGGCCCGCGAAGCTGATTTCTGGCCTCCATTGATCAGGAGTCGGGGAACCTGACGTCACTTGTCTCCTTCACAAACCGCCATCTCACACGCACTCATGAAGAAACACACACACACACACACACACACACACACACACAGACACAGACACACTCACGCACACACACACACATACAGAGTTTTAACCACTGTGCTACCACGCGATCCCTTTTTTCTTGTCAGAAAATTCCGCCGAGTGTTTCTTAACCTCTGACCTTCTCAAAAAACGTGACCTGCTGCTCAAAGAGAGATTCATTTTTTAATGACGACATGAAATGTCATTTCTCTTCGATCTGTTATCGATTATCTTTTAATGAAAAGGAAAAGGCGGACACGACTCTGACACGTGGACACCATAATGACTGCTCTAGAATTTCGTAGGCGCAAGGACATAATCGCTGCTAATGATGATATATAAATAGACCTGTGACATCCTCCTCACAAAGGTTGGTAAATGATGTTTGTGAGAGGTGGTAGTTAATATGGTTAAAAACTGAACTACTGATCAGTGAAGGGAAAGGATAAAATTCAAACCATAAAGAACGCATTGACGAGAAAAAAAAGATCAAAATACCAGTTTCGGCTATTCAATTTCTGAAGCCAACAGAGCTATCAAATATAATGAAGACATCGGTGCAATCTTATCTGAAGTTCTTGCTACAGATAATCAAATAATATCTGTAAAAACACAGCCTTGCAGCAATTATAGAAAACTAAAGGGTCTTTTAAAATCTAATCGGCTGGAGAGACAATATAAAAATAACAAATCTTTAACGTAATGTCTGCAGCAATCTCATATATATATATATTGTATGTATCTACATATAAAGCTGAAATGTAGTAGGAGTTAACCCTGTGACTAATATCTTTATTTTATTTCATCATCATCATCATCATCATCATCATCATCATCATCATCATCATCATCATCATCGGTGATTGGTCTTGACTGGCCAAATGGACACCTGGTACAATTACCTCAAATTCTTGTCCTCTCTCTTTCTCGGTTCTTCGCTGTTCTTTGGGATGTACCGTATGAGAGGCCAGTCCATTCTTGGATGTTGTCTGCCCATTTCTTTTGTCTGCTTCTGCTCCTTGTACTCTCCCCTGCAGGATCGTCTTTGCAAGTCCTGCCGATCTCGAGATGTGTCCGTACCACTTCAGCGTGGATCTTTCCGCTGTGTCCAGGAGGCTTTGACAGGTCCGAGCCATTTGTCTCATTTTCTGTCCTGCCTTGTCATTGCTAGTGTGGTCTATGTTGTACACACCATGGATTCTCCTCAACCATCTCATCTCTCCTCCCCTCACAAAAAAACCCACTAAAAATGACGAAAACTGAAGTGGACTTGAGCGAAGCTGTGAACGTGAACACCACGGCTGCGCAAACAGAGCCCGCTGGAGACCGGAAGTGACGAGAAATCCTCCAGCAACACTAGCGCCACGTGACGTCGGATGCAGCCGATCGAAACAGTCGAGGGACGAAGATGTTAGGGCAGACAGGGGCGACGATCGTTGATATGGAGAGACGACAGCCAACATTGGCGGAGTGCGAGTCACATTTGAGGCAAACCGCTGTCCAAACAATCCCAGAAATGGAATGATTGGACACATGTGAAGAGCTGGAACCGCTGTGTAACCGCCTGATGATGACGTCTGAGAGGTGCAATTGTATCTAAAATGTCCTTTGAAATATGTAATTATACATGAACTGTATAATGGTAAATTAACTTAAACAGCGAACACTTCTACAATAAATGCCTCCTCGAAGATGCTGAGGTTGTTGGTGAGGTATGTACTGACAGTCTTCACATTGCCATCTAGTTTTATTGTTTCGATGAAAGTAAATAATTACCTGACTGTTCAAAGTAAACAAAAATTCCCATGCTAACACTGTCAGATAAAAACAAAGACAACTTTTTTCTCACTTGTGTCGCAAGCGCTTGAGAAATGTCCAAATTAAAGGGTTAATTCTTCAGACGTTCAGACCTTCAGACCTTTCCTTGTATGCAGCATTCAAACGGAATCTTTGCTGGCAAACCGTTAGTCTCCGAGGGCTAGTCTTTCATTTCTAGCTAAACTCCGCTAAAAGCACTGTCTCCGGCTGTCAAGGAAATGTCTAGAAAATCTGTGCGCATTCTTTTAATACTTCGCTTGACGTGACAGGTGAATATTGAGTTTAGTAATCTCCTTGTTTATACTCCACCAGCCCTTTGTCAAAGCTTTCAACAGTATATCCGTTGATCGATCGTTCTTTGGGTCCTTCCCTCTATTTTATGCTTCCTTTCTCTCCCTCTCTCCTTTTCTTTTTCTGTGTAGATAAAAAGAGATAAGAGCTTAAAAGTTAGTCATACATCTTTGAAAGTGTGTGATATTAAAAGGGACCGAGAAGGTGACTTTAGGCAACTCTGGTGCGTGTCCAAATTTCTGTATGTATGTATGTATGACCTCAAATAAAGGTCGATAACGACTGGTTTGATGAAGATTGCAACCATATTTCTCATATTTCTCCATCCCCTACCCCTCTGTCTTCCTCAGTCTCACCAGGAAGGTTGCTGTGGCTTCAGTTACCAAACTTCTGTCGACGTCACTAACTGCCAGTTGAAGCTGCTGAAGTTGTGGAAGCCCTTGTGTAAATGTCTCGTCCTTTCTGGGGCTTTAATCCAGAGCTTTGCTTACTGCCAGTCTTGTTTACCCAGCCACACAACCCCCGGGATCCAGTTTGTTTCCCAAACTCTTTCATTTTCGTGGACTACAAAGCTTCTGGAAACTTCAAAAGTTCGATATTTCCCTAAAAAGCAATGAGTTCTGAGTTTCTTTATCATCATACATATGTCAGGAAGTCAGACTTGCTAAAGCTGATAAACAAGCAAATCCTCGTTAGTTTACTTCAAACTTTCATATTTGCTTGCCTTGGTCTGTTCTTTCTTCCTCCCTCTCTCTTTCTGACTCTGTGTTTCTTTCTCTCTATCTTCTATCTCTCTATCTGAAATTTCAGATTTTATAACTGTAAATCACAAATATATAACTTTACGACTATATTTCCTCGCATCAGTGACCTGACAAGTTATCGGATCAAAACAAAGCTGTTGTTGTTGTTGTTGTGCCATTTGTTGCAGACACAGAACATCCTTGTGCGCCCTGACATATTGTCCTGACATTGTACTTTGCTGTAGAATTCCCGACCGAGCCCTCCTGTGGCTTTTAACAGCAGTTAATTCTTCATTTTCTGCTGGCAGCCAGCTATCACTCCATCAAGGTCAGTAATTTGTCACCGGAGGAGGGAACAATACAACGATATTTAGCAACGGTTTATTTAATCTCTCATTTGCATGTCATGCGTGTGTGTGTGTGTGTTCGTATTTGTATGGG
The DNA here is from genome assembly GCA_004794325.1 of Pomacea maculata. Taxonomy (NCBI): domain Eukaryota; kingdom Metazoa; phylum Mollusca; class Gastropoda; order Architaenioglossa; family Ampullariidae; genus Pomacea; species Pomacea maculata. The sequence goes on along the minus strand of SRHC01000762.1, from coordinate 35,501 downwards.
TCCGTGTATCTGTATGTTGTATACCCCTGTGTTGTCTGTTCATGATTTTTTTTGTAGATATTTATTTCACTTTTGCTCTGCATGCAAATAAACTCCGCTTCTTCTCTCTCCCCCTCTTCTCTCTCTCTCTCGTGACCACAGTGTCGGGGAATAATAAACCTTCTTTTCACTTTAAGTTATATATGACCTCAGTGTCAGTGAATCATAATTATTCTTTTCACTTTGAGCTATATATGCTCTCACAAATCTTCACCTTTCCACTCTGCCTGATATGCACGCGCAGACCATCTCACTTTCTTTATGAGAGTGCAGGTGAACCAGCCGCTGCTGTCATGCTGACATTGGCTTTATCCTGGTTCTCCCCCACCACCCACCATTTACCACCCACCCCCCTGAATGTGAGGCACAGCACAACCGTCATAAGATACAACACACAAAGGATACACAGCAAAACCAACTCTACAACAAACGGAACCGGAGTTTGCGATGACGAACACGAACTTTGATTAATGAAGGGAGGCCACTCGCAGGCTGTTAATTGGAGCAGTGGTGATGGGCGCGGAGGGGAGCCATAAAAAGAGGGGAGGACGAAATAACAGATTATTTATATTAAGTGGAGGTTTGGAAGATGAAGGTCGAAGGGTTGGCATCAAGGAATGCTTGCTTGGGGAGATGAAGAGAGAAAAAGAGAGGAGTCGTGCAAATGGGGGTTGAGCACGCTGCTCGTGTTGCTCATGTGTTCACAGTGAGAGCTTTCTCCTTGAAGGTTTTTACCCTCAGTTATCCTGACTTTCACCCTCAGTTATCCTCACTTTTACCTTCCGTTATCCTCACTTTTACTCTTTTTATTCCTCTATTTTTTCTTATTTTATCTTTTCTTTCTTTCGATTTTGCCCTTTCTTTCCTTCGATTTACTTTTTTCGTGTGTCCCTTGGCCTTTTCTTTCTCTTTCTGTCTTGCTTTGTCTTTTTTTTACCCCTTTTCCTTTCTTCATTTTCTTTCTTTCTCTCAATTTTTTAGTTTTGGTATTTTTTTCTTCCCTTTACCTCCTTATTTTCGCTTTTTGTTTGCTTTCGTCCATCCCTCTTTCATGCTTTTTATTCTTTCTTTTATTCCTTTTTTCGTCTTTTCTTCTTTTTTTCATTTTTTGTCTTTCCTTTTTGTTCTGTTTCTACCTTCTTAATCTTTGTTTCTTTGGGGTTTTTTTTTTTCATTCTTTCTTGTCTTATTCACTTTGTTTCTGTTTTGTTTTTTTCTTTTATTTCTGTCCTTTTTGCATTCCTTCATTATATCTTTAGGAAATCAGTTACTTGTTTATGTGTCTTTATATGCGTTTGTATGCTGTGTTCGTGCAGGTAAACCGCATGTGTTCATGATGTTCATGTTAGTATCAGAGAACACTCATCTGTAAACGAGTACAAATAAGAATAGATGGTTGCCTATTCAAATAATATCGAATAAACAGCTTTAAACACAGATCTGACTAGGTTTTATTATTTTTTTTTTATTATTATTTATTTATTACAGACAGAAAACACAGTAGAACTCCATGGAGTGACATCAAACGTAAAGTGAGTGAATGATGTTCTCAGGAGCATGCTCTCAAATCACGGAGAGAGCGAGATTTGGGGAGAAGGTGTTTCGTGTCGACTGATAACGGCCAATGTCTGAGATAACGAACACAGTCCCGAACAAGACTTCCCCTGTAAACTGATGGAGATAATCATACCTTCTCGACTACCAGGTCCCACACATCAACTATTTCAGTCTGCAGGACAAGATCGCAGACGATAGACTAACAGACTGAGCTTTAAAAACAAATCCACTGGCTGGTAAGGGTACACTTTAGAAACCACGCTGACAGAAAAAATAACATGAAAGAGAGCCAGAGAAAACATTTCAAGATATTGAACACCTTGATAAAGCTCACTAGGGGATGAAGGAGATAAAAAAATTTACCTTGAAACCCTCCATGAGGTCAGCGGCCAAGCCCGACAAGAAAGGTGTGCCCGCGGTATTTCTCTTGCTGCGAAACCATTTGTCAAAACTCTGCACCCGGATGGAGACAAAAAGAAAAAGGAAGGAAAGAAAAAGATCGATATGATAGAGATGGCAAACGATTGGCAGACGGCCACGGAAGCTGGAAGATAACCTTGCTTTGGAAGCTCCAGGCACCTCGTGGCTTTTCTGCAGACGGGGAGAGTGGGGGTCCCCCCCTGCCTTCATGCCGATGGAATCGGTTATCAGCGGCTGGAAGACAGGAAGAGTTTCTCCATCCTGACGCACTCACATCCCTCCACCCACGGCAGAGGATTTCTCCGTACTTCTCCACCCTTTTATCTTTTTTCCCTCACCCATAAATAACCGACAAACAGAATCTCGCTTCATAATTCAAGCTTCATGTAGACGGGGATGTGAGCCTCTACATGTTATCTACACATCTAGATGCTCTCTACACGCTTTCTACACGTCTACACACTCTCTGCACTGTCTAAACAAACAGACACACACACAAGCAACCAAACGAGCGCCCATTAATCACTTCTATATCCACAGGACTTGAGGTGTTCTCTGTAAAAAACATTTATTCAACTTCCCTGCACCTGCGTGAAACATGCAGTTTTGTTTTCATGTGTTTTCAATTTTGTTGTTGTTGCTGTCATCAGACGACGACAAAGAATCTACTGTCTTGAACTTGTAGCACTACAAGGCTTCGTGACACCCTCCACTTGAGAGAGTTCCGCGAGAACAAAAATAAAAGATGAGAATGAAAACACCTCGTCTCAGCCATCTGCTGAAAGGTCGTTGAAATATTGCTGGAAAACAAGGATGTCTCCCCTCAATGGGAAGTGAACTTGAGTGCGAAACTGTCCTCTGGCTAATTGGGTGTCGTGCCTGAAACGGTCCTGCAAGTTGCTAGGACACGGTGATTCCAGTATCCTCCCATCCCCTGGCTGATAGCCATATAACAACTCTTATTACACTCAAACCATCGTTTGCGACTGTCGTACATTCAATCCGAAAAGCCTAGTGTGTGGCTGACATGCAATGTCGAGCTCTCTTGTCCAGTCCCCAATCTCCTCATTTCCTCCTTCTATACAATCACTCTATCTGCTTTATTCCTTTCAGTTTGTATCCACTTCTATCTTAGGCACACGCGCGCACAAACACACACACGGAGTATCTGACTGAATGTCTGTCCATTACCCAACATCTGGGCAAATAATTTCTTGTTCTGAGCTCTAACCAGTAAAATGAAAAAAATTACATTTTACTAGTCCTTTCAGATCCTCCTTTTTGTGATTTTCTTTTACTCTCCTCCATCTCAGTTACCCACCTTGTGGTGTCGTTATCTTGTTCTCCTTCCCTATCTCTCCCCTCCCATGTGTTTATTGTGGAAACTGTGTTGTTGTATATTTCCCTCGTTCGTTTTATTTGTCTGTTATACCCCATTAAGCCCGCGCCCATGCACAAAAAGCGCTAACATTTATCGACATTCATCGCTCCTCATTGACGCCTCTTCATCTTCATTATAACCGCTGCTGCAAATGTTTTAATGTGCCTAAACTAAGGTAAACAACTCTTCGCATTTCCTTTCGCATGCTGCCATTGGTGCAGACACGTCACGTGGTCAAACTTCCCACACGGCTGTGCGAAACAAGCGCCATTGCACACCGGGTGACGTCGTGCGGGATCACTCTCACTTAGACGGTTAGAGTTGTTTCCCCTGTGCTGCACTTGACAGCGAGTAACGACGCTGCATCCTTTTCACTCGCAACATTAAGCACGTGGTGCCACCTATTTCCTGCCGAGTTTATCAAGAGTAATGCCCCTGTTTGCTGCAGGCGAAATTTCGCCTCTAAATTGTAACCTTCGTGGTCACCGTTCGTGGAATGTCTTATCTCTGTGAGTGCGTTTGTCTGTGTGGAACGTCTGTGTGCGGGTGAGTGCTATCGACCTCGCACCTCGCAAACCCTGGCATCACGAATGTAGATGGAGCCAGCAACCAGGAGGCTGAGACCATCAATTACTGAGGCGGATCTGTGACCTCACAGGTTATGGTCGTTAGAGGTGACAGTTCAACTCCCAGTCTGTTCGTGGTGATGTTTGTAGGCGTGTATCTCATTGAGAGGGGTTAGCTACTCACACTGTGGGGAAATAATACAGTTTTCTCAAATCAGCCAAAAATGTTGTTGAAGTCGGATAGACCTGAAATAAGAGAGTAAAATTTTGCAGACGATAAGAGAAATGCAGCACAGGTGCAGGAACTCAGGGCCAGAACATCTTCTCTAACTAAACATCAACCTTCATTTCAAGCACTTACATTTGCCTCCGCTGCCGTCTGCAGGATTTTCTCTGTCATGTGACCGTTTAAGTTACCCCGGATGCCCTAAGCGGACTGCCATTATCGAATGAGCGAGGCCTAGTGGGGTGTAATCAAAGAAAGAACGGTTTGCATTCAACGAACTCTCGACATTCTGTATTTTCTAAGAAGTAAGATTCTTACCGGGTCAGTACTCGGAGTGTGTGTGTATGTGTGTGTGTGTTCGTGCCCCTCGCTAGTCTGGACTTCCTTTAGGCACGGAGTAAAAATGTTACTCTTTGTGACAGATTGAGCTTGTCAAGAGTACTTCGACTTCCTGAAAAACTCAACGGCTGATGCCAAAGATAAAAATCAAATAAATCTCTCTTTTTTTGCCGTTTAATGTGTTCAGCAGAATGAGCAATCTATCTGCAAAAGAAAAGTGAGGCAGAAATGACTTGGTGTTTTTGAGTGAGATTAGTCTGTTTTAACTTCGTCTAGAGGGCAGGGATGACAGCGAAAAAACGATGATTATAATAATGATGGTGACACAGATTAGGACAAGAAATATAACGGTAAAAAGAGGGTCTAAAACGGCAAGGAACATAAACAAAAAAAGAACAGCAGCCAAAACAAAAAAAAACCAGCAAACACAAGAAAAAAGAAGACAATAAAAAGAAGAGGAATAACAAACCAAAAAAACAAGCAAAATCAAAAAGAGTAGCTAAGAAAAACAACGCAAAAAGAATAAAGGTAAAAAAAAACAGAACAGGAAAATAAAAAACAACGAAACAAGAACAAGAGAAGAACAGGAAATTTGTTGCTGCTGAACACTATGTGAGCTGCAAAAGTCATGTCGATGGCCTAAGTACCCAAACCAAACTCCGACACCTGTCACGAAAAAATTCACAAACCACAAACAAGAACTTCGAACTTCTGTAACATTTGCTGTCTAGCAAGACGGAAATTTAGAACTGTAACTACTGACTGATTCTTACTCACAATTTTATTTATTTTGCAATTACCTTCAGGTTCATTAGGTTCAGACACATCTATTGCCCTAGTATCGTCTTTTCTGTGTCTTTTTTTCAAACATTTTCTCATTCTTTCTCCACACTTAAGTAGACTCTCAAAACGAATCGTGGCTTTTTCCACTCTTTGCCCACAATTTTAGGCTATGGCAACTTCTCAGTTGGAGGGCAAGGACAATTGTCCGTGGATATTGCTGTGCCAATTGTCTTTATCCATCAGGCCAGACGAAGCCTTATAAGAAGTCAGTTCAGGAGCTGCAGCAGTTCATTAGTGAGAGGAGATAGCCTAAAAAGATGGGGAAGCAATCATATGCACCTTGATTAATAGCGAGAGGCAATGATCGGAAAAATGATAGACCCAGACAAAGTCGGAGATACGGGAAAAGGCATAAACATATACACAGATATAGACACAGACATACACAGACATAGACATCATAAGTTTGTGTCCTAGTGTAAATGTTTTACTGTCTTAGTGTAAGTGTTTTATTGTATCAGTGTAAGTTTGTGTCCGTGTGTGTGTGGCTTGTAAGTGTCCTGGTGTCCAAGCACAAACACTCGCTGGCTGCTACTACAACCAGTCCTACTGCTACTACAGCAGCAGCAGTGGATGGTGGCTGAAGCTGTCGGCTCTCACAGGCAGGCGGCGATATCGCGCATAAAACGCGGCGAGTTGGCGGCGAGGAGCGATTCCTCCTCACTCCTCACTCCGCCTTGCTGCAGGCTCCGTGTCCTGGCGCCACTGCAGCGCTGCACGACACACCGGCCTTCGTGCTGCGGATGTTGGAACATAGTGTGAGTGCGGCCAACGCTGGGGGCAAGGGGGAGGGGAAGTGCAGCATGAGGTGCAGGCGAGAAGCTGCTGTACCCACCCTGGACTGTCGCAGGTGTCCGACTCTCAGGTTGCCCGGCTGTACGTGTGGCGGGGACGTCCTGTCTTCTCTCGTCTGAGGCTGTGTTGAGGACGGTGGTGAGTACTTTATTAGTGGTCTACCTGCAAGTGATGAAGGTGGAATCTAGTTTTACTTAATTTTACCTGACTTTTGTTTCCTTGTTTTTCTTCGTGAACTTAATTTTAAACATTTCATGGTTGTAGAGGAAGAAGCCCTTGTACTCGTCCCTCCGTTTCTTGAATGTGTTTCAAGACGGTTTAACTTAATGGTCCTGCCAGAACTTCATGTGCAACCGGTTTACCTTGTGTGGCAAAAGTGGATTGTTTTTAACAGTAAAGGAAACTTTGTATTTCGACTCAAATTCCTTTTTAACAAACTGTCCCCTCCCTTACAAAATTACATTATGTCAAAATACTTCATGGATTTTTGATCAACTTTTTTATATCAGATGACCACCTACATTATTTAAAGGCTCAAAACCAAATCTTTCACAATGCGTTGGTTTCCTCGACCTTTCCGTCCGCAACTCGCTAACTTGTTTGGACAACAATTCTTCTCACGAACTTTCCAGAAAAACTCCAACAGTGCCAGAATAATGGTTTACACAAACGATTTAAGACACCTCACTGGCGAGACAGTGACAGCTTCGAGATCATAAACTGATTGTTTACTGCGCAAATACGTCAAACCTTGCCCTTGGCGAAGCTGTAGTAAAACATTCACACACAAAGATGTATTTACACTTGCGTCTATGGTCAGGGTCAAAGATTTGTTGACAGTCTTTTTTTCAAATGTGAAGGTCAGTCGGTGCACACTGACAAAATTCCTGCCAAGAAGAGAATTGTTTCATGTATTGTCTCTTGTCGGCGTGTTGGTAGTCAGGTACTAGCATTCCTCATGGCAGCAGTGTGTACATGTTGCCAAACTGTATTGTTTTTCTCGGAAATCCCGCCGGCATATTGTATACAAGGCCATTCCCCCAGTCCTTCCCCTCCTTCCCCATCACCATTGTGAGCAGCTGTAGGAGACAAAGGAATCCTTGCACGGGAGTTTCTTTCTTTTTTTTTTATAAATGAGAGTGCACATTGGTTATAGAGAATGTGCAGAGACATGCGCACACTCTACTGACAGGTAGATACAGGTAAATACAAAACTCTCCTACACCATGCTGTACGGTACCCATTTAAATTAAACATACTCGAATATTTTATGGAGCATTATTATGGACTGTGAGGGGGGGAGACAATCTGCATATTGCGCAGCGATTGTTTTTTTCTCTGTCTATAACAATCACCTGTGAAATCTCTCCTAAACAGTAATGGTTGTTGGGTTGCTTTACATCGCAGGAAAGTACTTAAACCTACTGGGTAGAGAAGATATATATATATAAAGTGAGAGGAAACTGTAGTACCCGCAGAAATCCGCCCGACAGTCATGCCTGTGAACAAGGGCTATATAAGAAGCAAGATAACAACCTGATAATGGCAAGATAAAAATCAAGTTTTCTGTTGCTGAAATCTCAGAACAGCGAGAACAAAATGACTCCCCGCTTTATTCTACACATATTTCTCATGAGTGATGAGGCACGTTTGGCATAGTCTTGGAGTTTAATCATTATCTCACCTCATATATGAGCCCCAAGTTGCCACCTCCAGAAAAAAAAAGTGTGCCCCGGGACTAGATTGGAAACCATTAACTTCCAGTTCTCAACACAATGTTGACGAGGGCGTGTTGCACCCCGCTAATTGGCTCTCCACCATGATTTGTTTATTCTCGCTTATTTTTTGTACATGCAACCGTAAACTTCATTCCTTCGTATTGTCTTGTCTGTGGGGCACCTAATTGTTTCTGTGTTTAATTCTAAGGCAGACGGCAATCAAGGGTCGAATTAAAACACGATAGCGCTAACATCAACAGATTATCTGTGACCATGGTTACCATGTGATCAGATCCCTTGTCTTATTCAAGGTTCTAACACTAAGATTATCATGGACTCAACACAGTATTCCATGCTTCAGCTACCCGCCATCCCGCCTACAACAGAATTTTTGGGGAAATTCCGGTTCTACATATCTCTGTCTTCCACCGCCTCGTCCTTCACTCTATTTTCATTTGTCTTCTGCTTCCTAGTTCCCTCTTATTTCTGTGTTTCATTCACTCGTTTCCTTGTGCATTTGAATATATTTTCATATTCTTTTCCTGACTGGAACTGCAATGAAATAGCGTATAATAGCGACTTTTATGTTGAATCCAAAGAGTTTTCTCTCTCTCTATTCTTTCTCTCTCTCAAACTTGCTGATATACAAACAAACAAGCACACTCTTTCAAGCTCACCCACTGACAACCCACCCTCCCCATCCCCACCCACACAGTTTCCTCTGTCTGCATTCCCAGTGAGGTCTGCAACAAAAATGTGTTGTACAGCTGAGGTACAAGGTTCGGTTTCAAACAATGTTTATTCTTCACAAGCTGCGCCACACCTTTCATAATCTAAACAATATCCACTCTTTTATTTTATTTTTTTTTAAATAAGACTTCGTCGTCGCTTGCGGCCGGTGAAATAAAGATGTGAGAGACACTTCACACCGCCATGACTCCCAAGGGACGAAGCTGATGAGTGAGCTGCATTTAATTCTCGCACAAATATGTTGTATCGACACCATAAATAATTGAGAGACAAATTGGAATGAACAGCTAAACATGGGGATGGGGATAAACGATTTGAATCACGTGACGTATCACGTGACGTCTACGTGCACGCGTCGCGGTCATGTGTCCGTACGTGTCCTTTGTTAGCGCCGTCGTCTGTAATTGATACCAGCCATCTTGTTTTAGCAAAGAATTGTAAGCTGATATGTAAAGGTTCCCAGGCCATGCGGAACAACCACAGGTTGCATCCTCCTGTCGCCTGCCTACCACCGGGGCTCCATTGCGTCTCTAGAGAGACTGACGCCGACCTGCAACATTTCTTCGGTGCGTCTCCATCACTCACTCACGCACACGGATGATAAAATTGCAAGATCGGCAGCTGGAAACTGAGGTTCGCGACAGAATCTCAAATGAAGCTCTAGATGAGAAGGCTAGGACTAGACATGCGCATTGCAGCTTCTTCCGGGTTCTCTCCCCTCCCTCACCCTCTCCCCCGACACTACAGTTGCGCGCAGTCCTCCTGCGTCTTCGACACTCATTAAAATCTTGGGTTATCTTCCCTGTTCGTAGTCTAGGTGACGCACGCCCACGGCCAGGTGTTCCGGTGACGTAACGTCAACCTGGGAATTTAATGGAAACCTGTGGTGGAGTGGTTTAGCGTCGTTCATCACGCTGTGAGCAAGCACCGGGCGGCAAGCCTGTGACAGACAGGTCGTGCAGATGGTTACACAGTCCAACTATCATTTCTACAAACAAACACAGCTTTTCGTGTCAAACGTGACAAACAAGGAACTCGAGGAGTGACTTCTGGGGCCGAAACAATAAAAAGGAGGTAAAGCTACCCCTGGGGTAGCAATGTGTTAAACAAACAGGCGAAGGTATCTGATATCGGTATAGGACCGAGAAGTCTCAATCTAAGGTGTGGGGCCATAGTCTCATCGCGTCGACATTTTCCTGATCGCTAAGCTCCAACGGCCCGAGAGCTGGCCGGCCGCTAGGCGAGCGCCATGCGTGCGAGAAATGTCGCCCGTGTAACCGCACTTCAGCAATCGGGCCGTCGACACCCTGACCTTGAGGGAATACCTAGGGAACTCCAAGTGTGCGCATGCGCGAACCAACGTTTAGCGAGAACAATGGAGGAAAAACATGAAGCAGACAACATACCGCCATATAAGAAGCCGAGAAAGGCGAACTGCATGACAAACAAACAAATATGGATCTTGTTAGAAGACTGAAGTAGTGTTCGTTATCTTCTCTTTTTATATATCTTGACTGTGCTTTTGTTGTTGTTGGGTTTTTTTTTTTTTTGTGAGGTAAGGTTGGAAAAGGTGTGCTTAATGAGTTCGTTGACAAATGAAATAACTAATAGAAAGAAGAGCCCTATATGGCAGCGAATTGCAAAATTGCCGCCTCTTGTGGCGTAGAACATCGCAGTCTTGTAAGTTGGTTCAAGACTTGATACAAAAAAAAAAAAGCGACGTCCGTTCCGACTCACTGACAATACCGAAGAGAATCTTCTTCTCCCCGCTCCCATCAAGTAAAAACACTCAGTCACACAACAACATTCAAATCAACACAGCTTTCTTTCCTTTGTTCTTCCAACAAAACAACCTATCAACACCAATTGCTTTAAAAAAAAAGACCGGCCGGCCATCCCAGCATTGTGCGATGCCTCAGACTGTCGACACTGACAGCCCCATTAATTGGGGTCTTTCACACCTCCCCCTTCCACCTAATTTTCCCAGGCCCTTTCCAGGCTAACAAAGCATTTAAAATAAAAAAATAGTACAGCACGTTGGTCAGCACACATTTTGAAAGGTACCTGTAGCATAGAAACTAGGGGCAAGACATACTTGCAATGTCGGTGTGACACTGCGCCCTCGATTCGAAAATGTTAAAGTCTCCTGAATGTCGTCGACGATCTCCAGGATGTCAACTCTTAGAAATTTTAAACGTTTGTATATCGTTATGTCATCCCATGAATCGATGGGATTACTTTGATCCCGAAATATCCTGTTTCTGTGAAGATTTCGGTCCGTGTCATACAGCATAAACAACACGGCGGCCATGTTTAACGAGCCCTTCGCGAGTTACAGGCGCCAGCGGCCGTCTCTACACTTACAGGCCGAATCACCCGCCAGAGCAGCCAAAAGATGCGACATGTCTCGGCCTCTAAACCACATAGAGGGCGCTCGGACCTTTGATGGCCTCTAAGTGGCTTAGAGGCCCGATGAGACTACGGCCCCTGGTCTATATCTAGGGCCCCTCTACAGGTTCCCATGGGTGGCGGGGTGGAAGATTTAAACTGTAGATAAACACAGACGCAGACTCGGATCCATAACTCTTGTCTTCAAAGCAGCACGGTCCAACAAGCAGGCTACACCTGCGAGGGCAAAAGTACTCAGAGGTAATAAAGAGAGATAAGTGGCTAGAGTTTTTGAGAAAGAGAACACACCGTCAGATAATAAAGAGAACCAAATAGCCTGAAAAAATATTTTCTTTTATTCATTTGTTTATTTGAGAAGCCGGAGGCGGATAGCGAGTGGCTAAAGCACTGGTTAGAGTAGTGGCATCCGAATCCGGAGGCATGCTGATTCGATACCCACGTAGCGCAGTGACCCAGCTGTCGGGTACCTGACTCATTAGAGCAGGGAAAGGTAAGGTAGAAATGGAGAAAAAGCAAGCATCCCCATCAGAAAAATTTGGCTGACTACCTCGATCTTTCTTGAGAGGAAGAGTGCGACCTTACCACAAAAATAATTTACAGTTAAAGTGTAACATATCGCTCAGGCAAGCCACACGAACAATTTAACCATGTTATTAAGCTGCTTAAGTGAAGTTCTGATATTGTGCTCCTAAAGAAGAAAAAAATCATCGTATCTCCGTACATGGCCTTCCACAAGTCTTGATATTTCATACAAGATAGTAGTGTAGCATGTTCATCCAGGTTAGTAGCTCTCTCTCTCTAACGAATATGCTGTTATGCCTCACTGGTTCTACATCTTATTTTCCAGTCTATAAAAGTGACAACCTGCTTTTGAAACTATTTATTATTGGCTTTTCTTGTCCTGCAAACTTGTATTAGCAATGTAATTTTACTGTTTTCATTTATCCCTTAGGCCCGATGTCAAGATGATTCTACTCACGTTTACTCAATAAAGGAGTTCGAGTTTCTCTCTCTCATATGATCTAACCTGATTCAGACGATAATCATCTGTTTGTTTACATTCAGACGATTGTCCGAGGTATACCGATATGAGAGAAGAGTATATTCCACCCAATTTCTATAAATGTCCAACACAATTGAGATTTTCCGTAGTCAAGGTTGATAATAATCCAGCACCGCACTCGCTTTTTCATTTACCTCTACAAAGCGTTAGAATGGAGGAATAACGATGTCACACACTAGTCTTTATTTCCATAATTTTGAATATGAATAACTCAGTGAATATGCTTTTGTTTAATGCATTACCAATGTAACGAAGTAATGTAATTTGACCCTCTTAACATGGACCGATACCAAATCAATAAAAATATTCGTTCGGTTGTTCTACTTCTCTCTCTCTCTCATGATCCAACCTGATTCAGACGATAATCATCTGTATGTTTACACTCGGACGTGTGTTGTGGGCCTAGTGGGATGGGAGGAGATGGGGAGGGTGAGTGTGCGGTGTTGCACTCCCAGCACTTAGCACAGCAGCCCTTGCCTCCCCTTGAGTTCGTCATCACTTGCAACGCTTAACGGCAGCTTGCAGCAGCAGCACGCGAGTAACAACAGCAACATCCCGCTGATCCACGGTCTGTAATAGCTTGCAGCCTGCTGCATGTGCAGCATTTGCACCTCCGGCAATGCCACCTTCATCGCGATCAAAGCGATTGTTTAATCGAAGATGCGCTCGCGAGCGATGATAAGGTCATGCGAAAGGGCAAGTGTGTGTCCGAGGGACGTACCTGGAGCCGACAAACAGCACGCACCATGACTTGTTTTTTTGTAAACGTTTCCCTAAAAAAAAAATAAAGTAATAGAGAGAGAGAAGGCAGAGGAAAACCTCTTTTGCTAAAGAAAAAAACTGTAGGTGGCGCCAGTCGAAACCAGCGAAGTTTATCAACTTTTATCGCGTTGCCTCCAATGTTTGCGGCCATGAAAGATCCCAGCAGGAGTCGTGCTTTGACGTGTACTTACTTTGAAAAGCTCGGCGGGGAGCCAAGACGGAGACAGGTCTCGCTGCACATCCATCCATCCCGTAATGTCTTCAGTTTTCTGACGGTTTTCTTACCGTGTGACGTAAGATTGTGCAATCAATACCAATCTGTGTCCCATAATGCAATGTAATCCACACAAATGCGGCAGTTTTTTAACCAAGGGGAACATTTTTGATACGTTTTCGTTGATTAAAGAGCAGAGCTTCCAAGACCACAGGGGGTTGGTGGGGAATAGCATCAAGTTCTGGGGATCAGGTTCTTGCCAAGCGCACAGAACTAATTTTTCGCCTGCTCCATAGTTTATTTGTCGGGCTGGGTTTCGTGGCCTTGTGTATTGCCACAGAAATGATGATTTGCTTCCGCCTTGGTTAGATAATTCGTCGAACAAGATGTAGATTACGGGAAAACCTACCACTTGTGGTGGGGAGGAGGAGGAACAGAATATTTCTGGGAATCGAGCTACAGCAAATGTTGTCTGCCAGGAAGCAAGTGAGTAGACTAACCGACATAATTAATTAAAATGTCACCGTGTATTTTCAAAGAAATGCTTGAAATCTGTATTTTAAAAAATAGGAAATTTTGACGATGTCATATCTTGACCATGATAAGTTTTAAAACAGAACGCGACCGAACTCGAGCGAGTTAGACGGATAAAAACAAATAAATATAACAAGAGTGAGAGATGAAGACAAAAAAAAAAAACCAGCAAAAAATACTTTACTTTTTTAGTTATTTCCTTATTTTATTCTTTTTAACTCTTTCGTTGTAAGAATAAAAAAAGAAATATATTGCTCCCATCTCAACTCTACAAGCATCAGCAGCGTAAAACCATACTGTATACAAAACGTCACATGTGACGTCAGACATCAGTCATGTAACGGTTACCGTGACGGATCATTACAGTTATCTTCGCTCCATTATCCCCCAGCGACCTCTGTGGATGGATCCTGTTGCAAGCTCTTCCAGAACGAGTCAAAAACTAGCACACCGGCCGGCTGGCTTATAGTGCTAGAGTAGACAGAACAGAACAGGACACGTCTGTCTACGTCTGGCTACGTCTTCACGATCTCTCTCTACAAGATGCCTATCTCATCTGTTTTGGCTTACGCCCCCTTACTTCGTCAATGCTTTGGCTGAAAAATCCGGTGTGCCGTTCATACATTTACACGTGAACTTTACAGAAAGGTCATAATACCCTCCCTTCCCTCCTCCCCAAACTGTGCATATCTTGTGCCGAGTCGAGGCTTGTTAATGTGAATACCATGTCCAGGGTCATCCCCAAAATTCTTCACTAGAGACGGTTGATCGGTTATCTGTCAAAACCCTACATCAGTTTTAAAAAAAGGGGGGGATGCCTGGTTTTCAGTCGTTGGGAAGAGCTTAATGGGTTGACAGGGTATCGAAAGACGTTTACATGCGAGGGCTGAGTCCCAAGAGATCGTCAATACCCCACAGGGCACCTCCCGGGTGGAATGAATGAGTGGGTAAAGATGGGTGTTATTTGACCCTACGCCAAGAAATGATGTTTGATGACTGGTCGACACTCTGGTGACTGCTTGCCCTTCTAATGTTTGGCAAGAGTTTCAGAAAGGTTTGCAGTCGATGTGAATACAGTGATGGGCGCCGTTACACATGAATCTAGTAATAATAGCAATAATGAAGATTTATGTAGCGCTATTCCAATGATTTTCTTGGAGCTCCTTACAAAACTAATATACAAACTGAATCAGCAACAACCAGGCATCATATTTGCAAATGATAGACACGTTCACTTGTACCATGGATGTGTACAGGTGGATTGCTGTCTGTCTGCCGAGACCAACTCTTAACCTCTTGCGAAGTTCTCCGCTGTTAGTCTCGGCGAGCCTAAGCAATGAATATGACTAAACCGGAAGTTTTGTGCACAACTGCCTCGTTTTAGTAGTTAACTGGGAAAAAATCGTCTGCAGCAGTCCAGTAAATACAGACACACGTTAAGTAGTCGTCGCTGTTCTACGCCTGGAAAAGCGGCTTAGTCATCGTCCTTATCACCTAACGACACCAACAGAAGCTGTGTCAGAGAGAAAAAATATCGGCAGATTATCCGAGAAGAAAGAAAGAAAGAAAGAAAGAAAGAATTTTTTTACTAAAAGGAACTAATTTTTGCAGCTCAGTGTCAAACTCCTTTTTCATTTTTCAAGCTTTGGCAAGTAACATCAGACAGCGACTGTGGAAAGGACACAATCAATTCCCAGCCCAGCTGTGGCGTGTGATGCTTCACATTATTAATCTCAGACCCCGTCACTCTCCCTTTTAGAGATAATTTCTCGGTCACTTTTTCCAGCAAGTTTTTTCCCCTTTTTCTCTTCCTTTTTTTTCATTCCTTTCTATTGTTTGCTGCGTTCGCTCCCAGCCTTCTCACTTGGGGGAGTTAGCATTAACTCTGCAATCTCCTTTCCCCTTGTCTATTCACTTTACGTGACCCCGTAATGGTGTTTGTACTTCACAAGCAGCTGTTCCAGCGGCCGATCATCGTATCTCAAATGCATCTCATTCCCAACCGTCAGCAGCTACACAACTGCTGGATAATGTAGCGGCCATGCTTCCAACAGACCGCGATCAGTCGTTGTGGACACGGCAATTAACCGGCGGAAGTGACGTGCGTTGATTGAGCGCTGACGGGAGGAGCGAGTGCAGCTCTTTGAGTCCGATTCAGAGAATTGTGTGATCACGTGATAGCAAGGCGTCAGGACAATCCTGTTGCAAAAAAAAAAGTGTGAATCGGAAATTTCCAAAGCGACCTCGAAGTCTACCCTTTCATGCTTCATTTAACACTTCGCTCAGCCAAAGGGAAGGAGAAACACTGTAAGAGGCTGGGTTAGCGTGCAGGAAATAAGGGGTCAGCAAGTACTTTTCGACTAGCAGCTCTCTAAGGACTGACAACACGAGTGCAGGGCCGACTGAGTGTATACAGCTCGACCACGATAACGATTCTGCTCTGGAACATTCTGTACCTAAGGCAGTAATGTCAGATGCAAAGTGCAGACTGCTGTAGCGAGATTCAGAGCGAAAACTGACTAAAAGGTTTAAAAAAAAGTAAATGAAGTCCACTAACTTTTCAGTAGTTTGGGTGTGAACTCACTTTTCCTGAGGCCATTCTTTTGTAACCATGATGCTGCTCTTTTCAGCTTCAACATCCCCAACCTTTTTCATTTGACAACTGAATCCATTCAGGAAAGTCGTTGTGCTACACGGGTATTGAACCTGTTGCCCTTCGGGTTTGGACGCTAATAATCTGATCACTCGGCTACCAGACCCTGGCTATAATAAATACATCGCAGATTGTTATATGTAAGCAATCTTATGCAAGATAGTGAGGAAATGGGAGAGGTAAACTGTGACACAGACTTATATATATATAATGTCCACGTACGTATTTATTGTGACAAAGTAAGTTATTTATTCTGGCATAAGTCCATCTATGCCACAGAAAGGTGTTGTAAACTGCCACAAAATAAGACGATTTTAATAAAGCCAATTTATAGAGATTATTTATTAAAGCTAAGTTACAAGTGTCAGTCCGTTCCTCGGGGGAAGATTTGTACCCCACCGGGGTTGGGGCGTGGAGCTTCACAACCTCATACTTTACTCAAGATATTACTTACCTGTGGAAAGGGTAAGTGCCTCAGTTGTCTGACGCTGAGCAATGATAAATCTTCTAGACATGCAAGTCCCAGACCAAGAGTGTGAGAAGTCTTACATTCGTTTCATTCTTATCTTTTATCTTTCTAAATCTTTCCTTCCGTCGTGGAATCGTGTTTCTGCTAAGTCAACAATTTCGAAACGGTTTTTCGTGATAATAATTTTTGTCAGAGTCTAAAGAAAAAACCGTTTGCAGTTAAATCATGAAAAGCGCCCTCTGTCCTGTTTCTCAGACACAATACGTATGCAAAATATTTTGCTTATATCTTGCAGTTTATTCCATGAACTACTTCCCAGAGAGGCGAGAAGCTTCATTGCTAATTTACCATTCCAGACATACTCCGTTCGTCCGTGACCTTTTTTTAATATTTGTCTGTGACCGACTTGTGAGAAGGTATGCAGCTAAAAATAGAGGACTTTAAAAGGTTAATGTAGTCGATGAAACTGTAACCAGGACAATGCCTTACTTATAAACCATATCGCGTGTATGTGTGTGTTTAGGCATTTGAATCCATAGAAGTTTAAATATACACATTTATAAATATGTATTCCCTCTTGAATAACACAAAAACAGTCACACATACACACATTCGTTGACTAGTTGACTGTGGTACAGCCTCCTTTCTGGACTCGTTATAAAACACTGGCAACCACCTTCACCCCGTCCCGCCCTCCAGTATTTCTGTTTTTCAAAAAATTTCAAGAGTGATGAACAGTCCCGCATCCATCTGATAATGCGTGCTTCCTTCTCCACCCGATGACAGCAACTCTGTGTGCAGGGCGAGAAATCCTACCCGCTACAACAACAAACATCAGTCACACATCTAGTCACCCGCTTTCTCTGTTTTTCCCGGGGTGGCTGTCTGTGAACACACTGGCGGCTGTTAGGCCAGTAGTTGGCAAAAAAACCAAGATTTCACCGACTGACTCCGAGATAATCTACTTTCTGCTCATATGTCGTTTAGAAAATACAACTCAGAAAGTCTCATGACATGAAATATGTAAGAAAAAAAAAAGAAAGAGAAATCAATGTTATCACACAGTGGCAGACCGGACATATTATTACATTTCACGCTGGGTAAGTATTTTCTGTTCTTAGAAGTGTGACATAGAAATACCACAACTAGATTACAGGTGGCTGGAACTTGGTGAGAAGCTCATGATGAATTAAAGAAGCTGTCTTTGAGAGTAGGAATCCCAGACTTAGAGGAATGGAGGCGAACAAGGAAACCAAGGAGTTTCCGAGAAGTTTGTTTTGTTAAAGAATTCTTCTGTCTGTGTGATTCCGACGGAAGTGGGGAAACCAAGCATGGAAACCATCACACACCGGTTCACACTCATTGTGTTGTGTAATTGCTTTCTTCTGTCATCGCCGCCAAACCAGCTCCCGCTGGTTCGCCAAATAATGACACTTTCGGTCCTTCTGTCTCTCCACAAAGAGAGAAAATTAAAGGATAATGCAGGCTGGGGACGAACAGGGAGGGGGAGAATAAAGACTGAATGATATGAATGACTTCTGACCTTATAACGGGAACACATGATGATTGTCTGCAAACTTCCTTTGGATTGAATGTCGGATGGACAGTGACTCAGGAAGCAGTCATTTTAAAGGCAGGGAGTGGTTGGGGATGGAGGAGAGGGTGATGGTAGAGGAAGGAGTCGACGATCTGCGAATTGAGCAGAAAACGAGACTGAGCGACCTTCGGTGGTTATCTGATGGGCAACGGACATACCACACGTGACTCTTCCCATGGACCCCTGCAAGATAAGGATGCTTCAGACGCTCATACATTCCTTGTAATCAGCTTCACTCGGCACTGCTTTGTGTGTGATCGTGCACGTGTAGTTCTGCTTCACCTAGCAGTAATTTGTGTGTGCATTCTCGTGTAAGTGCAAAAGTTCAGCAAGAGAGAGAGAGAAAAAAAAAAGGAATAGATAAACCAGGGAAAAAAGGTAAGAAGGAATGAACGAGCTTAGTGTATGAGAAAAGAGATCAGACACTTTGTAATTAAGCTTCGATTCAGCTCGTCTAGTTTGTGTTTATTTTCACAAAACAGTATTTTCTTAAAAGTAATTTTTTTCGCAGGCTATTACTCCCTTTTCTATTCAAGATGTCAATACCTTACAACTTCAATACACCAAACCGCATTTCTCGAATTTTCCTCCACCTCTATAGACTCTTAACACGAGGATTATTTTATCTACTCCATCTTCTTTCTGGAGTTTACCAGCAAACAAGGACGAGCTCTGTGCAATGTCAACAATGGAAACTTGAAGCCATTCCTATTATCTTCTTCGTATTGTAACTCTTTAGTTCCTCCACGCTCTTCTCTCGGCAATTTTCAATTCATTATTAATAAAAATAGCTTGAATTCCTGTCAGGCACATTTAATGAGAATGCAGAAATCCCGCTAATACTACATCAAAGGAGTTCTATTGATGTGCTTTATTCTGTGTTGTTATGACTACACCCAGGAATATGATAATGTTAATCCTTCTTTTTGTTCACCAGTCAGATATTTTTTATCTCTGTCATCTGCGAACTTTGCAAATTTCTCATCTTACATTGCTATATTTTCCTTAGTGTCCTTCCCGGAAGCTGGCAGCAATCAAAATAATATCAACTGACATGTTAATGGTTATGTGAACTTTTTTCTTGGCTCTTTCTTCGTCCGATTTCTCCGGTTAATCGCAAACTTGCATGTCCGACAATACTTGCGTGCTTCATTGGAAGATGCAAGGCACCAAGCTTCCTAACCGCCAACCTCTCATTAATCAGCAGAGATGTGAGTTTTGAAGGTGTAGATGTAGAAATAAACTTCAATTTAGTGATGGATTGTCAGCAGTCCCTGATTCAGAACACGCTCCAAGACAGATTGTACGAGTGTCTGGTCCATGTGTCCGAATTTCTGTTTGCCCTCCACGGCTTTTCATTGACTGATGGAATACAGATCGATGATGTCTGGTTTTGTGAAGATGGTATACCGGTATTTTCCTCTCCATCCCTCTAATATGTCTCCCCCTACCCCGCCTAGCTCCATCCTTGCTTTTATGGTGTCAAAGTTCATAATGTTAGCTTTGTAAATGGCGTGATCAACACGACTTCGACCTGGTCAATATTTTTTTCTCTGATTCATCTCTGTGGTCCAAGTGCATGTGTTCATATAATATAAAAGACAGCCAGCAATGTACATCACTTGGATTGATTGTAAAGTTTTACAATTTCTGTACAATGAGTATATTACGCTCATGAGTGTCTACTGGGTAGGAGTCTGTGTGTTTGTGCGTATGTTTATTTATGTAAGTATGTTAATGAATGAGAGAGAGAGATGGTAAAATAAAGGTGGAAGTAGTAAAAAAGACATCATTCTCAAAGTAGTCATTGCGCAAGTCGTTTTCTATTGTGCAAGATGTGTAACCAATAAAAAAATCTGAACATTTTCTCAGAAGCTTTCCGGTTCTCGATTAAAGTATCTTATTTCTCACATAAGTGCTTGGCTACTCGCGTTCACACTGACCACAAAATAAAAACAAACCACACGCCATCAGATCTTGTGTCTGAGACCTTTATGTTAAGAGCATGGCAACATAAAGCTTTACAGATAAGCCATCATAAAAGGTTTGTTTTGTTTGGCCTTTCTCCTCACTCAGTGCTGGGGTCTTGTTGCTGATTGAAGGTGGACATGACATGGTTAGTGTGAAGGAATTATTTGTTAGTGGTATCCATAGTTACGCCTTAATGCATTGTAAAAAATGTTAATTGTGAATGGTTCTGATTCTTGCATTTATTGTATTTGTCGAGCTTGCCTTTCCAATCGCCCTTTGGGATGAAAATGCATTTTATTGTTTCGTGTTGTGATGACATGTCACGGAGGAAAAAGAACCAAAGTTGCTCATCTTGCGCACACACACACCACACACCCGACACCCGACCCACCTTACCACCCAGTCACCAACCTCTCCCCAACACACACATGATGTGTTTTCGCATTCCTAACTTCAGTAATCAGATCATTATCCTGCAGAAAAAAAAATATGACCTAATCTAATCAGCGTAAATGAATCTAGGTTCTCTGTCTCTCTATATGTCTCTGTCTCGTTTCTTCTTGATTAATGCTTGTTTCTCCTTCTGCTTCAATCATTGTTCACATCACCTCTAGTTAGTTAAAAACTTCCCTGAAAGAAAAGTCGAAGAGACTGAGGTTTAAATTAAAGACACCTTCTCGCCGTTGAGCAGCAGAACTGTGAAGAGATTTACTTACTTTTGACTGTTCCTTGGCGAGTATTTCATTTAGTATTTCATGCTGAAGGTATTTTACCCATCCTCTCAACCCATCCTGTCTCGGAGGATAAAAGTCCGCCGCCATCACCTCCAACAGACACAAAAAGTAGATAAGAGGCTACACGTGGCTGGCTAGAGGAGATTACTGATGTAGGCGGGAGTCCCACTTTTCTCTGACATTTGGACTCATCCTCAGCATGCAGCATCAGCAATGCTGCTTACATGTCTGTTGAGCGAGAGTTTGGAGTTGGAGGAGGAGGAGGAGGAGGAGGAGGAGGAGGAGGAGGAAGAAATGATGCGTGTAGGAGTGGAAACCTTCCTATTTCTTTTGTTATACTTAAGAGAAAATGTTAAAGCTACTGGAAATTTTAGGTAATTGCGACAACTATTATCTCCTGTTTTCTTGCACGTGATTACATGTCACTAAAATAAAATGCGAGTTCAGTTTACTGAAGGTCTGTTTCTCCCCCTCGAGAATATCGTCGAGCTTTGACGACGTTGTGTGTGGAGGTCACAGGACACCAAAGGCTTTGAAAGTCGGGTGGGTGGGTGAGTTTAGGGTATTAGAACTTTAGTTAATACGATACCCTAACTCCAAACTTGTTTCCTATACATTTTTAATATAATTGCCTGTGTGATAGACCTTTGGAGGACTTTGGACATTTGACGCTTCGGCAATTTTTCCTAGTTAAGGACGGCCTTAATGATAGTGTCTGGTGATTGACAGCAGTCATAGTGGGAGCTACACATACAGATGGCTAATAACATTATGTGTTTGTGTGAAATGATGTTGGCAAAAATGAATATTATGCGTGGGTTCAGATGCTAATAAAACCATTAAGCTAATGGTGTTTTGTTGTTCTGATAATCAAAGAGATGTTGCAATAATTTCTGGTTTAGTGTTAGCGGGATTTTTTATTTTTGTTTTTGAATTTTCTGATTTTTTTATCTTGCAACTTGTAGCTTTTAAGTATAATAACATTGCTCCCATACATAAACGTTCTGTTCTTTTGTTTTCACGTTGTATAAAAGTGTACAACAATTTAATAATAAATTGAAACTTTAACCTGAAATTTTAAAGCAGTCAAAAATATTTCCTTAATAAGGTTAGATGTATACATATATACTCATTTTATCTCTTGATACCGTCATTTAAGTTTAAAAACCAAACTGTCTCTGTCTCTACCACCTTTATTGTATTTCTTCCATTCGTAGTTATCAATTATCGCATGCTGCTGTTATCAGTGCGAGGACTGAGGTTCGCTTCTTTGTCTCAAGGGGAAAGAATGCAACCTAATTGTTACTTTGTAAACTTTGAAGTTTTTATAAGATCGATGTTGGGAAGTTGTAAACTAACTCTCACAATTCTATTTGGTTTCCAAGGACCTGAATGTTTTATAAATCTCGCCTTGTTTACAACATCACGTGCAATGTAATATCGTCGATTTATTCTGATTTTCTCGTGACACGTGCTCCTAACTGCTGGGTATGGGCACAGGGTGGAAACTTAACTGCTTTGTTTTTCTGCTTGCAAGCCAGTGATTGCCCTGTTGTCTGAGACGGTCGTAGTTCATCGAAAACATGGATCGTCGTGATGGGTGATTTCCGATATGTCTTCATTATGTATTCGCCATCTAGGGTCGGACCACCAGATATTAACATAATAACAGTCTTTCAGAATGTGGTTTAGGAACCTGTTCTTATCTGTATCGCCCCAAACTCTGAATCCAGCTAGCAAAGGTGGCTTTGGAAAACTATTTCTAAACAAATTAACAGAACACAAACGTGTAGAGCGAGAGGAGATCTTTTTATCTCAAGACAGACACGGATTGGAACACTCTCATAACGGCTTTGATTTCATCTCAAAACTGTAGTTTCTTCAGATTTATAACTGTATAACTGATGAACTGTCCTGATTTCGACATCAAATAGCATCCATCTCTCGCTATCTTCAAAACTTTCTAAAAATGTTTGATGTGTCTTTGGATTGGGGCGAATCTCTGTAAGCTAGTAAAAATTCAAGCCCACAGCCATTACAACACTGGTTTGCCACGATTATAGGTAATAAATATTAAGGCTTAAAAAATTAGTATTAAGAGATTTATCACGTTTAAACTTGCTTGTTTAAACATAAAAAAGAGATTTATTTCCTCTGACTAGCCTTCTCCGTTCCGCTTGTCGTAGCAGCTTTGAGGGGGTTAAGAGGTTAATGTTCCCAGGCAGCAGTATGATAATTAGTGGTTTGTAACTGTGTAACATGTATACAGTCTTAGTAAGCTCAGTGTTGCGAGTTGTCACGATTGTTGAAGTCGCGTTCCTACATTTTCATTTTGTGCTTTAGTTTACTCAAGGAAGAGCGAGAAAAAAAATGTCGGTAAATTTAATCAACGGGGAGGAGCAGCAAGGCAATTGCTGGAAAAACGACGAGGAAAATGCGGGTATCGATGATGAAGCTGAAGGCCATGTTGGCTGTTTCTTAAGTCGGGTATGTGTTTCCTTAGCGCACCCTGGTCCAGTGATGGAACTGTCAAACTAAACATGAGCGTTACAGTGCTTGGGGGTGTGATTGGATTGAGAAAAATCTCAGTGCAAGTAAATTTTCCCCCCAAAATCTGGTTGAATACCCTTTGTCCTTTCTATTTTCGAGATACATCTACTTACATCACTATGCACGGAGAAAAAGATAAACAGCACACAAGTCAGGATTGTGTATTTACATTTCTGCTTTGAAAAGGCTTTACAGTCAAGGGTAGAGCTGCGACCATAATTCTTCATCAATTAAACAGTTCTGTGTACCAACGTGACGTCACAATTTGACCTATTTTTTTAACGTGGTGATATGTGGCGCCGTGTGTCTCCCAAAAGCAAGGGGAGTAACCCAGATTTGGACAAATAGTATCTTGCACTGAAACTTTACTCATTAAAAATAAATGTGCGACCTATTGGCCCCTTAATGGCTCTCTCAACAGGAGAACAATTATTTTACTCTGCTCGAATGTTTGGCAAATGTTCAAATGACGACCACACAAAACAATCATTATCACAGAGACCCATCGTGCGTCTTTTTTCAGGGGGAGGAGGAGTGAAGGCCTGTGGGATACTCTTAACCACGGTTCACGCTCAAATCTGAACAGCATCCTCCATTCTTTCGTTTCGAGTCTGATTAGAACTACCAGAAAAAAATCCTGCAAATCGATACAGCCTCAGAGAACGGAGCAGGTCTGCAACAGACAGAAAATAAACCTCGCAAATACCTGTTCTCTTCTTCTGTTTCAAAAGTTTGTTCATGGAATAATACCTTCTTTGGAAATTTTGACATGAAATGTTGTCCCTCTGTCAACAATCTCCTAACAGCAATAATAATAATAATAACCTTTTATTATTATTAT
>SRHC01000762.1:0-10787 GCA_004794325.1 Pomacea maculata | reverse complement strand
GATTTCACGGTAGCAGAAGGCAGTAAATCCCAAGAAAATCGTTTTTTTAAGGTTCTTTGTCTCTTCAAGCCAGCATAGCGTGGCAGACAATTAACTTTTGTATTTATGGACAGGAAACGTTTCTGCTAATGAGGTGGGCAATTAAAAGAGAAGAAAGAAGAAATAAAGACGATGTATACCCACATAAGCTGGAAACAAAATGGCATTCAAAGTCAAGTTTAAAAGTTTTTTGGAGGTGAGAAACCAATCCCAAACATACGAAACACTAAATAGTGTCATAGTTTGTTAGGACTGAGGCCTGCTGGTTAGGTACAAACTATAATTTAAAAGTTAAAAAGACAGGTGAATGATGCCATATGCCATATGGAATGTGAGTGATAAGCAGCTGATGGAGGACAGATCGACTTTCTTTGTATGAATCTTACTCTGAGATGATGTAGGGCTTTACAATAGAGAACAACATGAACTTCATCTTCTTCATTTATTTTACACACTCGACACAGTGGTCATATGCAGTGTGTCTTCTATATCGAAAATAATGAATTGCAATATCAAATACAACTACTCTAAATTTATCCAAAACTCTCAGCAAATAGTACTCTAAATTCATATTCAAATATCTTTTAACAGTGCCCGAGATCCCGTATGAAGAAATTTGCCTGTGAACAGATTTTGTACCCCTGATTCATCCACACAAACCCAAACCCGAAAAAAATAGCTTTGCCATAGAGCGAGAAGAGAATAAAAGAAAAGAAAAAGAAAATAAATAAGGAGATAATAAGACTGCCTGAAACCCTAGAAGGACGAGTGCATGCCAGGTTTCCCAAGCTCTGGAAAAACTCCCGAGGTATTCATTCAGCAGATTCTGGATGTTGTCATTCGTCATCTTGTGTAGGGAGTTGAGCTGCTATTTATAACCCTTAACCCTTATGTTCCCTGACATCTGTAACGGAATCAGCAGGTAAGAAAAGCGGGGCAGCTGATACCGACAGGTAAACATGTAGAGATAAGGCCACTGACGGGTATGTGAGCCCGGACATAGTGGATATGGAGGTATCCTCAACTGCTCTGGCATCCTCTGCTGATGATTCTCAAAATCTAACCGAGTGTAGCTTACTGACAGATTGCAGTTAAAACAGGCACAAACATACAAACACGCACACAATCACGTACAGACTCACATACACACATACGCACGCCCACGCACGCGCACCTATATACATATAGATATGCGTACTATTTTTAACTTATTGATACCCAGGGTGGGACATAAGGTTAAAGCTGACTCTTAACGGCTTTTTACAGTGGAAACAAAGATACTTTTAAAAAAAACAAACACGAAATTGCAGCAGCCTTTTGAGCAAAGTTGCAGGTGAACGTGAAGTGTCAAATGCTGAGGATAATTTACGAGCACGTGCAGCCTCCCAAAATAGAAAGGTTATTAGACGAAAAGGATTTAGCGCATGCGCGAACTTTCAGGAAGTTCGTCCGTTGCCGACAGACTGCGGGTTTCCCGGGGGCGGCGTTCTTCCGATGTTTTGCACATTAAAAAAAAAAAAACTAACTCGAAGGTTTGTTTTTTAGACCAGCTCTTCATGAAGTGTTGCCACATGTCATGTATATGAATAAGTATGTGCGAAATGTAAAGCAGAGTGTTTAAGGATGTTTATGTGCGCCCACATTTTCGCACTTGTTTACATCACGAGAAGAAATGTAAAACACATATGTAACTACCTTTGTACCTACCTACATGCATGCATACATATGCTGCTAATATTTGAATGATGAAAACATTCAGCACACAAATAGACTCCTCCACTCCACGTCCCTCTCTCTCTCC
This sequence comes from Pomacea maculata, assembly GCA_004794325.1. NCBI lineage: Eukaryota > Metazoa > Mollusca > Gastropoda > Architaenioglossa > Ampullariidae > Pomacea > Pomacea maculata. The sequence continues at coordinate 8,947 of SRHC01000762.1, read as the reverse complement.
TCTACACGCAAGCAAACAAACGCGCACACACAAAGCGAGAGATATACTGAGAGAGAAAGAGAGAATATGATCACACGTTTTTCACAGGTTCATGTTTACTGCTCTCAATTGGCATGTTCCAGGAGAAGTCTTCCACAAAAATAATTGAAACGTCTGCAGTTAAAATTTTTATGGGGGCAAAAGTGGTTTTTCTTGCGAAGCAGGTATATTTGCTGTGCAAGCCAGCTTAACAGTATTTGACCTGAGAACAAAATGGAGAAAAGCTGAATAGTTTTAACATTGAACAAATATATCATGGTGATGGCAGCAAACCGGATCTGAGCAAAACATCTTTTAGGAGCAACAACAATTCTGAGCTTTGAAGCTGTCAAGACAAATAACACAAAAAAAAATCCTCAAAAATTTTCAAGCTGTTTAAGATTTCAAGAGCAAGTGTTGTGCGTTGGCTGGAGTTCAAAACCAGGGAATGTAAATGGCTATAAATCGCTAAAGGTCTGCTCCTGCCGGTAAACTCGGAAGAACTAAAGGTCATGTTGCAGGGTTCTTTCCTCGGAGGGCAGAGGAAGCAATGAGTCAGGAACGTGAGCTGCTTGGAGCAGCAAGCCGCCATGTTCGCATCGTTTCATCAGGAGCGAGAAGAACTTGCTGAAGGCTTTAGTTCAGTTATCTCCCCATCTCCCTGTGTTTCCGCTACAGAGGCCATAACACTGCCTGATGAGTTGTCTACCTTTTCATACTATCATCATTGAGGTCATCTGGCGGTCATGAAAAGTAGGCGATGAAAAGCCAACCCTATGAGCAAGACAGACATGAAAAATCCCTTCCTCAGTTCATATGGAAGCTGTCCTAATTTTGTATTTAAAAAATTTTCTATTTCTGTGTGGTTTTTGTTTGCTTGCACGCCGTTCGATTTGCATCAAAACGACTGGGCAGCGAGTCATTGGTGTTTGAGAAGGAGGTTGACAATGTCGAGGAGGTAGAGGGTCTGGAAGTCCATACGCCTTGGATTATTCGAGAAGTTTAGATAAAGTGTTCAGATCATCTGGTTTTTGTTACATGTGAGGTCTTGATAAAATGTCACCGGTCTCAAGTCCTGAGTCTGTTTTCCTAGAAAAGTTGACTTTCATTTGAGACCATTTCAGATATTTTCAGCATCTTGCATGCAACACATCTCAGACTGTCATCTCGAGCATGTGAGTGAAATGGAATAGAGGTACAAGAAGAATGGCCATGTCCTTAGTTCACTTTTCTTGGACATGTAGTCTATATGTGTGTGTGTGTGTGTGGTCGTCAACTAGACTTTCTTTTAGCTGATTCCACCCTACACTTTTCTGGTACATAGCAACTGCATTTAAAGCATATCTCAAATTAAGATTTCATTTTTCTCATTCTTGTTAATCGCTTCTAGTGACATGAAATCAGGAAACTCATCTCGTGCATTCGCATAGCTCATCTTTAATATCCGCATTTTTCTCTTCTTCCTTGTTATCTTTCACCTTAAAATGTCAATATTTGTCCGTTTTTTTACAAATTGCAATGAAGCTCATGAATCACACGTGGTAAAGTTTAAAAAAGTTTCGTTAAAATTCCGTTTCTTCATTCATTCTTAAGCTGACATTTCATCCTTTAGAATTTTTCATGTGCCCCGAAAACGTATTTTAAAAAATAATAAAACTAAATCCTCTTCAGGAAACAGAAAAACGTTGCCATTAAGTACAAATAAGATTTTCAGATCCCCAGCAGCGTGTGTTTACCTGCCTGCCATTTGGGTTTGCACCTCATTTGCGCAGGTGCAATAGGATGGTGGCGAAACAATGTGAGTGATCCTCGCTCTACAGAGAAAGTAGAAGGGGAAATAAGAGTTTGGAAAGCTGAACTTTGCCAGTGGATGAAGGAAACAGAGAAAGGATGAACAGGATTCAAACACGGTCACAAAAGTGCGAATGGCGATGTGTCCTTACCCCCAGTTTGTCTTTGGAACATTCCGCTCGTCAAACAAAGTATTTTTCTGTGTTTCCATCAGCCACATGCCACCCCCCGGCGAGACTAGTTGCTGGGTAGTCATCTGCAACTGTGTGCCTGATAAGCTGCTGCACCTGTCATGCCTTGCTGACGTCATAGCAAGGTCGTGGCGGTGATTGTATTCAGTGCTTTATATTTTTATTTAGTCCTCGCCTCTTTCTTTTTTTCAACGGTCGCAACAACAGACCGGAGATACAGGTATCTAGACCTCCATCGTAATTACTTCCAAGGTATCCAAACATTGGTTTCCAAGTTAGAGATGGAGCTTGGGTATTACTATAGATCCCGATTACCCTCCAAGATGTTTAAACCTCGCTCACCGTTACCTCCAAAAATGTAGTCCTGGGTTTCAAAGATACCGCTACAATTTTTCTTCATGGTATCAATGCTTCGATCTCTAAGTACTGGGGCAAATGTAAACCCTGATGCGACTTGTACAAACAGTTACTTTGTAGCTACTGAAATGGGATGGGTATTTAGATGAAATGGAAGGCAGCTTGTTGGCTGAGTCTCTGGATGGATGGATTGTATCGTTTTGTAGTCACGGGGGTTTCTTAGTGGGTGTAACAGTTTCGCTGAAGCTTATGTATGTTTATCATTATGCGTCAGTCAGATGTTCAAGTCAAACTTTTGATCCACCCCATTACCTTTGACCTCATCGTCGTTTTTTTTAATTCATGTCAGTTCCCTGCCCTGTACTAGTCGTTAACGGAAGCAACAGCTGACAACTTCGTTATTATAATGTTATAACTAAATCACGAACTGATTTTTTAATTGTGTATGTTTTTGGTTTGAAAATAAACTATTAATTTTTATGTGCTTTTGTTTAAAAGGGTCATCATCTATCAATGACATGTCTCTGCAAATGTTGAACAATTCGGCGGAAAATGGCGCCGTGTTCGTCACTTCCACTTCCGGTTTGGTCCAAAACCTGTCCTTGGACGAGCATCAGTTGCTGCAGGACATCAACGACCGGCGGGCCACGCTTCTACTGCCAGCCATCATCATGACAGTGCTGCTGATGTTGATCGGTCTCCTAGGCAACCCGCTGGCGCTGTACATCTACGGCTGGCGCTGGCCACCATCGTCCACCAAGTACTTCCTGGTCTGCCTGGCCGTCATCGACCTCATGAACTGCCTCATCACCATGCCGACGGAGATTCTGGTCATGCGGCAATTCTACCTCTTCGAGAGCGACGCGTTGTGCAAGGTGTCGCGCTTCACCACCTACGTCATGAACAACGCCACCTCCGCCATCTTCATCGCCATCGCCATCGACCGCTACGTCCGCATCTGCCATCCGCACAGCAAACCCTTTTCGGCGGGTAAGGCCAAGGTGGCCTGTGCCGTGGGACTGCTGATAGGGCTGGCGGTGTCCTGGCCGGCCCTGGTCCTGTATGGGAAGATCACCGTGCAGGTGTATGTCCGCCAGCATCCTCCGCTCGTCGTGCGCGGGGCCATGTGTATGATAAACAGTGACATGGAGGATTACACGCTGGCTTTCTTCGCCTACCTTTGCACCGCAGTCCTCTTGTGCACGCTCATCCTCGTCATCCTCTACACGCTCATCGGACGTACCATCCTAAAGCGGAAGCGAGAACAGCGCAGGCGTAAAGAAGTCACGGCCACGACGCTGGAAAATCTCGGTCGAAAGACAGAAAGCTTGATGCGAAACGGTAGCGGCGGCGGCGGCAGTGGGGGCAGTGGTGGAAGCGGCGGTGGTAGTGGTGGCGGCGGTGGTAGTGGTGGCGGAAGCGGCAGTGGCGCCGCTGTGGAGAAGTCTTCTTCTTCCTCCTCTCCGTCACTTCCTCTAAAAGTTCCGCAAGTGCCGGACACCCCGGATGAAGAAACAGTTCCCGGGTGCAACGTGAACAATTTCTCCCTCCGCTGCAAGAAATGGCGTCCGCCCAAAGCGACGTTGATGTTGTTCCTCATCACCGTCGTCTTCGTCGTGAGTTTCCTCCCCTTCCTCATCATCACCATCATCCGGCAGCATCGTGGTGCCAGCTTCTACTCGAGCTTGACCACCAACGAGCTCTTGATGGTGAACATCTTTCTGAGGTCGTACCTGGTGAACAACTGCGCCAACCCCATCGTCTACGGCCTGTGCAACGCGCGGTTTCGTGACGAGTGTAAGCGGCTGTGGGACCGAGCCTTGCGCAGAACGAAGTCCACCAAACTGGGCTCTCGTCAAAACTCGGTGAGGTCGAGAAGTCACTGCGAGACGCCGAAGCGAGACAGAAAGTTCCTGCCAGACGGCTAAGAACACTCCAGGAGTTTCTAGGTCACAGTGACCGCGATACCTGACTGTTACAGAAAAGTGATACCAACTACAAACACCAGTAATAGCATACACATGCATACACTGCACGTGTACAGGTGTTTGTGTTGTTGTGAGTGTGTACCTGTTTTAAAGTATGGTCTAGTATTTATACCATGTGAGTTAATTTGGGAACGTTCATTCGTGGGTTTGTGTGTGTGTGTGTGCGCCCGCGTGCGGACGTGTTACTGTATTTTACTGTATTTAGAACGACAGCCAACGATGACACAGCGGACTTTAGCGAAGCGGTCAACGCGAGAGTATATTAGCGCTTCATTGTGCTGAATTTGTTTATTTGTTTGCCTGTTTGTCTACAACGTTCGTGCAATTTGACAAGCTGACGTCACGTCCGACAGACTTATTTTCTTACTGCTGCGTTAGCGCACGTTGAAATCGCTTACGTCGTGTTCACGTCCTGTTCACGTCGTATCACGTTTATTTTCAGTTTGATTTTTCAGAGAGCTTGGATAACATAACATACAGAATTCTTGGAGTGATACAAAAACAGTCTGCTATTATATTTGCTTCAATATTGAGTAGAAAAACCTAGCAGATGACTGAGCCTACACCTGGCTGTGGCAATGTGATGGATGAGTGTCAAGCTTCTGTGCTCATCAATCGAACCTTTTTTTATCTCGTGTTTATTCGGGCTCTGAAATGGAGTGAGCTGGTCCGTGCTCGAGATGAATAGGCATTAACCTCACCTGTACAAATGAGCGGAAACAAATTTTATTTCTTTTTTGTGCTTGCGTAGAAGTGAGTGTCGCTGGAGACAGCTGCTGTTAGAGTGCATGTGGAGACAGCTGCTGTTAGAGTTCGTGATGTAAGCAGGAACAGATGACATACAACTTTTTCCAAAGCCTTAGAGGGGATGGTCTTGCACCAAGAAACATTTCCAGAAGCCTTTCTGCTCAACACCATGTGGCTGATCGCTGTGCTCACCAAGAAGTCCTCCCAACGCAACTTCCGCTATTCTTTTCACGACTTCAGCTCTGCCTCGCCTTTTGCTCAAAACATTAAATGAAGTTTTCAACTCAACTCTAGCATCAGCTCCTCTGCGTGCTGAGATGGACAGCTTTACAAAAATTCAAAAACTGCGTTTTGACACGCCAATCCTTCAAGATGTTGCTCTTTGCAAACATCAGTCGTGACATCTTGATGCAGAAAACTCCAGCTACAGGTGGAAAATTACATTTCCCTGAAAATTGAAAAACCACCAACTGAGAAAACTTCATGTTTACAGAAAGTTTTTATTTTTGTCCCTGGAATTAACTTAAAACCTTTTTTGAATTATGTTTAACCTGACACCCACCCTTTAATTTTCCCTAGAGTGCAAAAATTAGCATAGCTAGAGCTTAAAAGAAATAAACTTAGAAATGTGTGTTTGTAAAGAATGGTTGAATATTCAGACACACAAATATTCTTATATTAAATACGTAAAACTTTTGATAGGTTGCAACGGTACTCTACAATCACATTTTGACGAAAGCTTGGAAAATTTAAGGCATGTCTGCTGAATAAAACAAATGGGTGAAAGAAGAGTAAGATAAAATTAAACACTCTTCAAAGAAAATGGAATGTTAGTAGACTTCCTCCGACATCTGAAATTGTGGTAGATGTGGTAGCAGTGAACGCCGCCAGCATCCCGCTTTCTAGAAGTTTCTTCTCACTTCCTTCAGAAGATATTCTGAAGCTGAAATAAATCTTCTTTTGCAGAAGTCCTGGGGCAAGTGTACAGGCAAGCTTTACACTATTATGGTTTATGCTTCAGTAGTACTCGACTGAGAAACAAAAAAGTTTTACCTTACATACACACATACATTTTTTTCATCTATGTATGTAGGTTGCTGATTGTAGTTTGAGTAGGTTGGTGTCGTTATGAAAAGAGTCCATGTGAGAATGATGGTCCCTGTGTGTCTATTCATCTCATTGACCTCAATGAACGCTCCTCCCGCTGACAGTATTACACACAGTGGCGATGCCTCCCGGCTGAGAGAATCACCCACAATGACAGTGTCGTCTGCCCACAGGTGGTGGCACTAGCCGCACATGTTGTAGAACCAGTTTTTAAATAAAGAGCACCAATGATTGTTTATTTGTGTCAATCGATTGATAACAGAGATGAAGTGCGGTAGTCTTTGTTGAGTGATGCATGTCAGTCATCGGCTTGCTTTCTCTTTCTTTCTTTCTCTCTCTCTCACACACACACACACACATTTTATTGCCTCTCCTCTTAACATCTCTCTCCTGTCTTTATTGTCTAATAGTAGTTTTCTAAATCAAATGAATATGAACAGTGATCTCCGCTCTCTCTCTCTCTCTAATAACATTTATCCTTTCTCACAACTGGAGAAGAAGGGAAGAATAGTTCAGTAATGTGCATACGAGAAATATTCATTTCTGTCTGGGATCGCTAATGTGATCAACTGATGTAAAGTACATTTCTGATAAAGTGTAATTATTTCGCTACTTATCTCCCTATCTCCTTCCGCATCAGCGGCTACAGCACGGGTGTCCTTGACCCCAACGATTTTAGGGAAGGAAAAGGAGGAAGAAGTGATGGGTACATCCCTCACACGCGTGCGCGCTCGCACATATACATATATATCCTGAAAAACACATTTTATCCCCTCCTTTATTGTGACAGCAACCTAAAAACTACAAGGCTACGAGATTATATTTTCATTACTGACACTCATTACTGATGCGTGCGCAAAATATTTATCTTTAATTCTTCTGAGAGGTCTTGGAGTTTAACTAGTTCCTCAAATAAACACAGACCTTTCAGAATCCAAACGATAGTTAACGGCTGTGAAACAGAAACAAAAATAATCTGTCAATTTAGCAGATCTAAAATGTTTCTCTTACTTTAGTGGTTGTGTGTTGCTGCTCGCAGTCGACGATCAAAGGGAATTAAGCGAGATACTAGCTTTACGCCAGTTGTTGTCGTTCTTGGTGTTCTACTGGAAGAAGACGAAGTGGCTTCACTACAGTCGCAGCCTCGTAAAAATCGAGCACAACTCTTACAGGTGGGTTTGTTATGTTAATAATTGTTTTATGGTGTGTGTAGCATGCCAGACATCTTGTTTGATTGCAGGAAGTTTATATTTGTCCTGGGCATGGTATGAAACAATGGTGTAGTCTTAAACCTAATTAGTATAAGGCACTGATGCCCAACCTTTTTCGGCCTGCGGGCCATATCCATTTCGGACAGCCGTGTCGCGGGCCACTTCACCGCAAAAATACAAAAAGGAAAAAAAATAGAGCAGATACCATTTTTTATTAGAAACATGTTGTACTTACCATTAATTATGTAGTAATTAGTGAGATATTTGAAGTTGTTTTCCCGAAACCAACTTCTGAATGTCCGGCCTCATCGTAGAGACACCAAGTCGGAGCACTGAATCGAAATGTTCGTCCATCGAAAAAAAGATTGGGAAACGCCCCTACGTAGGGATAAATACTTCTTCTTCCTTTTTTTCCGTTTTTTTAGGTCTTTTTTTATTACTAACATGCCGATTTCCTGCACTGTGGGCAGAAGTTTCGCGGGCCGGATGGCACCGCGTCGCGGGCGGATATGGCCCGCGGGCGGATATGGCCCGCGGGCCGTAGGTTGTGCATCCCTGGTATAAGGTCACGAACGTGAAAATTCACACTTGGTGACATCTTGAACCTGACATTATATCACACTTAGAATGTTTTAAATGGCACGCTAGAGACGAAAGGTCAAATACGCACTGCAAACAAAAATCGGGTTTTTTTTCCCTCTTTGGTTGAATTACTATGAGTAGTATGTCTTTAGACATTTTTTTTAAATGCTAGATTGCAGACAACGCCGAATAGTATTTACAAAAATACTAGGAAGACTCTTTACTTGAGTGAAGAGTATGTCCTTGGACATTTTCAGAAAAGGCAAAGAAATAACCTCACCACAATTTTCAAAAGACCTTATAGACCTACCACCTTGTAAACATTGATGTTTTGTGTTCATAAAGAGTAGTGTTATGTTTCTCTAATGTTTTGTTATTGGTAGACAACACATTATAAGCATTGATGATCTAATCACTCACTGCTTCAGGATTAAAGGATATTTTGTGTACAAAAACTCCTATTCATCACTGCCAAAAAAAAAAAAACATACAGATGAGTCTTTGCTAGAATATTATCTTCCCACTGTGATACCTTCTTGCTGACATGTTGGTTTGCCCAAGATGTTGACCTGAAGGCTACCATTCTTAGAAGAATTAACACACTGAAAAAAACTGTTGAAAGATCTCTTTGTTATGAGAGGTCTGAACTGTGTTCACGAGCTGTGCGGACGCTTTTTTTTCCAAGCTCTTCAATACAAGGTGCATTTTGCCTAGTTTTACGAAAGTTCTTCATATTTGTGGTGTGTTGTGCAGAAAATACTGATCTCTCAGTTACAGGCTGCATAGAAAAGTAAATTTTATACGAATATTCAGTCAAAATAGTTGAATTTAAAAAAATTACGAAAGAAGCCCGGTGACCACAGTGTTCAACGGAGAGTGAACAGCACGGCGGTAGCTTTGTGTGTGATTCATGAGTGTGTGACACCTCCACTGGACTCTATGGCCCGCTCCAACG
>SRHC01000761.1:410084-480926 GCA_004794325.1 Pomacea maculata | reverse complement strand
GTGAGCGTGCACTGCGCATGACTGAGTGCACTGGGTGCCAGGATGGATGTGTTCATGCATTTGTCATTACTGGTGCATGTATGGGTGCACGGTTGTTGCTGTTTATTGTTTTGCTGGTGGTGTTTATAGCTTTTCCTTTTTCTTGTCGGTAGCTATTTAAGTACAAGCGCACTTGTCTTGTCCGTACGGAACCAGTTGTCAAGGACAGTCTTGAGGATCTGGTTGCACGTGGCACGTGTCGTGGTTAACAATGGTGTCAAGTAATGTCTTTTGGCCATAGAATATTAGTACACATTGATTTCAATAAAGCGACCTTTCACCTCAACAGTTGATAGTCACAGCATTCTAACAAATCCATGGAGTAACAGGTGTCAATATGATGATTACATGTTGGTGAGTAACAAAACGACATCTGTGTCACCGCTGCACACACCTATCAGCTGCACCACACCTTGCAGGCGACACACGCTCCCTGGGACACAGTTCGGCATCCACGACACACGCTCACACAAATGTCTTGCTCAGCAGAACTCCGTCACGGTCAGTGAGATGTGAACAGCAACAAAAGCTGACAAGCGTTCACCGTTGTTCTAAAAATAGTATTGTAATGGCGGGGCCTTTTGTTCTGGAATATGCTGCCGGGAAGATGAAAGGGCGATTTGTTGGAGACAGGGGGTGAAAAGTCAGACGATGACTTGAAGTGGGTGCAAGGGAGTGCACGCAACAGCCGGAGAGTGCGTCGTCGAGATCGTTAGCGCCACTGACACCTCCTCGTCGGTGTCAGCGGCCATCTTGAATGTCTCGTGTTATCACCGTGCCACGCCGTGCCATGTCAGTGTCATGCATCGAGGAGGAAGTGCTGTGTGTAATGGTGATGACCGTTCTCCTGTCACAAGGTATCACCACAACTCACAGTTAGAAGGCGGCCACAGCATCATGCACGGGTATGGGAGCAAGGATCCCCGACACCTCTCTTTACATTGTAAGCATTCTCGATTTAGGCGGCACTCATTCTCGATCTAGGCGATGGCCTGTGACAGACTCAAGCGAAGATTTCTTTCTTTCTCTCTCTCAGCACTTACGTGGGAGCTTATCACAATATTTCGCTCTTGATTGTAAAACAAACCACATTCGGACTCTGAAGCTCTGCAACCTCTGTCTCACACTGCCTCAGTCTCTCCTGCTCAGGGCAAAACACGAGGAAGCAAAATTTCACACCGATGGCGTCTTAAGCTAACCTTGGAGATAATTGTGTTAATTAGTTTGTGAAGGTCTTGCATGGCCGGCCACAACAACAGGTGTGCGCATGTCTACTGCAGTCCATGTAATGACTAATGGCGGCTCGTAATGCAAAACCGTTGGAGGAAAGACACAGGCACAGAATACAAAAGTATACGCCTCTTCAGAAAGGTTTAATAAAAGAAGTGGCGGCCATTAAAATTTTAATTAAAATTAAATTGTATTAGAATAGATGCAAGCACCGCTGCAAAATTCTGCGCAAGGTAGTGGAGTGTAGACACGAGCATCGGCATGGAGGGAAGGAGACACCAGAGTTATTGCCCCTACTTTCTGAGGCCTGCCCAAAGCTAAAGATGGATTTAAACCACAAATATCGTTAGTGTGTATTACAGAGTAAGTCAGAATGCCGAGAGAAGTGCAAGATAAATAAATTCATTAAAAGTAGCAGATATGTAAACACGTTTGTGTACAGGATGGAGATAAACTGATGTACAGGACTTTTCTAGTTTGCGATCTTTGTTTATCTTTAGCACGTTGTCCTACATGATTGTTTATTGCGCACGGCTACAAAGTTTTGCTTCCTCTGTTAATACAACTCACGTGAAACAGCCTCATGTATACTGCTCATTATGTTATCATGTCACACACGCACACACGCACACACGCACAGCCGGGGTCATACCATGGACACTTTCTGACAGCGCGGACTGTCCGTCACGCGGGCATTGTTCTGGTCAGCGCGCTCCTCCATCAGGAGCCTGTCCGTGGTGTTGCAGCCCGTGGGGGCCGACACGTAGCGCACTTCCACGTGGTCGTGGTCCGGTGGCGCCCTCTCTGTGCGGAATTTCCGCCGGTGATAGAAGCCGCAAATAAGGAGGATGATGCAGAAGAAGGAGGAGATGGAGGTGCCGATGGCGATGTGGAGAATCTGGAAGCCGCCGCTCTTTGGACCTGTTCAGACACATACAGCACGAAAACAGTGAGAAAGTGCGGGCAGTGTGACTTGGTGACCAGCCCACGTGATCCAGACCACGTAATCAAGAAAGTATTTTATACAAGTATCAATCGTTTTGCTGCCAGGACGAAATAGTTCCTGCTTCTCTCAACAAAATTCAAGTACCATGAATCCCTACGCATGAACATCCAACGACAAGCTGACGGGGCGTCTTCAATAATTTAAAATATAATTATTTAATTTAATTCGTTTCCATCAATAACAGCATCATTATGAAAGGTCACACACTATTATGCTTTATTGTGAATACATAGTCACATATGTATTAACCTTTTTAAAATTATACAGGTGAACTACGATAAAGCGGATCAATGTTTACTCCCGAACATTGTATTTATGTTACTTGATTTTCTTCTTGTGCTTTCTTGTGTGCAGCCTCTGTCTGTTCTATTATTCTTGTTTGGTTGCTGGTTGTATTTTTGCATATTGTCTTACATCTGGGGTGGTTTAATTTGATCTTTTCCAAAAAAATTTAATCATGGGTTTGATTGCTTTTGCTCACGAATGGTTCATCACTGGCTTGATAACCTTTCCCCAGGTCTACAATAATGTAAAACAACTTGCATCGCTATACACATTACAAGCAGAGTTTGCTTTTCTATGATTTAGTGACATAAAGAGCAGCCGAAACTTAACATTCCAGGAAACAATAATTAAAATAATTCCTAATCCAAACATACTATTCTTAGGAACAACAACAGTTCAAAAGACTCTAAGCTTTTTCACATTGAAAAATCGCAAAAATGCAATCAAAATAGTGAAGAACGAAAGAAAACTTATTAAAATTAAAGGAAATTATATTTGAAGGCTTTTTTTAAAAATAAAAATCTAATGCCAATGGAATAAATTTTAGCATCTTTATTTCTTTCGTTTTAGGAAGATTAATATTTTCTCCCATAGCCAATCTGTATTTTCAGAAACATACTGTGCTAATTTTGTGGAAATGTTATGTTTAGTCCTAGCTAGTCTTCGACATCAATAAGCAGTCTCTGGCAGAAAGATGACAGAAACTCGAGAAAAAGAGGAATGCAAGATCGAAACAAGGTTGAGATGAGTGGAGCATAGTGTAGCATTCAAAGCAGAAGTGAGTAGCTTCGTGCAATAGTAATGAGTACTCGCATGAACCAACAGAGAAATGACAATAAATTTACATAGATATTTGGAAATCTGTTAAATTTGGTTTGGAAAACTTTCTTGTAATTTATTTACGCAAATAATTTATACCAATGCCTTATTAAAACTCAAGTTTAAGCGACCGCCTTCTGAGACGATCACAGCCCAACTGTTCATTATTTTAGACATTTCTCATTATTGCAAGCATATTATCCAACCGGTACATAGAAGTTCAACACTCAAAATATTTTTAAAAGTATTTTGTTCGAATTTTGCATTTCTAAGATCTTAATCCTCCTCATCATCATTATTATCGTCCTCATCTTCGTCGTCGACAACAGTCTGGGTTAAGGTCCTTAACTTGAGAAGTGAATGTTAATCTTTATTTCGTATTCCTCTTACAAAGTATCAGTAAAATTTAGAGAAATTCATAATTAGTTTTCTCAATGAACACATGTCAATGATTTTAATTTATTGAGCTGAACTCATTTATTTGGTAAGGACATTACACTCGTGTGGGACTTTCATGACTTCAGATGTTTTCACAAATGTAATGTGACACTTGTTATCCTGCAGGCAGAATAGGAAATAATATCAATAAACAAACTACGGATATTGGCGAATAAACAAAGTCCGCAGCGATCGTGTGTCCAAACAAACGCGCGCACACACACACACACCTGGCTTTAGTATTCAACAAAAGTATGAACAATAAGGCAAACAGTTTGAAACAAAAGACATAAAATTCAATGGACATTAACTGGATATAGTGAGTTGTTTGAAGTCTACATATCAGACGCAGAAGCGTGCAGACAGACAGACAGACAGACAGACAGTAGGTGCTCACGTGTTCACACTTCACGACACATTGTGCACAAGAGTAGACTGCTGTGCCAAAAGCATTACCACTCTGCAAACAAACTACAAAACAACAGTCAAACTATCCATCCAGTCATCTGATATTAAAGAAAACAATCTACTGCATTACACGAAAGCAGATTTGAAAAGTTGTTGAGAAACGTGAACTTATGTAAACCCTGAATACACGACAAGCCCAGTGCACGATCAAACAAGCCTGCAACATGTTGTTGTAAGACTTTCTGGAATGTTCAAAGTCCATGTTAGTTCATCTAGTGTGAGTGGCATGCGCAAGGTCAAGGTCTAGGTCAGCCAGATGGTTACGTCATTAGCAATCATGCATGTCGACAGCCAATGCCTTGAGTAGCGTCCCTTTACAGGAAGTGAGGATGCAGCAGCCAGCTGTAGCAAACACATGCATCGGCATTCAGGAGGGAGTAACTTGGGTTGTCTTACCTCAAACTCAATGAAAAACAAAGGGAGATAATAGGACATGGAAGAGAAGGAGAATGAAGACAAGGGAGGTAAGACTCGAAGTGCTGACGTGGCCTGCGCCTACAAAACAATAATGGAAACAAAAGCTTGGGTGTAGCCATGACTGTAGGACACATTAAAACATGAACAATACTTCTTGACAAGAATTAACTATGGAATCCAACAGATTTGTTTACATAATGACTGCCAATGATTGATATGCAAACATCAGTATCGCTAACTTTTATTTTATAACTTTCAAGAAGGGCAATGCTCTCTTACTTTCGTTCTATCTCTCTCTCCCTCTCTGACGAAGAAGGGCAAAAGACCCGAGGTGACAGTCCGTGACCACCAGGTCATGATGTGTTCAGTCTGACAGCCACGTGTCCGTGTGGACACAGTGTTAGACATGGCGATGGACTCATGCAAGCTGAGCACACACTCATGAGCATGTGGATGAACTCTAGTGGATGCTAAGGGCACGAAGGAGGAAGGGACATATTCTGGTTGAGCTGGTGGCTGACAGATGATAGATATGTAGGTAAAAGCTGAACTTTGTACAGATTAAAACTCTTTATAAAGAAGCCAACTGATCCCAGTTAAGGACTTGCAGCTGGTGTCCTCAGACTAAATGTGGGAGGAAAAGGGAAAATAACTGGAAGCTAACAGAAATCGCTTGCCTGCAGGCGAAACAAAGTGTTTGACCTGACAGACCTGTGGTGGTTAACTAAGGGGCAAAGGTCAGTGCTTTAGGAGCTAATGTAGGGATTGCTGGGCAAGGTGTGAGAAAGCTATATGATAAGGTGTAAGATACAAAAATAAATAAAATGGTAGCTGCAAAACGTCCTCGTGAAAGTTGTGAGGTAAAAAAAAAGAAAAAAGAAATGAAGCACACTCAGCCATTTTCGTAAACCCAGTGCTAGCAACACACTGAAAAAACCGTTACTACACTCGAGCAGTCAATGTCGCGGATGTCTTTGCGTTGTCACGTGATCACCAGAATAAAACTTACAATTGAACGGATTTCTTTTTAAAAAAATAAAGAGCTAAAAATAAAACAGTTGATGTAAGTGTTTTTGTAAGCTATCTACGTGGTGTGTTACTGTGTTACTTTTCTTATACATCTGCTACGCGGGTGTACTGATGTATTGCTGTCTGACTCTACCATATGTACATATACATATATAGAAGCTGATTAACTAGGTGTCAGTAATTATTAATGCAATACATGTGTGTAAACTACAATGCAGAAATTAATGTCCTCCTATACAAAAACTACTTTATACATCTACTGTGTAATAAAATATTTTGTGTATCTACTTACACATCTGTGTATACTATGATGTTTAGTCTAATGTACATCTACACTAGTGTGCATACAACTCTGCCTCTATACACCACTGGCACTGTATTTCTACTACTGTGTACATACAGAATATGTCAGAATACACCAGTGTATCACTGCTGTGAATATCTGAGAATGTACACTAGTGGCAACATCAACTGCGATGGCCGACAACGACTGGTCGCGCGACAGTGACGCGGCAGGTCAGCAGTGGTCTATTGTCGGGTACATGTCCACTACCTGCTGACCAGCTCTCTAGTCCAACAACACCCATACATGGACAAGGCTGAAGCAGGCGCTCACCGTACATACATTCGGCTGACTCGTCCGAGGTGTCTCCGGTGCCACAGTTCGGCTGCTTGTTGCACTTCAGACTCTCGGCGATGCAGAACTTGTTCTTGCTGCACTCAAAGCCTAAACAGTTTTCTGCGGACACGAGACACAGGAAAATAGTAAGGCTTCAAAAAACATTATTTTTGTGTATTAATACCGCTGCTAGTGTTGCCAACAACTCCAAATGTCCATCATCATCATCCTCATTATCATCCTCATCATAATCATCGTACCCTGACAATTGACGATTTGTATTTGTATTGAGAATAGCGAGAGTTCCGCAATACAAGGTGGGTTACCTTGTGTATGAATCTCTGTCCATGACAGCTGGAAGCCGCTAGCTCCCAGTGAGGCGGGCGATGTTATAAACCTGTCGAAAGAAAGAAATCCTAGGTTTCGTTCTCTTGTCGTTATTCTCACTCACATCATTATACGATCATTAACGATGATTAGTTGACAACGACTGACTGTTAAGGAAGCATCGCTGTATGATGGTGGACAAACAACATTGTCTCGTGTTCTTTCAATCACCAATAATAATTATGTAGATATTGTCAGAAATTTTGTTTAGCACTTCAAGCGCAGCAATAAAAATGTCAGATTTAAGGGTATATTTATTTCTGGTCGCACATTACTAAGGTTCCTACATACAGCTAGTTGAATCGCTACATGCTTAATGTACACAGGTCTTATTAAAACAGCAATACCTATCCAAACTCCCGTCTCCATGCTCAGACCAACCTTAATGTGAGTGAGTCGAAGGCAGACATGAAGGACCCGTCCACCTTCTTGCCACAAAGGGCGGCCATCGGCTTGTACGCGGTCCTGTCGTCGTAAATTTTTAATACGGCGTGTTGACAGTCTGACACAGACATTGGGTGATGTTAGAAGTGACACAACAACCAGAAGTCATAGGAGACATCAGCAGATGTAAGAAAGTCACTTGACAATCACGTGACAAGCGGACGTCACCAAATGTCAGAACTAAAGCAGCAACAAACTTCCTGTAATGTGATTTCTACACGTATATTCACACCATGTAAACTCCGGTCGGTTTGTACCTGTTCGCTGTACAATGCAACTGAACTCAAGAAAAACGCCCGTAACTTAAACTTCAACAAATGACTAGATATTTAAAAAAATTATTTAAAAATACAATCACGAAATGCATATATGTAGAAAGAAAACCGAAGAGAAAACAGTTAATTTAAAAAGAGACATAAAAATCAACTGCTTACGATTAGAGAAGCCCTCCATGTTTAAATCCGGGAGCTCTACGAGAATCTTGTTGAAGGAGCGACTAGCGCGGATGGTCCACTCACACACTGTCAGGGCCCGGTACTTGCGTGGATACAGGGGGCTGGTGATTACGTCCCCTGTGCCCTGACCGCTGATTTGATTGGCGCGACACCCTGCACACAATACAATGTGTTGAGCTGTCACATGCCGATGGTTCATACGAACTTCACAAAAACTGCAGAAGTCTAGTATCAGCACAAAAGAAACCAATGACTAACACAACAAGACTAAAGCCACCTGCCTGCTAATATCAACACAAACAAGGGAGCTCACCCTGTCATAACGATGCCAACAAAGCCAGTTACCTGCTCATATTACTACGAGCAACTCAACCTACCCTCTAATCACAAGGCCAATAAAGCCGCTGACCCTTGAATACCAACAGGAAGTCGTCAGTCCTCTGAGCAAACTACTTACTCTGATATAAGTACAAAGGTAACATGTTTTGCACGAGGAACCACTCACTGTCCTGCAGCTCTGAGGTCGGCACGAAGCTGTAGGTGGCTTTGAATCCGACGCTGGACTCCACTTCGTTGGAATGAAAAATGACCTTGACCTCGTTGGATGTGGCGTAGGGCGAGGGGAAGACATCCTTGTCGCAGTATTTCTCGGTGAGGGTGTAGTTGTTGCGGCGTCCAATGGCTTCATATATCGCCACGTAGTCCGCCCTGGTACAGCTGGACAGAAGCGTGTGACAGGTACCATGTGACAACTACCTGAGCACCTGGACAGGTACCTTAGGACATACATTATGTGTAAACCCGGGTAGGTACCATATAAGACATCACGTGGATGGTAGCACGTGACGGCCGTTATGTACTTGTGGCTATCTGATTAGAAGCGAATTTAGGGAAAGCCGAAACCTATTGTGCGTTTTTTTCTCTTTTTTTTTTCAATCTTTGGTCGTTTATTGATACAAGAACAACCTGGAATAAACATTCTGGAACATACTCTGGATCCCCAGACTGTGAGTCTGGAAGGATGAAGACTTCAAAGTTGATGATGAGGACCTCTCCCTGTAAGGGCACCAGGATGTACTCGCAGTCTGTGTTGTTTGGGTACCTTGCTGGATGTCGTGGGGAGTTGAATTCCCCTGTTTTCATTTTGCTGCTCTCATACAAAAACTTGCATTCGCCGTCAACAATAGGCTTCCCTTCGATGTCGTAATCTGGCGACAGGAAAATAAAGCAAGCAATTAAGGCGAAAAAAAGTAAACAAGAAAGCTGAGATTTGAAAGTTTGATTAGGTTTGCTGCTAATGACCAATATTCTCCTCGGGTGGATACTCACTCAAGATGTCGAATATCCGTTGTACCCCGCACTCTGACCCCCACGCAGGCAGGAAAGCCCCCTACCCCACCCTCCTTAATATGGTCGCAACCAGCTTTTCATTTCTTTCAGCAAAATAGAACCACAAACCACCCTCGGAGAATAATGATTAGTGAGGGGCGGTGTTTGCTCCCACTTACAAAGAAGCATTCACGATAATGTGATAAGAGATGGAAAGGGGAGATAATTGCCATGCATATCGCATTGACGAGAATACTCTAAACAACTCAGGCAGCAAGATGTTGCAGGATAAAGCCAATCATGCGGCAGAGAAAATCACAAAGTACCTGTCGGACAAACGAGCCTTTATTTGGAGAGCATAACGAGTTACTTCCCTTTGCTACCTTGCTCTGCGTAATGAACAAATGATTCTTCGTTGAATTTCTGTCAAGAGGACATAATGCCTTGTCGTGTAATGTAATGTCCTGTGTGTGCAACGCCATGTCTCGTCACGTTCCTGTGACGTCACTGTCACGTACCTGTGATGAACTTGTAGTGCGCCACGAAGTGTCCCCCCCGCATGGCCCCGTGAGTGTTGAGGGCCAGGATCATGCGCGGCCCGTTACTCAGGAGAGTTGGGGGCCTGATGATGCCACAGAACTTCTCCTCCACGTCCCCCCGATCGCTCAACCGGTCTCGCAGCTGTCCGATGTACCCAATCGCACAGCTGCAACATTGTCACGTGATCTCGTTACCGGTGACTGGACACAGTTGACAAGTTATTGACCATTGTATGTACTTACACAACTGCCTGTACGGGAACTGATGAACTGATAATGATTGTCTTGGAGAGATGAATGTAAAGGTTCATGGCTTGATGAACAAATGGCTTTAAAAATAAACGGCAGCACTATTTAATTAAATATGTGTTTATTTCATAAATCAATCTACATTTACTTAGTGTGTCTCAATAAATAATCGCAGTCTACCGGTAGCTCAAGGCGGTAAACAGAGCGTTGTTCAAAATGACAAGGAGGCTGACATCGAAACAACAAGAAATCCCGAGACATTGTTAGCTAGCTAGCGCTGATAATCCAGGGTTTGTTTATTTGTTTCATTCCTAGCAGCACACGTACCTGGCTAAAGGTAGTGGATACTTACTAGGGCATGTTGCCCGGGATTGAGAAGTCCGTGAACGTGACCCTGACCTTCTCCAGGTTCTGATGGTCCATCATGCCGTCCAGGTAGTAGTGGCACACGATTCCCTCCGGGAAGGGCTTGGGGTACTTGGGCGAGAATATACTTCCGTTGGACTCCTTCCTGCTCATAATTCGCTGGTCACACACTGCAACACGACAGGGCACGACCTTCAGCTTCACATTCACAATCACATTCAGCTTCACATTCATAATCACATTCAGTTTCACATTCACAATCACATTCAAAGGAAAGTAGTAAACTGCACTTCAGTGCTGAAGCCCTTATTGGTTGTATTTTGTTTGCTAAAATATTCTAACATACACTAACCAGGTAAAAACTTACATGTGCCGAGAATATGAGAGGCCTCAACAGTTATAAACCCTGAAAAATATGTAACACGCTTTAGAAGAAAATAGCGCGCAGCATCTGTACATCAACACAAACAATTCGAGTATGCACATATATGCAGCATGTCGCAACATCGAAAACAAAAATGTCCTTTGCATGCTAAACTCTGAATGTAAGCAGCATGCGAAACTCCCTTAGTACCGCTACAACTAACACGTTTCCTACCATCTATCTACACAACTGGAAAATTTCATTTTCAACAATTAGTAAAATTTGTAAAGAATTCCAGACGGCTTGCGGAGCTACGGGCCAATCACATTTATAAATGTGTTCTTACAGTGCTTTCCATGTCAGCAACAGCGCGTTTCCCCTTCAAGAGCTGTATTTTTACCTTCATAGTCATTAACATGAGCCAACAACTCAAACAGAACAGAATGCTCAAGAGGTGATTACCCAGATCCACGAACTGGTCGCTGAACTCATAGGTGATGTTGAATCCCTTTCGCTCGAACTTGAAGTCGGCCTCCTGGTCCATGACGGGCTTGCCGAACAGCACACGGCCTTGACCCGTGACGAACTCCACGTGCAGCGCCTCGGCGGTGGAGTAGAGGACGGTGGAGGAGTTGTAGTTGCCGCAGAACGTCCCGATCACCGGCGCCTCCTTGGTGTAGCCATCGTAGATCTTGACGAAGTCAAACGGACAACTGCACGCACAGGACAAATGAGTTCCAGACATGGATGCCAGACTCAGCAGACTGCTGAGCATCAAGAGAGTTCTTCCTCATCATGAGCAGCTGCTCTCCCTTTAGTCCCTCTGCCCTTTGAACTCCTGTCCATGTGCGTGTAAATGTTTTTGTGTGCGTAAAGAGGAAAGCTGGTTCATACCCATCTTCCGACCACCACCAACTCTTTAATAGCTGCTATGTGCACAAATACTTTTTCTCGTTTTAACTGCCTTAACGACAGAAACTGTGCCTTGGAGCTGACTGTTAGTTTGTTTGTTAAATTAATGTTTGTTCCAATTCCTACTTAAGAGCTACATGTTGATGATATATTGGAAACCACTTTTGTTTGCAGATTCTTTGATAACACTTGATGAAAAAAGAATAAAACTGAATAAAGTAATACATTTTTAAAAATTAAGTTTCTCTATTCTTACATACACACAAAGCAAGTGCCCTTGTATCAGCTTGAATTTAATCACGTGGTACAAGGAATGCACATGTTTTCAAAACATTGAAAATTTTCCATTCGTAATCTTAGATTAAAAATAAGCACGATGTAGAAAGAGGTTCTTTAATGGCTGTCGTGCGCATGTTCTGTAAACTCATTAACAAATAGTGACGAGAAACTGCGTGGATGTACCTACAGAAAGAAGAAGAAGAAAAAAAAAACAAAAGCAAAAAACAAACAAACAAAAAAATAAAGGATGAAGAAGACAAGACGTAGGTACCAGGACATCGAAAAGCTCTCAATGGGACAAACTAGTGATTGAGGGAGAGAAAAGGAACAAGGCAAACAAGTAAGACTGAATTAGCCAAACTAGTGGGTGTCTGAGACAAACTAGTGAGTGAGTGGAACTGAATAAGCTAAACTAGTAAGAGAGACTGAGTTAAGCAAAACGTTCTTTTCTGACTTAATTGTAGTTTAGTATTTTCTTACAGACGATTGTAATGTAAATGAATACTATATAAACAACTCGTCTTAGAGAAGGTTATCCTGTTGTTTTTGAAAGCAGTTTTTTGTGACATGCCGCACAATATACAGCAAACAGTTCCAAAAACAAACAAAACATAATCTGACATGATAGCAACAAAGACAGACAACATGACATTGTTTCATACTTACAAGGTTAGTTTATCCCCGAGACAGCCAAACAAGTTTCTTACCAAACCGCAATGAGTCAGAGTTCCTTTGCTAGGCAGCGCAAGGGACAATACTCGGTTACACCGCAACAACAAAAAATGGAGTTACTTCCCTTCATGCACAAGTCGCCGCAAGTGTACTAAGAAGCTAAGAGAAGTCGATAACGACCATGACGACTGTGTTAATGACGATGACAGCGTTAGGGGCAGTGGTAGTCAGTGGAGGAGCAGACGAGGAGTTAATAAAGACAATTTGCGTTAGTGGTCAAACTTTAAAATGTATACTCACTACTCGCCACCATGGAATAACACAAACTCTTCGAACACTAAGCGAATTCTCATCCCCGGCTTTCCCTGCAGTTTGTAATAACAGTACTGATTGTCAGGGTACATTCCTGGGTACGTTGGCGACACTATGTACCCCGTCAGTTTGCTTTCACTGCGTATGTTGAAGCCACACAACTTGGGTGGAGCCTCTGTTCCGATCTGGTAAATATCTGGAACAGACAGTTCTACAGATACTTTGGGATATCAGGGATGTTCCTTCACGCTGAGTGGCAGATATTTGATAAAATGTACTAACTTGACACAACGAGTAAAGAGCGAGGACGAGGAAACAAGATGGACAGAACAACAAACATAACAACATTACTGTACAGGCTCTCTTCAAGGTGATACACTAACCCATGTCCTTGAATATTCATTTCCCCATTAATTCCATTGATTGAAAATATTTCTTAATTACAACCACATCAACTACACAATTAAATAATAAAGCATCGCATTAACTACACTACCATATTAAACATATAAACACGATATTTCAATTTCAGAAACTATGTGATGCCTATTCAAACACCGCTGTAACAACACAAGTAAAACTAAACAAACGCCACATTTATTATAAAATTAAATACCTAAACATCAATAGTAATGATAAAACCACCCCTTTAATTACAAGCAACAGATTTCAAGTAATTAAACATCACTTTAATTACAAATAAAGGATATAAATTAAACACCACTTTATTTGGAAACAACAACTTTAAACAATTAACCAATATTTTAAATGTACTAATACTATTAGTATATATAAAAGGTGCAATGAAGCAGGGTACGTGTATCGACAAGTCTGAAGAATAATTACCCAATGTATCTTTTCATCCCTTCGAACTCTTCTTTTTTCCCCAATCATGAAAGCAGACGCTAAAGTGATGCTGCTACTTGTTTTTACATTAAAACTGTAAATGAGAACTTCTGGCATCCTGACATAAAAGTCAGCCACATACATAGTGGTGTACCACACTCAGTAACACAAACAGTTGATAAACAGACAATGAGCTACAGATAAGAAGACAAGCATTGTAAGACAAATAATTATTTCTCTTCCTGCCTGCTTTCTGCCTACCTGTTGCCCTGATGTCAGTCTGACAGTCAACTGGAAGAGGCACGTGACCAAACCCTACACAACAACCTCTCAAAGGTAAATCCAGGTGCTTCACGGAGTTCACACACTAGACTAGATGCCCACGCCCTCAATCACGTTTTATCAGCGCTTAGAAAGGAGTGAAGGAACCAGAGGCCAAAAGATAAAAAAGAAAAAAAAAAAACAAAGTGTGGTAAGGAATCGGCTAAAACGCTTCAGATTAACACCACTCGTGTTGTGGAATGTTTCAGGCTGTAGCTGTCAGGGTCGAATTTCAATAACTTCACATTTCTTCTTGCAATCCTTCTTAATTCATACTCAAATACAGAAAATATTTGCAATATTTCCTTTTCGTTGCATTAAGTATATATATATATTTCATGTTTCCTTTTTAGAGTGTGTATCCACACACAAGCGGTATTTCCCGATCACCATTTTGATATTTCCACAAACATCAGAACTAGATGCTAGATAACGCAGATGATGTCCAGGGAAAGTCCAAGATACGATCATCAGCTAATGACATTTCTAGATGTTGATCGGCTGCAAACCGTGGGGCGATGAAAGTCAGTGAGTGGAGAGAAATTATGGGATGTCGCCGTTTATCTCAGTTTAGCCAATCAAATACCAGATCAATGACTTCTGCAAAGGGAACAGTAGCGCCATCTGTAACAAGGATGGCTATTAGTAGTAATCATGGCGATCGCCAGAAGGCTGCTGGTGTTTATTGCAAACTAACTGCGGGGGGAACAGGATGAAAACAAACAAACAAACATCCTGCGCAGGGATGTAATCAGAGGACGAGATGACAGGAAAACAGTTCAGTTCGTTGTGTCCTTTCACCTCCACCCTCCACACTTCTGTGTATCCCGTTCACAAGGCAGCTAGAATATAATTGTCTTACCAGCCTACTCGTTTACAAGCTACTTACACTGTTAGACTCTTATTCCTATACAATGAGACTATTAGTTCTAGTTTAGCCAGCTGGTTGCATCTTCCTTTGTGAGCAAGAAGGATGTGTAATAGCGAGATCGCTGATTCCTTTTCTCTGTTTTCTTCAATTTTTAAAATTTACATAATTAACAAAAACCTTGAGAACCCCATTACAGCTCAACATCATAGGTACATTAATACGAAATCGCATCGAGCGGCAAGGACCAGAAAATTGTGGAACCACACACACACACAATCTCACGATCTCACTGCCTGTCATCAACGACAACACGGCGATAAGAGAGACGACATGCTTACTATCATCCAGGAACTGGTATGTGCCTTCAAAGCCTTTGTTGGTCTTGGCGGCGTTTGTAAAGAAGGAGAGGATGAGAACATGGTTGGTGGAGACGATCAGGCGAGGCAGGTTGTCCTTCCCCTCATCACAAAAGCGGCCGGTCAGCCGTGCGTCCAGCAGGTCGTCGCTTTCCTTCTGCAGCTCGGCGAACACGTCGACGTAGTCGTTGTCGCACCTGCAGCAACAACAGCACAACGATAACATCAGTGCTACAGCAGCAGCAACACAACATAGATGTCTAGCAGCAGCACAGCAATTATTAACCGATCAAAGGGAGGCAATACCTAGCCACCATTCATCCTCCGTCTAGAGTTACTGCACCTGACCTTGCTGGGCGGCAGCAGATGGTGGAGATGTAGACATCCAACTGTTGACACCATGCTTATTGTGATGACAGGTGCGACAGACAGACCTCAACACCACACCGGCACCATTCTCGTCAGTGCGATTATCTATCATAATATTATCTGCTCTTCTTGAAAGGGTCAGTCGGGTATCCAACTCCAAATTTACTGAGCGCATCGAGCACGATCTTACTGTGGACTACAACCAGGCATGTTTGTGGGAACAGGAATGTTTAAAGACAGATTGTGGCCACTTTTCTTGCCCTGTTTATTTGGCTGTTGCAGTTGTTTATATACAGTTTCTCTCACCATCCTCGGCGCGTGAGTGCCAGCGAGATGTGTTCGCTGACAACGCCGCCATATAAATTCTAATCACTGGCCACACCACTGACCACAGGCTTGCTGGCGGCCAAGCAATTTTGTGGGGATTAGTGGAGTAAATCTCATCACAAGCCCGGAGAGGACGCGGCGGAAATTGTCCGGTGAGATGGCCAGAGCACTTCGCTCAGACACCACGCGGTGTGGTGCAGGACGATGATGGAGTCCTCTGGCCATCTTCATCCCATCACAGCCACTGTCCCGCTACGCCACCGGTCATCTCGGGCCTCGTGCTACTCATCGGTCTGACCCGGCCTGACCTCCAGCCTCCAGGACCGGACGGGTTTATGTTGGAAATTGGCGAATGCATGGGGCGGAGTGAGAGAGGAGATGACTTGTCTCGCGACATCAACACCACCCCGCGGCCTCTAACTGAACTTATTTGCCGCCAAAATGGAGGTGACGGGCAGATGAAGTAGAAAAACGGATCTTCTAAATCGGTTTTAAAATTGTTTACCAGCCTTTCCTATCTCAGGAAGTATCTTAAAATCATAATCTAGATACACATCTACCTCGCTGTCCTCATTTCAAGATGAATTCACAACCATGATATTATCAGTACGCGAGAGTTCACCTGTGAGTTTATTTGAAGGGAAGGGAGCAGTCTATTCTGTCAGCTGGATGGCAGTTCCATGTTCTTCTTCAGTGAGTATTTTTACACAGAAACAAGTCAACCACACACACGTACACGTGCACATCATAAAGCCATGGCTTTTGTTCAGATCACTATTTCACACCGAAAATATTTATAAGCAAAACAGTTTCTCTTCATCCTTCTTGTAAAAGTCATATTCAAAAAGGAATAAAATAATATAAAAAGACAAAAATACAAGAAGATGCACTTTCCACAAAAGATTTATTCAGAACAAATCAGCAGTGTTCCCAAAGTGGACATTTGTGTGTCTGACTGATGCAGTTAGTTAACAGGCAATTCAAGCACGACCCTTTTCTGGCCGCTCAGAGAAAAAAATAGTCTAAAGTACGAATGATGCAGAACTTTTCCCTGCTTAAATATCGAGCAAGTCTGCTGCTTAATTCAATTTCCTGTCTCAAGGGAGGACTACTCAGTAACAAAGTCTGTCCTCGTCTTTTCCGCCTTCAGCTGCACGAAAGCCTCCAGGAAAAAAAAACAAAACCGAATGCCTCAGAAACAATCATGCACTTTAAGAAGAAGCTGCAGAAATCGACCTCATTTCTTCAGAAATCACATATATCTTCCTTCACAGGTTTGTTCTTTAATAAACAAAAAGATTTTTTTCTCATTTTTGGTTGAAATCGGTAGATGCTGACGGCTGATATCATCCTAATCATCACTGAAGAATCGTCGATGTGAGAAAATGCCTCAAGCAAATGACAAACAAGACTAGAAAGTCGGTAAGTAGAGCAATGACTTGCCGTTTACTTGAAGGAAAGAGGAATTTTTACACTGAGTCAGCAGCTCAGTTATATCAGGGGAGGGCAGCCAGCTCTGTAAACAGATGCAATATGCAAAGAAAGAACAGCGTGCCCGAGACGAGAGCTGAATGCGCCACCCTACCGCCCCTCCCATTTCCTTCAGAGAAGAATAAATCGGTTTTAGCTCGAACAGACAAGAAATTACCCGCAACGCATCCAAGGTAAATATGTAAACAAAGATGCATTACTGACATCCAAACATCGAAACACATCTAAAAGACAAAAACAAAAGACTGTAAACGACTACGCGAAGCGGCATAACTCTATCACTCCTGTTGAATGCTGGAGCAGACAATAGCAACAAGGTGGACGGACAGACCGACAAACGGACTGGTGATCCAAACTAAAATAAAAATAAAAACACACACAAACCGCCTTTTAACACGCGTGACCCTGTGGCTGCCAATGAGATTTGTGCTGCGTACATCGGCCACGTGCTGCCCTCGTGCGTGTGATGGCCACCAGCCAAGGGAGGCAACTAATAGCGGGGGAGTGGGGGAGTCGCTGACGGATGAGTTGCCCCGCGGCTACTTCGTCAGGCGGGCGATCGGCAACTTAGTGAGCGATGAAGTATTTGAGGAGCATTGATAGACAGACAAATTGACCGAGCATGTTCCTCCGTGCTGCCGCACACATCTTCCTTGTCTTCGCCTCAAACAGCCTCGTTATCAGCAGTTTGATCTTCGTCTGCATCACTGGGGGTTAGCCTGCGTGTCTGTGTGTGTGCGTGCATGTTTGTGTGTCTGTGTGTGCCTGCGTGAGTGTGTGTGTTTGTGCGTGTGCGTATACAACTTTATGCATTGTTTACTATCAGCACTGCTCCCTATTGTATAAAGTCTTGGCAATCATTGCAATCGCTTACTTTTGTAACTGCATAACTATTGGTATTTTTTCCTATTTAAAATAACATTTCACAACTTTTCAGTTTTATTAATTTAAAATCACGATAGCTAATCAGCTGTTTTGTTGACGGGTTCAGTCATTACAACCGGCATCTTCTAAACATTCGTTTCGCTGGTGTCCAGATCATCCGTAGTTTTGCTGACAAGATAATGTACAGGTCAGGTGGTATCTAAACTAACAACATTCCAGATTTTTTATTCAAGAAGCGCTGTGGCGACGAGAAGACTACTCATCGATCGTCAAGGAGATAATTTGACGACAGAGCAGGCGGTGATGAATGACTGTGTGTCTGTTGGTGTGTGGACCTTGTCACCCTGTCACACACAGTATACAAGTAATCAGGGTACTTACGTCGGGTACCGCCCTTGCAACGCGAAGGAGTTGAAGCGGATGCGAACCCTCTGGTCCTCGTGTCCTATGAACTTGTAGATGCAGTGCACGTTGTTCGGGTAGAAGGACGGGTACTCGGGAGACGTGAAGGTGGCGTTGATGGGGGCGCCGTTGGCAGCAGATATCGTGACGTCACAGTCTGCACAACAAACAAACCTGAGATGAGAGATGAACAACTCAGAAACCCGGCGACTGAAAGCCATGGGTCCAGCAAAGCGGCGAGAACAACAGCAGGGAGCGGCTACTGTCAGATAAAAACTAGAAAAGACGAAAATATTAGTTTTATCCCCCGGTGCTTCGCTGCGTGCTCTCTTGTAATAACTTTGACAAAAACTGAGCTTCTCTCTTATTCTTGGTGTGAAAGTACGGAGCAGCCCTTTTATTTGTATTTATACATATTCGTATATACATGAAACTCTCGTGAACTTTTTAATATATCATTTTCATATCAGACATTGTTTTTTAAGTAATTCATTTGTCACAAAGTCAAAGCGCAGACAACCAGGTGTGAAAAGGCTTCAAGTACAAGTACATTCCTGTTAACTACACCTCGGTGACAACAAGAAGGACTGGGACAACATTTCTCTTCATCTACTTCCTTCCCGACGGGTGTTTGCCGACTGTCTGTCCACCTCGTGGACCAGACTTACTTATTCCGGAATAAGTAACTGTTCTCTGGTATCCAAACTGTGTTCATAAGGTACTCCCTTGAGCTCCCAGCCTGTCTGTTATTACTCATAACATGAATAATATTTTCTGGTGCTCGGTCCCTACCCTGCTTGCTTGTTTCCGTGTCTTGTGGTTTAAATTTGTTTGAGTTTTTTGTTTTATTTCGGTCTTAAGTAGAGTAAATCCAGAAAATTGTTTTTTCACTCTTAAGTATTGTTGACCTGAATGAGATCTCACCTAGAGAAAGTACGAAGACCAACATATCCAACATCTCAATGATCACATCGCAACCACACTCTCTCTCACACACACACACCCGACTATAGGCGCCGAACCACCCACTCAGCCTCAGCAACACAGCCGCGGAGGTCCAAACATGGCGACTGACTGTCAACGAGTTCACATCTTGAGTGACCTTTAAACGGTTCCAACGGTCGAGTGAAAGCTTCCGGCGCGAGGGAGAAGGAGAATCTTGAGGGAGGGAGTAAAAGCGTCTCTCTTCTCAGCCTCACAGCATATTTGCTCACGAGATGATGGGAGGAGGAGGACTGTCACCAGCCTCAGCCGCTGATGGAAGCGAGGGCCGCTGCTGCCTGTGGGTCTCGCGAGACTGGGGCTGACGGCGAGAAGAGCCACAGCCAAACGGACAACATGGCCGCAGGAAGTGTCCCCCGGCCGCTTGCTCTTACACGTGTTTACTTTAAACTGCCTGGTGCCCGCCACTCAAACACACTTCCATCCCAGGTTAACAGGTTTTTACTCCTTTACAAACGAGATGAAGTCTTTCCTCTCCTCGTCATACGTCTACTTGGAAATATTGGAAAGTTGCAGCTACCTCCAGGGCACAGATCACGAAAGGAGATTTTAACGTTTAATTTCATGGATGACAGCCTCTCATCAGTCCTGTATCCGCCCGGCTTTTACAAATTTACTTTTCCAACTTTAAAAAGCGAGCAAATGGACAGCAAATTTCTCTCGTCCTTTCTCGTTCTCTCTCTCGCTGGTGGTATGTGTGCGCGTCCGTCTGACAGTTTCTTCGCGTGCCTGTGCGCGTGTCATGCGCACGATATCGAAGCAATACACTTTAAAAATTTGTAAAGAAGAGCATGCAATCCCACCTAAAAATCCGACACGCTGAAACAGAGTCCGAAGAAAAAAAAAACCAGAGGATTAAACTGAGATGGCTCATTAGAGAATAGGAAACAGAAATATCCTGAGCATTGGATGGACTGAAGATGTGTGTCATCTCACCGACTTCACTGACCTGATGGATACATCAACTTCACATTGACTAGTAACTTACAGACCTCCGATGTCACACACCTGATTATAATCACCTGTGTCAGTTGATATTATTCCTTGTGAATGAAACATTGCATTTCTCATTGACAGCATTTGTAGGTAAAGAGGTTGGGTGAGCACGGTCAGAGCTACATCAGTAACATCAGAGTTACATTCCTAACACCAGAGCTGGGTCTGTAACACCAGAGTTACCTCAGTAACACCACCAAGGGCGGGTAGGACCATCACCCAGCCTGTCACCCACCCCACACCGACCACCAGTGAGGCGTTGCGTGACGTGGCGGAGCTTGGAGGCGAGGGCGGGTAGGTTCGCATTTCTTGCTCCCGAAACTGCGGTTCACAACCTCCTCAAATGACCGTGTCGTGCGGCAACTAATGCAGGCCCTCGCCATCTCCTCCGCCTCTCCCCCTTTCATCCAACAACATTCTGTGCTGCTACCACAGTAGTCTCAACATTCCCCGCCTGCGCTGACTACAGGAGACCCCTCGCTATCCTCCCTGACATCCTCAAGAACGCGAGCTCATGCACAGCCTTTTAATTAATTATTTATTTTTTACTCTCTTTAATGGAGACGGCTCTAAGCTTGTGAAGTTGGAGCCCCAGAAGGCAGGTGATCGCCGGGACACGCAAAGACACTTCCCACTAAGATGGTGTGACATTAAACCTGGTTTAGGCTGAAAAGAGAGAACGAGAGATGAATAAAGACCCGAGTCCCCTTCACGTAAACAGTTTTTCTTCCTAATCACTTCTCTTAGGATGAGCATCGCATGGCAAAACCTCTGTCGTCATTCATTGAGGACCACAACTACCACACAGCCGTTGGCCTGACAGAGTTCACAGTCCCGACTAACATCTCGGTCATTACGGAGCCAGTTCCAACATTTTTTTAGTTTTGTAAACTATTTTCATGTGTATACTTTATAAACATTGCTGCTGAGACTGGGGTTGGTGTTTAACCCCGAGCCAGCAAGTAAGACAACATCACGGCTAGACACTCAGCCCTGTAAACAGATGCAAACAGAGAAAGAACAGCATCCCGAGGTGAGAAGTGAACCCAGGACAGCCAGCCCTCTCTGTGTTCGTGACAAATACTAATTGTTCCGCCATTACTGCTGGAGGGAGAGAGAACAG
The DNA here is from genome assembly GCA_004794325.1 of Pomacea maculata. NCBI lineage: Eukaryota > Metazoa > Mollusca > Gastropoda > Architaenioglossa > Ampullariidae > Pomacea > Pomacea maculata. The sequence goes on along the minus strand of SRHC01000761.1, from coordinate 459,279 downwards.
GACATGATCGGTACTGAAGCTGTGCATTTATCAATCATTTCCCGAGAAATAAATTTATTTGTGATTGTGTTCTCAGTCAGCTGACACTACTGGAGTCTGTTATGTTGTAGTGTTGCCAGCAAAGACCAGCATCAACAGAACTGTGTCCACCTGCCCATCTCCTCCCAATGTCCACAAACATGTCCCGCGCTTATGGATGAACTTTTAGTCTCCACCTCGTAATGAGGACGATAGCATGACAAGCCTCCGCTGTCATCCATTTTCTTACTTTTTCTCGCCATTATTTTCTTAATTCCACTTTTATTTGTCTACCTGTTCCCTGGAGGCACCTGCACTAGTGCTGGGAAAACACGAAAGAAAAGTACAGCTGGTGGAAAATTGACTTCAACAAAACCTTTGAAGACAGAGGAGACGACTGGCGAGCCATCGATGGTTGTTTTTACAGATGTAAGCAAGTCCAGTTTGGTATTTTATTCCTTCCTCGACATCGGTGTCAACCCCTGTACATTGTACCCTGGGGGACAGGGGGAGTTGTGGCAGGTTGCATGGCCGAACCAAACCTTCAGACTGTTTCTTGTTTAACTGTAAAGAAAACGGTTTTAGTCTTGTTTAGAAACCTGTCTGATCAGATATGTGGAATGGCTGCTATAAAGCGATGCTCAATGTGTCTACAGAGATAAAAAGTGTGTCTGCACTCACATGACAGCCATAACCCTCCACGTCCTCATAACACACCAGACCCGTGGGTGGAGCCTAAAAAACTGCAGTGAAATTACTGGTGAAGTTTGTAGAGTCGTCTAGACATCAATGTTTCACTCAAGTTTCCTACTTACAGCAGCCGCTCTCATGGCGGCAGTCAGCGAGACCAAGAAGAATTAACTGCTAGAGAAAAAAAATGTTAGACCATCCAGGAAAACAAATTAGCAAGGATGAAAGAGATGCAGGAGGGACCGCTGGAGAAATCAGCTCACATTAATCATTGGAGGGGAGAGCACTCTGCATCAGATGTCGCTGAGAATGCTCCCAGATTACACAGACTCCTCGGGGTCTCGGGTGGGCACACGGTAGGAAGATGCTGGTCATTACCAATGACTATTAAGTCGTGGGACGACAGCAAGAGATAAGCTTACCAAGATGGCCACCTCATCCCCGCCGCTAAAAATAGAGCCGACGAAAACAGACTCACGCACGCGCACACACAAAAATAGGTATATAGATATAGATATAGATATAAATAGGTATACCTTTGACAGTCAGATAATGCTTCAGGAAATGGTTGATCCTTGTAGCTAAGCTTAGTCTGATGTCCACCCAATCAGACCAGGGTGGACGTCGACCGCAGTCTAAGGATCTGACTGATTGTTGTATTCCTCATACAGTAGGTGTGAAATATATCAGACATTACTGTATCGAATCATTTCAGTTTAAATCGTTCAGTCTAGTTGTAGTGGCTGTGATGACATCGCCACCCAGTTCAAGCCAACATGTTGGTGTCCATGCCATCAAACATCTTGTCAACACTTGGCCCTGTGTAGTCTGGCCAGTGCAGTTCCTAGGTTTCTCATCCTGGACTTTATCATCCTCGACACTTGGCCTCTGGACGTTCAGGAAGATGGATCACTCACAACTCCAGTTCCCACAACACCGCTCAACATCATCATCTAGCGACTAGACTTTGTTTCAGTGAATACGTGAGATGATGAGTAGCTGGATGAACTGTTGAAATCCCAGGTATGACAGAAACATTTGAGGGGCTTTTCCCAACATTTATATTGGCGTAGGTTCCTATCCTGTAGTTCTAACAACAATGTTTGATTGGCCAAAAGGACAAGGGTTATGAAGCCACGTGACCACCTTTCTAGCATCTGTTACACTCAAGGTTGGGGAGAGAAGATGGTTATCAGAGACAACCAGGATTTCACTGCCATTCATCACGGTTCTCTTGATCCCCTCTACACTCTGCAATGCTGCTGCTGTACCCATGTTGCCCCTAAAACCTCCAACATCCACACCTTCAGCAGACGCCAGTCCGTGGTCTCTGCCCTCTGACCTCACCTGCACGGCGATCAGCTGACAGTTTTTGTTCTCATCAAAGCGAGCAAACCGCTGCAGCAGCCACATCTCACCTCCACCTCCAGGTCGGTGCTACATACCTGGCACTCCCGTGTGCTCCTCGTCTGCTGCAGGCCCATCCTTGGGTGTGCTTGGAGGAAAGGAGATAGATGATACGAAAATAACCGCCTGGGTGAGGTGTGGGTACGGGGCTCCCCATCTTTATGCATTTCGTGCAAAAAATAAAAAAAACTAAGTTGAACATGTGAGCTGGGTGGTATGTACACCCGCCGTGGCTTACAGCTGAGATGGCAACAAGTCTCTCTAATCGTTGTTTTCGACGCTTTGTTACTTCCCTTGCAGATATACTCCTCCCTCTCCCCCACGTCTTAAGCCCCCGCACATCAGGGGCAGGCAGGAATCATAAAAAAAACTAAGTAATCCTGGGTGTACACTCCCCCCCAACACACACTCCACCCGTCAACCTACCCTAGGCTGTTATCTCCCCCTCCCATCTCAAGCCAACCTCAAGCTCCGCTCCTACATCCACTGGTTAGCATCCTCCCTCTTCCCCGTCCACACAAAAGTTTGCTCTGCTGGTTTATAATTGTAAAACTTCAGTAACAGCGGAAATAAGAGAAGAGAGAAGAAACAAAACACGAATAACAAGCATGCAGGCCTTGGGTTACATAAAATCCATAATATCAGACAGCGCCCACAGTCTCTACAGTTCCGACAGTAAACCTGAGTCCTGTAAAACATTCGGTAATTTTTATTTGGAGACACTTGCTAAATGTCACACAGGCTCGCGGACAAAGCGGCCTTCCATTCAAATAACAGAGACTGTCAGCCATGGCCATCGTCATCGTTCGGAAGAAGACCGTCAAGATGTAATGGGTGATAAAGAGAAACGATGGTCCTCACAGACACAATATACATATACTGAGTAGTTAGTATCTACTAGTATGTCTGTTTTAAGCTCGATTTAAATGACAGCTAGTTAAAAAAGGGAAAGAGTGAGGAAGATGGAGGAATGAGCAGACAGAGGGACGTGCACGGCAAACATTTGTCACCAAAGACAGATGAGGTTCACGAGATGAAATGATAGACTCTCCCCCACTTTGCCCGCCGTGTAAACTAGTGGATACAGCTAATAGCAGCACCACACCAGATTAAACACGACCTGTGCCCTCCACTGACTGATCACTGCCATAAAGACACTGGCAGCGGCCACTCAAACCTCGCGGGACGACAGTCGATGATAAACGATGACACTGGTCCCAGGGGAGAGGAGGGGGCTGCAGGCCTCCACATCATCAAACGACCAAAGTGATGTAACAGCCTATCGCTGGTCTCTGCGAGACATTTATTTCTGGCTTTGAGCGATGACACACCGGAATATTATGCAATCCTCCTTAATCTCAGGGCTGATCATAGGGCCGGTCGGATGGGAACGATGGAATTATCAGGTGGGTGAGGGTGCGCCTTGCGTGTGTGTGTGTCAGAGAGAAAGAAAGAAAGTTTACATCCGTTTATTGACTTATTTCCTCACCTTATCGACCTCCCACATTCGATTTTCCATTGTTAGCTGCGGTGCTGACAAAACTGACAAACCCACTCGCCCCTAACATCAGTTCTCTGTCCTCCATCGACGGAGGTGTTAGTTCCAATAGCGGATGTTTTCAAACAAATGTCGGCATTAACTGCCCCTCTCTGTGCTTCCTACCATCTTGCCTTGCAGGACCGTCTGGGCAGCATCTTGCGGCATGTCACATGACCAGACAATGATACTCATACTCATCTTGAGACTGTACCTATTACCAATGTGCGGTGGACATCCATTCTGAGCTCCACCCAAAAACTAGTCCAGGTCTCCCAAAACTAAGGCTTCCATCTTTTTCTCTAATTTCCATTCAAGGTCGAGCTGTCACAGAGACATGGAGATAACTTGATTCTTGGAGAATTTTTGTTCAGAAAAATCTATAACTGCCTGTAGAACTCTCTTGTGTTTGATTATTATCATGTAAGCTGGATGGCTGTGTTTTACGTCCAGCCAGCAGCTCAGGCAACATCCGGCGATTACTGTAATGTCTGTTGTAACATCAAGATGATGGAGGCTGTGTCACCACGGGATAGTTTAATGGACGAGAATTATCAAACATCTCCGGGATTATCTCCCCAAAGCCCCCGGATCAGTCGGTGAGAAAGAACGGATACTCGGGTACTCAGGTACTCGGGTCCAGCGCCTTTCACCTGCCACAACAATCATACTTTGTTGCATCTGTTTATGAACTTTCGGTTCTTTACTAAATTACTAAAGACCTCCATCATTATTTCAACAACACAACTACCACATGCAACAAAGCTTAATGACCAGACCTACCGTTGACCTCTGTTCTTACTAAGGTCAGGACAGGGCTGTCTACAAGCAATTAGTTAATGGCATTGCTGATCAATTAAATCCGCACTAGTCTGTATACCAAGTGAAAGGAGACGGTGATGCCTGGTGGCACATCACGTGGACAGCACTGGTACATACACTTGTATATCCTATTGATGGACTCCATTCAACTCCATTCAACTCCATTCAGTCCCACTTTCTCCAGGACAGGCCACGGAGGGTCACCTTTGGGGCACCGTCCCATCACTCTCATCATAAATACAGGAGGCCCTTAGGGATGTATTTTGTCTCCGATACTTTTCCCTATTTACACCAAGGATAATCACTTGTCTGCAACTGGGTCCTATCGTTGATTAAGCTGACAGACGATACGATGTTGGTTGCTCGGTTCCCGGACTAGCCATCCCCGGGGAGCTATTTCCTTCTGGTTAAAATGAAAATCAAGGTAGAGGATGCTTTGTGCAGCTCAGTATTTGTAAAACTAAAACTTATTTCACGGAAGGAAGCGCCAGTCGGTCCCCTACATCTGAGTGCTGGGGCACAGTGCTAGACAGTAAAAACACCAACATCGGTTGTAGGACAACACATCCGCCCATGTTCCTCCTAAGGAATCGCGGGGTCAGAGGCTTTTCCTCCCGTTGTATATCGCAGTCTCATCGACAGTCTTTTAACATTCAATCTGTCTGCGTACTTCGGCATTCCCTCTATCAAGGATAAAGCCTGTTTGATGAGGATGGTCAAGACTGCAGCAACATCACTGGCATCCCACAGTGGCCGTTAGATGATCTATAGCAGGGCTGTGAGGTTAACAGTTGTCAACATCATCACAGACCTCTCACTCGCTACATCACCATGTCCAATGATCTCTCTACCATGTGGTCAAGTGTGATGTCCTCGTAAACAAGACTAGCAAATGAACTAAGTTCTCTTATCGTCACATTCATCAAGGTCTTCATCTCACAACCGAAGCTGATGAAGGATTTGAAATATTTTCCTGATGTGGGTGTGTGTGGGTGTGTGGGTGTGGGTGAGGTGAAACCGCTTTTTGTTTACTTTATCAAGAAATTTCCACAAAAAAGGAATGTTTATCTCTGCTGTGGACATAAGTATACAATAAAGGCATCACATTGTCTTGTAATCTCCTTTACTGTTGTCAAAGCAAGTTTGTCAAGACGGAGAAGGTTTGTTTTGTTGACGGACTTGTGTTTTGTTGATGTTGTAAGAGTGTATCCAGGATATCAGACAGCTTCAGCTCCCTGAGATTAGCCTTTCACAATTGAATGTGCTCGCATGGATGGATGCACGGATGCATTATTAATTGAAATCCTTTCAAGAGTTTGAGTTTCTCGATGTTCAAACAGCTTTTCGATCAGCACTCTCGTCCACAAACATTTTTACTCATGTCGACAAGAAAGCTCGCACGTGACAGAGACAACAAAGCTCGTTCACATCCCACAGCTCCTGCCAAGCATGTCCCTCTGGCCTCTTTTGTGTTTTTCTACATTCCTTTTATTTCTGACAGTTTTCTAACAGAGAATCAGAAGTGCGAGTGCCTTCAGCTAGGTCTCCATCGTCGGCGTGTGGCGTCAGCAGGAGGACAAGACGGATAAGCCAGGGAGGGACGAACGATGACTGTGGGAATTAGATGTCAGTGGTGTGTGTCGGCCCGAGGTGTGTGGCAATGTGTGCAGCTGGGTGGCGCCGCTGGGCTTTGTGGGAATGATTAATGGACGGCGAGTGCGTGCAGCTCTCACAAGCTCTGTCTTGTCTAAGGTCAGTGCACTCGCATCGTCCTCCATGTTGGCATTGCACGCATGCGCACACACACACACACGCACGTTGCGTCCGCAGACTTTTGAGGTGAAAGTTCATCGAATACCCCGGTTCTTTAGAGGCAGGTGAGTCAGATTACAGAGGCTCGTGAACCCAAAGGTCGCTGCAGGTATGATAATCCGAGCATCTTTGCTTCTACATACATATATATCGATATCTACACATTTCTTTTATGTCCGGATGTAATATAAATCTCTGGCCATCAATGAACATAAAAATGACACGTGTTACTCCTAGTATTCATGTTTATACGATGTTGTTATATCATGTGTACGGTTATACAAGTAAATGATGGGTCACATTCGGCTATTATATGAATTTTATTGACATTTTTTATTGTTTTCTTTTAGGAAAAGGGTTTTCGTCTGAGCGAGGGGGTCTATTTTTGGTTTTTGGCTTATTGAAGCCGACTGTAGCAAGTCCTTCCTTGCTTTAACGAAACTTAAAAAGACAGCAGCACGCCTGGCAGCCTCGTCTCCACTTCATTAACTCTGCTCGCTGTTTCCTAGACGCCGAGTGGTTGCTGCCTGAAATGCCGGGGTTGACAGCAGATTGTAACCGTCACGAGCGCCGCCATCGCGATGACGTGGAGCCTCGTGCAGTGTGTATCCGCTGCATCTTGAGTGAAGTCGAGACCAGCGCCAGGTCCCTCCACCGGACATGCGGCAGGAGATGTCGAGAAGCCCTCACCTCGGCAAACCACCACCAGGGCCCGGTGGAAGCACTTTCTAAGGGAGGACTTGTCGATGTTCTGACCTGATAATGTCAGGGGGAGGTGGAGCCCGTCAGAAGGCGCCCCACCTGCCGGCTGCTTATTGCCACCCTCAGGATGGAAGTGGCGGGGATAGAGACGGCGGTACCAGCTGTGGAGTACAAGCTAGAGAGCTCTACCAGCGAACACCACCCGGGTCCTGTTAAATTTTTCACCAATTTCCGTTTGCAGTTGGTTTGATGAGACTTGGCTGGCGGCTCTGGGTCATTACACTCCATTCCTTGCTGCTTCTTCTACCTCGTCATTTTACAGCCTCGATTTCGCTTCTCTTCAGACAACCCGTCCTCTTTATATTGCCACTTTCTTCAACCAAAATGAGGACCTTGTCTTTTTTTAGATTTTGAGTTAAACTCGATACTCTTCCTTCTACTCGAGAGTTCGAACATTTCCGGAACAAAACACTTTTCCTTCCGTCTTTCTTGTCTAGGTATTGCTCGCTTCTGTCGTCTGGGTAGCCAGGAATCTATTTTTAGACTTTACACTTGCACTAGGGTACCGACCAAGGCCAGAATTTTCGTATCATTGCACCCTTAGTTGCAGTCCACAACAAAAAATATTGTCTCCTGGGATTTGACACGCAGTGATCAGCATGCAAAAATAAATAAAACCTGGATAGAGTATCGGAGTCTCCTACCCACACCTCATCAACCCTCCGGTTCCCAAAGCCGTATTATTTGTCCTTCTCCTCTGAGAAGAATCAAAGAACTGGTTTCCTCTCCAACGACAAACAAAATACTCGGTGTTGAATTGTCAGACGGCCATACAGACCCCTGTGTGATCCAAGGTGGGGCTGTGAGATGAAATTATGTCCCAACCCACTCGCTGGTTTTTTGATTGTTCCAAGATCCATCTCACAAGACAAATAATGTGGTGGTTACAGAAAGCTAGTCACAAACCTGAACCAAATCCCATCAACAAGCGACACCTATGGCTCTGTGGCCACAAACCTCAGCCTCGCCATCTCAGTCCACGAGAAATGTCAGACTGACGAGTGCGGGACAAAAGCTGGAAGCGAGTAAAAGAGAAAGACCAACAGGGGGAGGGGACAAGTGTTTGACAAGGAGGACAGACGTCTGCAAAGATTTGAACTAAGCAGAGCTCATGCGCACACATACATAAATACACACATGTGAAAATATCCTTCAAAACAGAGAGGTAGAAACCCATTGGAGCATGCTTAATGAGGCACTAGATCATGACTATAATATCTAGAAGCTTGCCTCTATTTGCTCTTCCTGTTCTAAAGGAACTTTTCATAGTTCTGTTTACTTTAATTGTTTGTTGACAGCAGCAACCTCTGAACCATCGTATCCACCGTACGACAAACCCTTGGCCCCACAATAAAACTGAGTTTTTAGTGGAAAGTTTCACACCGACAGCCTCCAACACCCGACACCCATCTGCCCCTCGTTAGGTGCACGACGAAACCAGTGGAAGATAAAGCAGAGCTCACACCTGGCTTGTCTTCACACCTGTAGCTCAGTGCTGTCGTGAGCTCAGATAAACAAAGGGAAAAAAGAAACAAAACAACACGCGGCGATTGAGGAGATGAGCTGGTGATGAAGGAGTCGTCACTACGAGAGACCATATGTCCCACACTCTGGGTCTTCTCTAAACCAACGACGAATGCAGGAGAAAAACTAAGAAATCGGTGGCATGGCATCTCCTCATACATCAGTAAGACTGATACCTGCACGCCGGCTGAAGGTTTTTTCCCAGAAAGGTTAGAAGTTCAGACTGAGCTAAATGTTTCAAACAGCGATGACAAGCATGCAGGAGGTTGGGTCTGCTTGGGTTTTGTTACTGACTTTGTTTTTTGGCTTGTTTTGTGTGTTTTTTCAAGTAATCAATCTTTATAGTCTGTAAAAGGCAATTCAGACTGAATATTTTTTGTGCTCGAATAAGACTTACAAAAGAAGACAACACGTGACGTTGGTTGTACTGTACTTCTATAAACACAAATAACCGTGCAGCCACAACAAATGAGAAGAATACAATACAACATAAACCCAGTGTCCATGTCCTCATATTGCAGATGGTTTGTTACTGGCATGAAGAACAAGTCGTCTGCACGTGTCTGTGTAAGTGGTGGTGTGTAGTGCCAGTAGTTGTGATGGAGATGGTGTAGTGATGTGACTCGCCATCTTTGTGACCACATGACCATACAGTCAGACAGTACTTGTATTATATTTTCTTGCTTGCCTGCCTGATAACTCTGGCCATCTCCCGTTTTTCCACCATTCAGCTAAAGGAAGGTGTGATTAAGTCAGTCATCCAGCTCGCCATGCAGACAGGCAAGTGTGACAGAGGCTGCTGGTGCCTGAGGCAAGTCACGTGGGTCCTGTCGTCTGAACACTTCACAAGACAAGAGTAGAGCTTTCAGTGGTAAGCTCATTAGTGTGCTCAGAGAACAGGGTGGGTGAAGACATCTACCCTTGAGAGGTTCACTATTGAGGATCCTGCAATACCTGTCTCAGCCCACTCACTGAGGTTGATACTAGAACGATACGATATGCGTGTTACCAGGAGATGTGGTTGAAGTATTTTAAAAGCGACAGGACAGGACTCGAACATACATGCCTGAGATGTCCAAGTCTTGTAGGATAGTGTTTAAAGCAGTGTGAGTGGCATCAGACATGCCAGCATGCGGCCTGCCAGCAAACTGCAGGATATAAACGAGAGGCCACAAAAAGTTAGTGATCAGGTTGCACACAGCCCTCTCCACACCTCTTGGCCGACATCATCGAGCCACAAGCTGGAAGTCGTTCAAGACTGTAACATTTCAGGCTCTGGTATTGTTGTTGTTGTGCGCCATGAGCGAGGCTGAAGGTGAGAATCAAGGGAAAACACAAAAAGTCAGGTAAAAACAGTATCTAGCTGACTAACACAATCCTGGGGGCGGTAGTCATGAAGCCAAGGTAAGTCTTTGCCCCAGGGTACAATGGGGAACTCCAGGACAAACATCTTGTTTCCGAAGTTCAAAAGCGATGTTGCGACCCCCGGGCTCTACTTCCCCTCCCTACCCCAGGCCACCCCTCCCATCCTTTGTAACCTCGGTGCTCCACGTGTAAAGCAACACCTGCGGGCTGCAACAACAAGGTATGTTGCAGGTGGATAGACCACAGAACAACAGAAGCGAGAGGGTACAGGGAACGGGGTGTGGGGTGGCAAACCACTGGGTACATAAAGCGACCGGATACGAAACTTGTAAAATTGCTGAAACCACAGGAAATCAAACTAATGCATGTTGCATATCCACTCGCCATTTCCGGCCAAACCTCGACTGTGTGCGTGAAACCTAACTCTCCAGATTTTTACAGGAGAACAATGTTCTAAGTGTTGATCGAGCGGATGAAGGGAGGTAGGGGGCTCCTCCACTTTCGTTATTAATGATTTACGTACACGAGAGCTTTTCTTCTGCTTCGCCCGTTTTCCATTTTCTGACCATTTTATTCTTCCTTTCTTTCTCCTCCGTCCTCTTTCTGTCATCATTTCTTCCCTTCCTCGCTCAAGCATTTTATTAGCTTCTTTTTATCTTTTTCCTCCTTATTCCCTCCTTCAGAGCTTTATTAGTTCCTGGCTGTTCCTCCGTCTCTCCCTCTCTGACATACCCGCCCCCGTGTACCTGTCTCTCTGTCTCGTGTGTGTGCTGCTGTCTCTAATCGCTTTCGTCTAATTAATAAGAACGCGGGAGGAAAAATCGATTTTGAAAAGAAAGAAGACGAGGGAGACGCTTGGAGTGAGACTGGCCAGCCACTGGCACTGAACTGCTCTACAAGATTTATGTCCAGGCTGGTGCCGCAGTCCACAAAAATAAATATGGAATCTGGTATCGACGTTTTGCGCGGAATGACAAGAGTAATGCAAGTATGGAGGAGCAGGGTGCATTAACCTGGTGGAGGATGTAACAGTGTGTCTGTGTGGTTACATCAAGCCTCTCCCTCCCCCCTTCTTGTGTCCACTTACAGCAACCCACCCGCCCCTGACTTTGTATGGTCTGTCTCCCTTTTATTCTCGAGGTATTCGTCGTTTTCTCTACAACATACAGAATGTCTTCAAAAGCGAGTCATTAAAGTTAATGCGCATGTCTGCAGGTGTCAAGGCCGCATGAACGAGGGCGATTAGTGTTCACGCGACATTCTGACCTCCATGACCGTAGCCCCCTACATGTCCGCCATTTTGTTACTTCACTTCCTGACGGAAAGGCTCACGGGACGTGCGCGGAAGTGTGTGCTGCAGTGTGACGTGTGCACGAGCCTCCCATGACCCGGTCAACAAAGGGCTGCAACTCGCAGAGCCGCCGACCTCGCGGCACGTTTATGCTCTTCGCGTGCCAGCGTCGTTCCGGATGAGTGACCGCCAACCGTCGGCACACGACGCGGCGAACTGCCCGGATAATGACTGCGCGTGCTGCGGCTGGCCCACACCTTTTCACGCACGTGCACCCACGCTAGTGGCGCCCTCTTGTCCCGCACCATGGACACCAGACTCGAGCGCCACCTCAACCTTCTCCTCCTTCCCACCAGCTCCACCATCACCGTGGAAACGAGGCACTACACCACGTGAACATGGCGGAACGCTGTACTCAAGCTGCCAGATGATTTTCGCAGGCTTCGCCCTCGCCACTCACTCGCCTGTTCAGCATGACCTCCCTCGACTCCAAGGATCACACGAGGCCAGAAACATTTCCACGGGGCGCAACGTTCGGCAGAAGGAATTCTTGGCAACACCACACCTCCCCAAACTGTCTTTAATTCCATGGGATGGAGGGAGAAGCAGGGAGGTGGGTGTCTGCGGGGATCGGGGGGTGAAACAGTTATGAAAGCGTAAATATCTGTAAGAACTACAAGGTTTTCTCCCAAAATAAACCGGCTTGGGATGCATTGTGTCATCTTGGCCCTTCTCGGCAGTTTTTTCTCTGTGATCTGATACCAGACAAGAATCGGTCTCCAGGCTGACGATGCGGTGCTAATGTGCCGGGCCCATCACTGCCAACGGAGCCGATGGCGATGTGTGCACGTGCTAATGCCGGTGGGTGGGTCAGTGAGTCAGCCAGTGAGTCCTCAACTTTCGCAGGTCGCTAAGTGATGATGTGCAAACTAGCAGTATAGGGTGTAAATGTGTGAGTGTGTGGGGAGAGGGATGGGTAAGTAGCTAGCTCCCCCTGCCCACCTCTCAAAGCTAGGTGCGTGTGTTACATGCTAAGACCGGAGGTGTGCCCCTCGTCTACAAGGCTCCCAACATCGTCGTGAACACACCGCAGCCTAAGTGATTAGAACTGACTCGCCACGTTGAGTAGCAATCATTTGTTCTCGGGCAACTCTCGTGCAGACACCAGCTTTCCGAAATGCACTAAACTAATCTCGACAACAGTTTCCCATCGTGCACTCGGCCAATCAAGATAGCGGCTCCCCTACACTCAGCCAACCTCGATTTATAGAACATTTTCCCCCATAATGCACTTTGTAATCTTGACGACGGGGGTCCACGCTGCACGCCACTGATGCAGACAGGAACTCGCCGCAAGATCACAAGCTCTGTTGACTAAGAACTTCACTGTGTCCGTCCTGTCTTCACAATGTCTTGCTGGAGGCCACAGCACCCATCAGCCCTTGCAACCATCAACTCTAATCATCTAGAACACGACAGTTCTTAACTTGTTTAATCCACAAACCTCGTTTTCATCTTTAGTGCATTTCTAATTACTTGTATCCAGCTCTTGAGGATGGTGCGGACAACACACCAATCAGCATTCAGCATGATACTGTAAAGGGCCACGTGACCTCCCTGTATGTGTGCTACGTCAACCTCGCAAGATGAATCCTCAGCCTCCCACGGACATCATCAGTCAAGACAAAATTGTTGAAAATGTCAACCTTAATCATTACTAAGCAGAAAACAGAATTTGATTGGTTGTCAGAAAACATACTGGGATTTCAGTAGAAGAAATAAGATCACAATAGTTAAGTTGCCTTTGTTATCTTTTCAGTCGATTACGAAATCTGACACAAAGTTAAAATCAAAACAAAACTTTAAAAAATTATGTACGAATACTCTTTATTTTATATAACTTTATTTATGATAAGAACAGTTTCAGCTAGATTTTGTCTGGTCTCTTTTGCTGAGCAAGTCTAGTGCTTCTTATTTTGTTGTTTTCTGTTGCCTTCGTGAAGCGACTGGCTACTCCAAGCCATCTGCCATCAGCATGAGCCTCTGAACTTTGACCTGCTTAGCGTTGATGGGTTTGTGTCGGACTCAACAATCGTTGACTGCAGCCTCACCTTGTAAACGGAGCAGAAGGTACCACCCAGAAATAGTCGGTTCATTTCCGCCTTGTTCACAAAACATCTGTAAAATGGGAATCGTAAGCGCCGACACATCATCAGCAAGATTTGTCCAAACCAAAATCAATGAGAGTAAATGGAAGTCAGGCGACTTGCAGTCACTTAACGGGATTGTGAAGGCAAATAAACTGCTTAGAATCTGGTGAAGAGAAGGATCAGTTTAAATCTCGTGTATTTTCGTGTCTGTTCATGTGGAAAAAGTTGAATGTTTCATAGGATGTTGTGTTTAACAAGAGGAATTACACGGAACTCTTTCGTCTCTCTCGTCCTCCGATGATGTCAACTCGATCTCAGTGTCAGCTGATGACAGGATATGGTTGGACATTGCTCACAGCCATCTTGATTGTTATCACTAATATATATCACTAATCCAACTAGCGACACACATAATCATTTGAGTTCAAATCCTAACAATGGCCGAACTTCCTGTCCCTCGCTGACGTCACACAGCACGCCACAGCCTCATCACCGCCGTCACAGCCGTTACTACACCTTTAAAGGTAGCTCAGTGGGGTTAGTTAGCTTTTTGTTATCAGTCGACTTCACAGGGCTGTCGGCCATCATGGGGAGCCCAGTAGACAAGTAGGGTGTGTGCTGCGCATGTCGACTAACCTGTGCTGACACAGGCGGCAGCACGATAACATCAGAGTGGATTGTCAGGTGTCACGATGCTATCGGATCTACTCGCCAATAAATATGGAGTCAAAAATAAACCTGCAGCCAGTGCAGGTGAAGATGCAGGGATAACAACGATTAAATTTACCAGCGGGCCATCGTCGGTACCTCCCATCAAGGGCGGTAAGCCGCTGGAGCAGAGTGCAAAACAGGGGCTAACTACTCTGTCGATCTCCAGCTGCACAGCAGCAGCACAGAACGAGGATCAGTGGGATGGAGGGAAAAAACAACAACAACAAAGAAATGTGTGCACTTTACTTGCAAAGATTCCATCGCGCGAGAGAATCGATGCTCGTGCTGTAGAGGAATATTTTTAGTTTAATCTTTTAATGCAATCTTTTTATGCCATCATTTCTCAGTATATTACTCCCCTAATCCTTTTATTGTGATTATTTATTTCTCATCATTTTTATTGTAATCTGTATATCGTTTGCTTCTTTTCGTGTTGTGTTTTTCGTATATGATTGAAAATTCATCACGTGTTTGTGTCAACCTCTCGAAATCTTTGTTGCTGACCTTTGACCTGCAGGCAGCAGTTCACAGCAATGTATGTGAGTAGCAGGCAAACAGTGAACACAGCCGCTCTGTCTCTCTTCAACGTTTAATCCTTACTGGAAACATTCTTTTCTATTCTTAGAGGAAAAAACATCTTTATCAGCACCATATCAATCAGCTTGTGGCCGCTGATTCTCGGCTCTTCTCTCCTTTCAAAGCCAATTTAAAAACACTGCACGCCCCCCTCTTATCCACCCACAAATCGCTACCCCGTACTTTACCTCCATTCCACTTTTTGCCTCCCTTATCTCCCTGGGCTTCTCGCTTCTGTTCGTTTTCTGTTCCATTTCTTTTATCCGAGTTGGGTTTGTGGATGAGGGGAGCTAGGTTTTTCAGGACCTAATGCCGCTTTTTGCTCCAAACAAAAACTTGTCTAAGTAATCGAAGTTCATCCTATGAAGTCCGTGGCAACATTTCTGATGCATGTTTCCTCGGCAAGACTTAAAAATTGGAGCTTTTGGAGCTGAAGATAAAAGATGCATGGCCTTAGGCATGCGTGAGTGAAAAGGCGGATGACGACAGGAGGGAGAGTCATCTCCCCCTCACAAGAAAGGCTTGTCGGCTAAAGCAAACACTTTTTATTGAACGTTTCCATTTCGTTTCCCTCCTTTGCCCAGTCTTAGTGCCAGAAAGGAAGTTTCTAGAATTATACATTCTTTGTTACACTCCCTACCTCCTAAGCTTTATTTTTTTCCTCCTCTTTTTTTATTTATTTTTTTTAAAGCTTCATCTTTCATTCTGTTTTCTTTTCTTATTTCTTGTTCGCAAAGATTGCCCAACACCTCGGAAAGCTTCTAATCTGGATTGTAAGAAGAAATAATATTTAAATTCCTTTGTCGTTGTCTCTCAACAGCCATCGTGTCCCCATGTCATCATCACCAACCACTGAGGTCCCTGTTCCCTGCGTACAACACACATCACGTGATCTGCTCTACATCAGTGTATGTTGAGGTCAACACCTGTGTTTGTGTTTCGATCGTCTTTCGGCAGCTGAATAGAATGGTTTCTGGAATCCTAGCTGCAAAAATGCTCACAGAACTATTTCCGTTGACGTGCAAATGCTGCCGCAGGTAGGAAGCGAGAAGAGAACTCGTATTGTGTGGCTCTCATCCGCATTGTCTTCCCAGAGGCGATCACGTGACAACCTTTGGCACTGTTCTACCCCAGGCGTCTTCTGTCGATGCAGTGAAGGATGGAAGTGTGGGAAGTGGATCTTTATTACAACTTAAAGTCGGTGAGATGATCCCTTGGGGCTGATATTAGCGACTCCCGGCTTGTAGCATGAGCATTGTAATGAGAATTAAAAATACATTGAACTCTGACCTCAGAAACCTAAGTGCAATGACAATCATCCAGCAACAAATAAGTTTCTTCCTCTTCTGTAACCTCAATTTATCGTTCAACAAGAATGGTCTTTAGAACAGATGAGCAGCACGTGTGTCAATCCTACAGTTTTATTTCAGGCTTTCAAACCATCATTTGCCTCATTTCCTCTTACACTTGCTGATGTTCACCACTGTGTGCCCTGTGTACGCTCCATTGTCCTCATAACACTCCTCCCGCTGCTGTAAACTGTGGATGAACGAGTCAACAGGCGCGGACTTGATTCTCTACCATCCATCCAGCCTCCTGTTTCATTATTTCTGTCCGACTTTTATTTTCCTGTGGTAAATCAGTGCACCGAGTGCATGCAGCTAAAACATGTCAGCAAAGCTTCACACATCGTGCGGCCATAGAGTTAATGTTATCCAAAGCATGTCCATGGATCACAAACAAGCCTGTGACCAGCAACAGAAGGTCGGTTGACCCGAACTCTCTCTCGTCTCACTTCTCTGTTGTAACCAACTAAAACACTCTCTGATACACTAACCCTGTGAGTTTGTGGCAAAGTTTTCTCAGCAGCAAGAAGCTAACAGCAGACCAGTGGCGGTTTAACACATCACATGTTTATGTCAAAGGCGGGGTCATAGTGCATAGGTACTAAAGAAAAAAGCGGTTCAGTGTCCCAAACTTTTCTCTTTCCTCTTTCCGTTTGCGAACCACTTCATCTTGGAAGCACTTTACTCTACCCCCTGTAATGAAAACATTTCTTCCATTTGGACGCCTACCCGATTCTGTCGACTTGCACTGTGTTTTTGGGTGTAACACTCACCAGCTGTGACCATGAGGAGTCCACAAGGAGTCTCGCACTCCGCCAGTGTCCGGCATTATCGCGGTCCCAGCAGGCCGATGGCTGCAGCAACTGCCAGGAGACCGAAGCCGTCAGAAGCCACGACTCCTGCAGGAAAACTCCGCCTGCAGCCAGACTTGAGGTTGACAGGGTTCTCTCCATTCAAAATTACCAAATCGCCATCTTCAGATTCCCCAAGCCGCCCTGCCCTATTCATTGACGATGATCCTTCAATGTAGAGTCTGCCACGTGTTAGTTTACAACGACTGAGACTAACGGAGCCTTGCTATCGGTGGCACTACAAGACTTTGGTGTCTTGCTGCAGCAAGTCATAGTATTATGGACATAACGACGACAGTGATAAAACTCGTGATCACAATGTATCTTTTGGACAGACGGTTTTCGCTTCCCCTCCCTCCCTTCTCTCTTACTGTGTGTGTGAAAACGTCCTTAAAGGATCTCATCTCTACAAAGCTTGTCACAAGCTGTGGGCAGTTCCTTCCAGATCGACCTCTTAATCTGCTCTTTGATCCTCCGATACAACGAAAAACTCAATTCAAAACTCATTACATCCCCCTCTTGTCTACGGTGCTAAATCTCTACAAGAAATTTCAAAGCCTTTCATCTGTTAACACTGGATGCAAGAAAATGTCGGCTCAATATTGACAAACAGTTGCAATGTGCCTGGACATTCAATCGGCTTCGATCCCTGCCAGAGCTCGGCCTTCAGTGCCTCACACAAACCCGCTGTGAGTGACCTTCAAAAGATGACAGGCACAATGGCGGAGTGGACATGTCGCCTTGGATACCATGCCACAGGCAGTGGAAGTGGTCATCGCTGTAGAGGAACTCGACAGGCAGCGATGGCCGTGAACACGTGACAGTCAGACGACGGACAGCCAAGACTGAGGCCATGCTGCACACTGGGCCTTGACCAACATAGCCATGAGTTGCTCTGACGTCTTCATTACATCTGACGTCATTATTACGTCTCGTGGTATCGTCCTTTCTGACGCCATTACTGCGTCTCATAGTGTCGTCTCTGACGTCATTACTAAGTGTCGTGGGATCATCGTCTATGACGTCATTTCTGCGTCTCGTGTATCTGTCTGACGTCATCACTCTATGCTGTTACCCAGCCAGTCTGTAAGTCTGTAAGCTTCTTAACTTTATCTACCCGATGATCCGGCGGCGCCTGGTGAATCGATTTTCACAAATAAGGTTAGAATTCACAAGGTCCCACCATCTGATTTCATCTCAGGGTGAAACCCTTGGAAGCGATATTTGTTGAAAAGGTTGGCGTTTGGGATGGGGTGGAGATTATTCGGTACTTTTATTTCTTTCTTCTTCGTTACCTGGCCATCCATCTTGCAAAACCCTCGTTAGACTCAGCACTTTCCTATCAACCAGACAAACCAGCCTACTAACCAGCCAGCCAGCCAGCCAATCCACTATATGTCAGGCATCTTGCACACCAGCCCGCAGGTAAAGGAGACAGGCGACAGTGCAACCTGCAAAATCACGTGGTTGTGTGCACAGAATAAACACGTTTATCGTGTGTAAACAAAAGCCCCGTTCTAACTGCTTGCTGAGAGACACGTTTACAGGTAATGGGTGCCTGCGGCGGCCCTCACTCTCAGGATCAACGAAAATGCTGCATTCCATCATCAAGTTACGTTCAGTCCGCCATCTTGAACGTACCTGTTAGCATACGGACACATTACAGATTGATTTCCCGAATAAAGTAGTTTTCGCTCCAGCTACACTATTCCATCATTTCCTCGGCATCATCTTTTTTTCAATCACGAATTCTTTTTTTTAAAAAAAACAAGTATTAAAAAGTACATTGACGCTAACTGCGCGTGGCAGTGGAATATCCACACTGGGAAATAAGGGAAACTATTTGTCTGGCAGGTTTGATGAATATTCATCAAGCCGTTGTTTCCAAACAAACAGGAAGTGACCTCCGAGGGGTGCGGTGCCGTCAAAGCCGCGGAAGTCATCAGATTTGGCGCAGCAGAACATGCAATGGGCATTGCGTCAGCCACGGTTGGGTGAATAACATACCCGGCGAACTAGTTAAAGGGGCATAATCCTTTATCGCCATCGTCTGGAAACGTGCAACCACTGCAACCTCATCTACGTGGCTCAATATTTCGTCTCTCCTTCAAATTAGAAAGGAGCTGGGGAGAAAAATCCAGGCTGCCTCAAGGGAGACGATGACAATAACTTAACTACCATCATACGTTTGGTATGAAGCCAGGGGCAGATCACCCTCAATTCACATCATAAGCATACACTTCGCATAAAATAATAGTGGCATTACCATAAATCTGCAAAGAGCTGTTACTTCCTCAAACGAGGCCTAGCATCAATCCAAGAAGACAGACTGTACTAATATGAGACTTATCATTGGCACAGGCGGCTGCAACCGACTTGTCTCCCCTCTGGTGTGACGTCAGCAAAGTGAATCCCAACTTAGCGCCGGTTCCTTCACAGACGGAAAATATAGCCGCTACCCCAATCAGGGGAGGACACTTTGCCAGTTAGACCTTAAACAGATAGTAGATCGTAAAACTAAATTCCTGAAAATGAAAGTGCTGTCCTCTTGTGCCCGCCTGCGATAAGTTGGGAGTAGGGGCAGCAACTCATCGTATTTTATCCTCTCACTCCTCCGCCCCCTCCCTCAAGTGGTTCATCCTTTGGTAGAGTGTGAACGAGTGGCATGGGAATAGTTAGGCACCATTTGTGTCATGCGCAGCCCGTCATAAGTGAGGTTATGAATGAGTGCACTGGGAGCGAGGCTCTGGCCGACTTTTCCGGACAAGAGTTTGTGGCCAGCAAAGACAGGTCACATGACGGAGCTTTTGATAAACGAGCGAAAGATGTCTGTGAGGGCTTGCATCTAAACTGTCACGTGCCTTGACTTTTATTTTTTATCTACTCTTTCACTGACATTGAAAAGGCTTAAATGACTAATGGATGCAATTATTTGGTTTTGTAGTGATTGGATGAAGCTCGCTGCCACTCTCCCCCTCCCCCTACTGACTACTTGTTACATGTTCTCGGGATACACAGTTAACGAAGCTATGATCACACCACAAGATATGTTGTAGTGCCTCTGAGCTCAATAATTATGACAATGGAAGACATTTTGCTGTGTTCCTGTCAACAAACTTTGCCGTGGTGATGGCTGCCAATCGATGACGCAACAAGTGGAAGGGGCTCGTGACAGAATGGCAGACAAATAAAACCTGATGTGATGCACCCGATGAAAACAACATCAGCAGCCGTTGACAGTGTTGCTACCTGCAGCAGCCGGCAGGACGTGCAATGATCTGTCAGACACTGGAGCAGGCTGCAGTGTTTGGCCAAGATGTCGCGCGTTTGGCGCCCCCTGTCTTGTGTTCCCATGAAGCATTGCTGCACAAACAACCACTGCTAATGCCTGCTTAACTCCCCTGGCTAAACAGAAATTGGAATACAGATGCATCATTAGACAAACTGGCTCAGTGGAACTGCATGTTTGTCAATAAAATTATTTGCTTGCCGCACGCCTGGAAGACTTTGCTGGGAAAATGGCCGACAGACAGAATAGCGCGCATGGGCACTCTGACAGGAAGTAGAAGCGATGTTCGCGTCGTCTACTCTTCAACATCAACCTTACCTTCTAACATTAATTCTAACGAAAGAATATAAACTATCCCAGTTACGGTTAGTCGGTGCATTTCCGTGCAAAAGAAAAGAATGCCGCATTGCTGCGGATGAAGATAAGACTGCTTTACTGCGCATGCGTTCATCTTTAGGGAATATTACTGAAAAAAACAGACGAACGACAGCGAGGGGAACACGAGAAAGTCGAAGCTTTGGCTCACAAAGAAAGCTGAGGAGTCGAGGGTGTTCCCTCCTTGAGACTAAGGATGATAAATGGATCGGCCCCTCGGCTCGCGATGGCGATAATGAAAGACAATCAGAAGACACCGCTCGGGCATCGCCGCACGCGGCTCTACACCCACGTAAGTAATTAGATACAGCGGCCGCTAACAAAGAGAAAGCTCGCGCTCTCCACCACTCTCCACCCCACTGTCTCTCGCTACAGACCTTTTTTTGGAGAGAGAACAGAAAAGAATGTTTCTTTTATTCCTGAAGCCTTTCCTACGCTAATGACATAATAGATAACAGACGGACATCTTATAATGGTATTTTTTATAGAATAATGCAGAGTCCATAAGAAGCTTTTTTTATGTACTCGAAAATCGAAAAGCTGCAGGTCATTTAATGTGCACAGGCGAAAAAAAATATATAAAGGATAAAAATCGACCACAATGTTTTTTACCAAACAGCTGGGAGTGAATAATTGCTTTTGTGCCAATAGTCTAGGGATGAAGTAGGGAAAGGGGGAAATTGGGTGCCAGCAACTAAGGCTACTTCATGGCTAGCAGCCAGCCCTAT
The DNA here is from genome assembly GCA_004794325.1 of Pomacea maculata. NCBI lineage: Eukaryota > Metazoa > Mollusca > Gastropoda > Architaenioglossa > Ampullariidae > Pomacea > Pomacea maculata. The sequence goes on along the minus strand of SRHC01000761.1, from coordinate 438,025 downwards.
AAACAGATGCCATGCGCCGATAAAGAACAGCGTGCCCGAGACGAGAGTTGAACCTAGGACATCCAGCCCTCGCTGTGTTGGTGACAGGCGCTAACCGCTGCGCCACCGGGCCACCCTAGCGATGTAGTGAACACAAGTCATCGTGTATGTGGAACAAGAGACAAGTGGCTAGAGAAAGGCAGGCGGGATAATCTATCTGATGAACAAGACGAGATGTCAAAAGGTCATAGTGCATTGTCACTTCACAGACTAAGGTGACAAGCAGGGTACTGAACTCCTGATAACCAGCCAGAGATCCTGCCAGTGAACAGCACTGTAACCCTGCCTATGACTCCGTCCTGCCAATCCTCTGTAGTCTGCAGACTACATTTAAGCTTTGTATCCTCCGATTTCACAATACAAATAAAAGACACCAAAGGTCCTTTTAAAACCCCGATTGAGACAAAACAAATAAATGGTGAAAAGAGAAGGATAAAGAAAATGTTCAAAGCTGCACAGGGTTTATGTAGCTAAAATGTCATGGGGTGCACGTTAAGCCCCCAACAGATAAAAAATCAGCCAAAGATCTGGCATCTTGCTGCAGAGAGGAGGCCACTCGCTCCACTGGACAGCAAAACCTCAGGGAATCGATCCCGTATGTCCCGGCCCTCGCCTCGCCACATCTCGCGATGGTGATTTGCAGTTTCCACTTCCGCGCTGCCTGCTGCATTAGCCAGTATGGAGATTGCAGCTGACAAATAGAAATATACAGTGAAGCAGTGCCGGATACGCCAGTCAGCCATGACATGGCTTGATGGGCATGTTAAGGACAAAATGAGATGCTAGCCTGATGCTGCCGTCTCACTTATCTGCCCCTTCCTCTCCCTCGCCTGCTCCTTCTCTCTCATCCTCCTCCTTATTCTTTCTCTCAGAACCTCACAGAAGCCGCTTACTACTGGCAGCAAGCCAGAGCACGTGTCTTTCCTCCAGTAAATGACCGCAGCGCCAAGTGCACCTCGGAACAACCAGTCTGCCATTCATGTAGACCCCAGCACTGACTCCAACAACAGGATTTATTGAAAATGGGAACCACTCAAAGACTTGTGACCATTCAGCTTAATGAGATCAGGTGACCCACAGGCATCGTCTCTTGTGTATGGTGTCGACCCGGAAATGGTTTCGCCGAACGTACTCGAGGTCACCATGAACGTGACGTCATTGCCTCGGCGCTTACGCGACTTGTGGCGTCACCAGAGGCGCCATATTGAACCCAACTTCCACCAGGGGTCGACACGGGACGAAATGGAAGACAAAAACAACTAGAAACTCGTCTGCCGAGATGGTGTGTGTGACTAGAGATTTGCGATCCTTAAAGGAAAACGCAAGTCAAAGGGTCAGTCGGGTCAAATGACTGACACTGACGATGTGAATCATCTTCGAGCAAATGTAAAATGTTTGCTGGAAAAACCGTTGTTTACTTACTATTGTCTCTAAACTACAGGTTCAGCTAGGTCACCATCTGCTGTCGTACTGTTCTAAATCATCGGGTGTGAATGTCAGTGTCCTGAGTGGGATGGGAGGATGTCATCAAAACCCCGCCATCTTGGATGCAGAGATCGTCCATTGATGAAGGAGCAGCGATGAAAAGTTGACGATAATGCAGCCAACAGTAATACAGGAAACTCAAGCACAAACAATGTCACACGCACCCTGCAGTTTCAAAGGCGAGGACGCAGCCATGTTGTTTATATTTCTCGTTAGCTCCGCCTTTCCACAGATTGATTCTCGCCGATTGCAAGCTGTAAATCATGGTCGCACTTGTGAACAGTATTGCAGAATCGTTCAGGACTTTTTTTAAGTGTGAAATGTGTTCCCCAAAGTAAACTTAAAGTCTTTCGTGAAAAAGTTTGCAAATATAATGTTTTTCAGGAGTCTGTCCTTGTGTTTTATTTCCTGGAACCCGAAAGTTTGATCAGACATGATTGTACGATTGCGAATGTCACTACCTGTCATTTAAGCCACAGTTTCTACTTGACTCGCTTTTCCCTTTAAATAGAAACCGTCACGTGACATGTATAGTCCCCGTGACCTCGTCTGACAAACCCTGGTGCAGCAGACACTAGCTCCAGTGGTCTTCAGTTTTACTGTCAGGTTATTTATTTGTTTTGACAAGCACAGTCCGATATATCATTTAGATTATCGATGTGACGTGGCTTGAAATGTGAAGTATACCGGGTAGTCTCAGTCAACAACACACTCCATCCATTCGCCGACCAGCCTAGCAAAACATTTCCTGTATTAGACAAGATACTGCTCGGGAAACACGTTCACAGGTGATTCTATCTACAGTACGACTGCCACTGTTTTGTTGACATGTCAACCTCATGTCACTCTCTAACACTGTCATCGTTACTGACATCATCAAACCATCGACAAGTTGTGTGTATCTCGGAAATCTCAGGAAGCATTTATGCTGTGCGTATCTTGAAAAAAGATCTCGAGTTGTATATAAACATGTAGATGCTGTACGTATCGCGGCATAATCTCTATGCACACCTCTATGCACACCTGGCACACCTTTGCAAGTGCCGTTAAGTGGAAACACCTGTTTGTCGAGGCATCGTCACAAACCTTTATCCCTGTGCCGTGAAGCAGGGAGGTGGGGTGGGAGGATGGCTATTGATGTCCAGCCAGCAACTATAAGGCTATATCACGTAACAGTCAGCCTTGTAAACAGACGCCACATACAGAGAAAAAAACAGCGTGCCCGAGACGAGAGCGGAACCCAGGACAGCCAACCCTGGTGGGGTGGGAGAAGTTACTGCACAACACCTACGTGAGAAAGTGAGTACAACTACCCGAGTGTCACGTCTACCCACAGCAGTAGTACAGTTGACACCTTTACCTGACTGCGGCAAGTGCCCGAGGTAACGAGCTCACCCCTCCACACCTTACAGCAATAAATGCGAGCGCTAACGAGTGAGGGTGTCACACAGGCCCTGAGAGACGGCTGATGAGCCGCGCGGCTTAATTAACATAAGCGTTAAGGAGCCAGAAGGGAATTCCTCCCCACAGCGCCCTCCCTAGTCCCAGTCAGCCACTCACATACCTTAACACTGTTACTGAACACACTTCTGTGGAATGGTTTGGTAGTGCTGACAGAGAGGTGACAGTAGATTTTAAAGTCAAGAATGTAAGAAATTTTTCCAGACATTTGACGAGAATACTTCATGAAAGGGGCCCACGTGACTAAGAAGGTCAGCGGTAAAAGTGATCACGTGACAACAATATCCAGTAAGTATGCGCCAGCGTGCGAGCGTGTGTGCGTGTGAGTTGCCACGTAAACTGCTGTAAACAAAGAGGTGAAGGTGACTACGTGTCACTCACACACCCAGGTTTAAATGCCGGGTGCTTTGATGTGATAAACAAAGCTTTGTTTACTGACTCGGTGTGAAACACAATTGACTCCACTTGTGTCGGCGTGTGAAAGCTCATTGAGCCCTCGTTGAGACAGGCAGCATTACGGGAGGAGGAGTTCAAGTGGAGGTACAACAACTTTGTTCATCGCCTCACACACAAGTATTTACACACGTGGCACCTCGCGCACAACACGAGACGTGGGTCCACGGGGCCAGGAGAAGACAAGCCATACATCAGCAGCTTCCAGACGATGCTGCAAGTACTCAGCCAGGTGATGGAGATACAAGTCTGTCTTTGTGTAGACTGCTTTTCGGAAAGGCTTTTCTGTTTATTGCTTTCATTTGTTTTTATTTCTTCTTTTAGCATTTTAACTGCGGCGTTCTCAGACAAGAGTACATGTTCCACTGAGGGTTGGGAGCATCGTACATTCATCAATGTCAGAGCTCTGTACTTCCGCTGTCAACGAATAAAATTGTCATGATGTATATGCTAATATTAATCTGTTAAAATTAAGGACAGATCTTTGGATTAAGGATTTATTATAACAGATATAATGTGAGAATCACAATCAGTAGCTAGCTTTCAGTTACCCTCTCGCTCTTTCCTACTCTCTCTTCCTCTCTTTCTCTCGCTCTTCTTTTCCCTATCTCAGTCTCCCTCCCGCTATCGTCCAGAAGCTGAAGCAAATTTAACTGGAGAAACCATATTCCATGTCACGCACAGAGGTACTGCAACAAATACAATGTGTAATGTTGAAATGTTGTAATGTTGCACGATGAAATAGAAACCTCAAAGATTGGAGACCAATGGCCTTAAGGGGGGACCAGAGGGAGGCGGAGATGGGGAGCGTGGTCACCGCACAATGCACGTCACTGGCCCGAGGAAGTGTCGAGTGAATGGCACTCACCCCTCGTGACCGGCTTTGACAGACTAGCAGTCCCACATGGCATTATTTCTAAAATATTTAATGTCTCAGAGGCCGCTGTCGCTGACTTTTGGTGTAAATTATTCAACACCAAGGACTAAGCCCAGTTCTCAATTCAACTCTGGTTAAACAAAGGCGGTGCAAGGGACCTGAGTTGTTACAAAGTCCGGGCAGTTAGCAAGCAGCCTGGTGATGACCTGATGTGACTATCGGCAAAACTGAAACCCTACCCACACAGTAGAACTCCTCTTTTACTACCGTCCCCGTCAACAATAAACAAAAGTGTCGGGTTCGCTTTTCTCAGGCTTAGAAACTATCTTTTCTGCGAGGTGGTGCATCTCCTGAGCTCATAAACTGTAGCACTGTTGGAAACCATGTTGACTGCTGTATGAATAATGCGAGTGAAGATAACACACTCGTTTTTCTATTAATACTCACAAGGCGTTATTTATTCATTTCCTCGTCTGTTCGGTCATTCCGTGACGACGATGATCGCGCCAGAAATAGCCGGCCCTCCACGAGCCTCCAGCAGCCAGGGGAAATGTGTTTATGCAAAGCGACTGTTGGTCTCCGTTGTTCCTACAGACGACCTGTGCTTTATCACCTGCAGACAAACCTGTTGGCACCAACCGCCACTCTCTAGCCCTGTAAGCGGAATGACCTGAGGGGGAATTGTGCCGGAGTCTGTATGATCATCCAGACGGTGCTGGTAGTCAATAAGAAAGGAAGTTAAGGAAGAGCCAAAGGTAAACATCGCACTTTTATAAACATAAACACGATCAGTTCCTGTTCAATATTTCTTCCAAATGCCAGACTTGCATCATTTAAGAGTCGAAGACTCAATGAAGCGTGGAACTGATACAAAAGCCGGTCCCGGTCATGATGTAGAATACACTGGCACCCAGCAAGCAAAGTCGCACATCTGGGATTCGAACCGGAGTTTTAAAAAGTCTTTATTTTTTTGTCAGCGAACTGTCGATGGGATTTTGCCAGCACAAAGCGAGGCAGGTCTGGAGAAATGCTGAGACCATGTGGGACAGGCCATCTCACACTACCAAGGCGCCAGATAAACCGGTTAGGTGTGATTAACTTCAAATACATAAATAGATAACAAAAACCAGAAAAGATGTGTTGGAAAGCCAAATATAGAATATTTTCATGTCTTCTAAAAACTTCACTTAAATGGACACGAGTGACAAGCGGCTAGAGCTCAATACCTCTGGGATGCCGTATAAATGGTTTTACAATTGATTTTTGTAAAGTTTTTAAGTGATACAGTTATATTTCAGGCAATCTGTCATAAAATTCAGTCGCTGATTGGCCTCGTAGGGATAGGAGACGAGAAAGGGGTCTAAAGTGCACGCCCCGCCTGTCTTCCACCATCTCAATGCCGACAAAGACCACCCCGGGTGCCTGACTAGCTGGAGCCAAGAGTCGCCGCCCACCATTTCCAAAAAAAGCAGTATTATAAATTCTAGCCATTTTAACAACTAGGATCAAGCTCGCTTATATCCTGTTTATCCTCCACTTTGTCTTTTAACCTGACGTTAGCCTCATCGTTATCTTATTAACCTCTACAGTCACATCTACAGACAAGCCATGAGTGCGACCACAAACACTTGCACCAAAGTAATATCACGTGTTCATTCTTCTCGTGCCAGACCCACAACTACACAGTTCTAAACACACGACAGTTCTGTCAAAGAAATAAATAAAGGTGTAAACAAAGTTGTTTACAGCTGAACATACTGGATCCTGTAACGACATTGCATGCATATTTCTCCTCCAAGTTGTGCCAAGAAAAGACGATGGACGGACTGACTGACTCACTGACTCTCCTCCTGACTCATTCACTCACTCACTCCCTTACGCAGTGATAATGAAAAGATAAATTCGACTGGCATCCCCCGTGCAGACGACTGTAGGAACTGCGGGACGTGCAGTGAATGTATGTGGAGATTGCCTTCAGCAGGCGGCCACGATAAAGAGCGCTCAGGGGACTCAACTCCAGTTGAAGGTGGCCTGCAGAGGGCGCGCTAATGGTTACCTGGACAACCAGAGAGGCTCCGGCGCTGGAGAGCAGAGTGCCAGAGAGTGGATCATCAGTACTATTTCCATGTCCCGCAGCAGCCCGGCCAGCAGACGATGGAGTAGACTCCCCTTATCATCTGTTCGCCCTGAATTCCTCCATGATAACGACTGCGGCATCTTCTTGATACTTTAGCCACATCCTCCACCACCCTGCCTACCCCGGCCCCCCTGTCGGCTAGGAGAAGTCTTCAAGACTTTCTTTTAAACCGAAATAAATAGTCGTTAGAAGCAAATACCATCCCCTGTGTCGTGTGATGCTGGGTGTCATCAGACATTCAAGTGCAACTTCTCATGATTTCGTTGATGTACCTGTGGACATCTCCACATTCGCTTGTGGACATATTACAAAGATAAATTTCATCTCAGCATTACATATATCAATGTTTATGTAGTGGTAGCTAGGATATTAATGTGTATCACGCGATTACATGTACAGATGTATGTAATGTCAGTAATTCACCTGTCTACTTACTACAGTAAGTCGATGCCAATGGTTACCTGCTTCACCTGTCAACTTACTGCACTCATGGCAACGAAGCTGGCTTCAGCCGTCTACCTTTACTGACACTCGGTCCTGTCCAGTTATTATCAGTAACTAGAGCACCCTTTCATCTTTACCATGTGCCTAGTTTATAATTGACTAACGATATCGGTTTGAATTATCAAGTCCAGAAGTAGCTTCCTACACCCTCGCAATCTCTTGTCTTTGATCTCGAGATCCGTTTTTGATGAGCCGGCATGAAGGTGCACGTGGTACAACCTCCACAACCCTCTCTTTCTCTACTTGCCAGTCGCAGTAGCCGCCTTCACCTCCATTTCTCCCCCATCCCTGCTTTCTGCTGCAATCATCTTTGAGTGCCGGATGATATCCTCCCGACTGAAAAGCCAAACTGTGAGTGTGCGGGTTGGGGTAGGGAAGGGAGGAAACTCACACAAATGCGACGCTTTCTCTCCCTTAGCCTCCAGCAAGAAGAATGAAGGCAGTTACCGGCGGCCATCAAGCTCCGCTAACAAACTGCGCAATCTGCACGCGCAAAATAGTGCCTACCCTCCCCCACAACCTCCTAAACCTCTCCCCACCCCTGTCTAAAGGTTCATTTCTGCATCATGTGTCCGTCTCCCCCAAACCCCCGTAAGCCTCCTGTCAAAACACTTTGCATTAGTCCCAGGAATTTTTTCTTTTGCTCCACAAACTGCACCCGATCAGGACTGTGCGCGGTCTTGAATGCACCTGTCAGCCGCTGCAGCTGGTGGTTATTGAGGGATGTCCTGGATACACCTGCCCAACTGAGTTTTTGTCATTCTTGATTACGGCAGGTGCATCGCCGACACGTTTGTTAAATCAACTATTTTTTCTTGGGGCTCAGAAGAAACATCCGAAGAGAAAAAAACAACGCAAAAAGGCGGGTAGTGTATTAACTGAACATACCTTCTCTCCTTCTCACAGTAATGGCGAGGGATGTTTACGGCAAGATAGTCCAAGACGAGGGTTGTAAGCCACAATAATGGAGACATTTTACATATTTATGATGAAAGGACATAGCAAGCCACTTCCTCGCACCGACTTGTTTTCGCCGTTCAGCGCCAGCAGTCGTTGTCCATGACGGTGATGGAGTGGGGTGAGGACGCGGCACCGACATCAAAGGCTCCCAGCCGCCCTGGCTGCGCTTGACCAGGTCTATGGCCACGGAGGCAATTTCTCCGGGGCTGCATGCCGACCTTTTTATTCCGCAGGCTCGCCATTCTGCACAAATATTCCACGTGGCTAAACCCTCTAACCCACTCCCTGTACGACTCCACAGTGTCTTTGCCGCAGCCTGCCAGCCATCTTGGGCACAATGGCGGACTGCAGCGGTCTGTGTGCCCAAGACTTCAGATGGCGCTGTTCAAACAGCTGCAATGAGAGGGCGCTGGCCTCGTGTCACGTGACTGTACGCATGATCACGATCCAGAACATGGAACTGTCTTCTAGTGTTATGTATATACCACAGCGGTCGGCAATCATTCTCAAAACCATCCAGTCAACAGATGGAAACATTCTTCATCTGGATACAAGAAAGTGCTGTGAAGTATTATCTACACCACTGAATACAATGTTCCTTCGCTATCAGATCCTGTTTTTTAATTCTGCGTCGATCAGTTTCAACATCATATTTCAGTTATTCATGAATTCATTTGTAGCCCTCCCCCCACACACAAAAATATAGCTAATGGGTTTTACAACAAAAATCGAAGTCCACGTATCTCTCTGATCGAAGATGGAGGAAGCCCTCTTTCTTGGCTGTTGTCGGACAACAAGACGTCTGAGAGGGGCATTGATCTCCCCTGAGTCTTATTTTGGGGCCTGGCATCTCCACAAAGGCTCGTGGACAAGCGAGACGGCACGAGAGTTCATCACAAATAAAAATAAACAGGGCGCCTTTGTGTGCACAGCGGGTGATGACAAATCGTCCCCTCGTTATAAGCAAAATGTGAAAACCAACGACTGTAGTGGCAGGACTGAGCTTGGTAACGGACTGGCGAGCTGCACGTGCATGTCACCAGTATTCAGGTCTGAGGGAATCTCTTCCAATACCTCATGAACAATTAGCCTCTCTCTCACTGATTCCCTCTGACCTAATGGCTATAGTTTAATACAGTGATGCCCAACCTTTTTCGGCCTGCGGGCCATATCCATTTCGGACAGCCGTGTCGCGGGCCACTTCACCGCAAAAATACCAAAAAAATTTAAAAAATAGAGCAGATACCATTTTTACTAGAAACAAGTTGTACTTACCATTAATTATGTAGTAATTAGTGGGATGTTTGAAGTTGTTTTCTCGAAACCAACTTCTGAATGTCCGGCTGCATGAAGAGACACCAAGTCGGATCACTAAATCGAAATGTTCGTCCATCGAAAAAAAGATTGAAAGACGCCCCTACGTAGGGATAAATACTTCTTCTTCCCTTTTTTCCTTTTTTTCCGGTTTTTTATTACTAACATGCCGATTTCCTGCACTGTGGGCAGAAGTTTCGCGGGCCGGATGGCACCGCGTCGCGGGCCGAATATGGCCCGGGGGCCGTAGGTTGGGCATCCCTGATTTAGTACATACACTTGAGGGCTTCTTCACCCTCCCTCCCTCTTACTGTCAAGCTGTAGTCTGGCTAGTGTGTGTTAAGACTGTTGCCACTTGTACAGTGGCAGCCTGCATGGCACTGACTACCCTCGGAGTGCCGGCAGTCCAGGCAGACACCCTGGGGGCAGCCACCCACAATCATACTTATCTGTCTGGTCATGTACTCATGTCAGTCCTGTCTATCCCGTAATGAACGGTCCGCGCCTGTCCCTCAAAATTTACCTTATTACTATGATCCGTTTAAATTTATGTTGCTATCAAAAAATATCTGATATTAAATTTCGACTCCCGCATGCAGTGGCCAGGACAGTTCCACACCAAATGATCCTGCGGGTCGTGTGCCGGAAGTTCCTCGCCCTTGTGTTGCCTGGCAACTTGCTGGAGATGGCGGGATTTTTGTACTGCATGTGCCTACAGTCATGTCAAGCATACATAAAATTCCCAAACAGAAAAAAGTAAGTAAACACCACACGCAAGTAAACTCTCGGTAGCCCACCACAAGAGGTGTAAGATGAATGATTGGTATGCATCCGTAATTGCAAGAAAAAAGAATGATGACTAGCGGCTTTTTAAAGGAAACTAAATTATTAGAAGGACCACATCCAAAGATAAGTAATGTGTGACGAGGCCAGCTTGTCAAGCCTTGTATACAGGTGTGTGTCTGCATGTCTGGGATTCACTATACAAAAACCAAGTCTTCATAGTTTACGGTTTCTTTTCTTTCTCTTCCTCAGGCTGTGTTGGCTGACAACTTGCTAAGGATGGCGGGATTTTTGTACTGTCTTGTGGTGAGAGTCATGCAACCTGTTTGAACTGATAATCTCATCATCTCAGCCTCTCAAATCCGGGTTTGTGAGTTCACCAGTTGTACAACTTCAGCCTTTCGCTAATTCTGATATGGACCGATGTTTCTTTTCAGTTAAAAAAAGAGAAAATAAAATTGTAAATAATACTTGCAGTACAGACCACAAACCTCTCCCTCTCTCTAAATAAAATAAACAAACCTGCTGTGTACTAGTTGCTACACATGGAGTGTGTAACATACCCAGGTACCCAGAACAAAAGATTGTTCAATGAGTTTTTAGTTGACAGCGCTGCATGAGGGATCAACATCGCCTTTCAGCAGAATTGAAGGCTCGACTTTCATGATGTTTCAAACAACACTGGCACTAATCCTGTAAGACAGCCGAGAACATTCTGGACTCAAGCTTGTAAAACTTGTTTACGTGGCACTGAGACAGGAACCCAGTCTTCACAACCACGGGGACTGCATTGAACTGTGGTGCCAACTGGCTGGTGTCACTAAACACATCACAGTGTGCAAGCATGAATAAATAACATACAAACAATAACACATAAATAACAATGAATAAACAGTTCTGTTTACTGTGAAGTATTTACTTTATGTAGCTAAAATACTCAGCTAATAAGACATTTTTGTCACATTTGAAAGGCAATGAGTCAGTTGGTCACGAGCCATGTATGAGACTTGCCAGTAACTCAGTTTGACAGATTTGTATTACAACAGCCTAAACTGGCAATATAACAATAATATTTGAATTCTAATGTAGAGTCAGACGATATGTTGTACACCATTTGTATAAGGTAACAGCCAAGGGCCACCAGGTGGAGCTACACAAACACTGCCACGTCCTCCACTTTTCTTTCAGTGTGTCACTGATTGTTTGTTGTCTTTACTGTTGATTAAACAATGTTATTATTCGAACACTATTGTATTTCATGCCACCACGAGTATTCCATCGCTAAGTTTGTCGTCCATTTTGAATGAGTGTATTCAAGCGCTAAAGACAAATAAAGAAATAAACACTAGATTAACACAGATCTTGTGGACTAGCCAACCAGAAATTATGATTTGTACCAAAACGAGGCCAGTCCATCACAGGACTGTGATGATGAGTAACTATCACTTTCTCTTTAAATGTTTATAATTATGTAACGATCTAGCGCCGCCATGTAGTTTAGTTCTCACCTGACATGTAGGTGAGACAGCAATATCTACGGCAAATGAATTAGTTGCAAAAGCCTTGAAAAGCAATGCAAACAATCCTCATATTACCTGTAATAATTAATAAAGGGTTGCAGACACTAAGACAGACAAATATTCTAACAAAAAAACCTCCATGAATGCTGTCACAGACAGGGTCGTACGGTGTAAACGTTTATAGCAAATAAAGTGGATGAGATGATACAGGTGTCAGTTTATGTATGAACTGTTCATATATATATACAGCCATATAGCCCACAAATAAGTATTGTAGACTTCACTAGTATTACCTGCTCTGTCCTCTTTTTCCATTGACAATGAGATCCAAAACACATCCACCCACCAAAAACTAAAAAAAATCTTAAGCACAATATGGAAATAGTCCGTGGAAATGAATCTTTGTTGCATTAACAATAATTCTTGTATTGCACATAACCCTGAAAAGTTCAAACGATTCATTTCTCTTCCTTTGAACTAAAACTTCAATACCCATGTAACTGTTGGGCTGCCTATTTATCACAAAGCTTAACTTTACTTTAATGTCCGTTTAATGTTCATTAAGAACAAAAACAATTCCGTTTATTGTAGTCCTTTATAGCTTCGTGACAGGAACAATAACTGTCTCATCCGGAGGTTCCCTTTACGACCACGGAACACAGGGACAATGGAAACAAACACTGCAAAACCACAGCTTTGCTCCTTAAAATGGAAAAGTTCTTTGAAGAAGCAGCCTCGTCCAAAAACGTCGGTAATCCGCAAAGATCGCCATCGAGCGGTGCTGCCATGGCTTCTTATCGGGCATCAAAGATGGCGGGCAACAAGCTGGAGTTGTTTATACGACAGATACAAACGCATTCCAGACTTTTAAAGCCTTTTAACGCTCTTCTCAAAACAGTCTGGTGTGTATTGATAACCGCCAGCCTGCCAGGCCCCGGGGGATCGATGTGAACTAATATGTCCATGGTATGAGCAGTATAAGTAGTGCAGGACAGTTTTCACTGCGGTCTGTATTCATACCCGTAAGCTGCTGTCGGCGACCCAGGACAGGATGGTAGCCATGACACAATGTTTATGCGAGGTCTTAGTGGAATGTTTATTATTTAACATCTGAAAACGGATTTTTGGCACAAATCCTGCGAGCACATTTCAAAACCAGCATGCTGCTTAATTTCGTTTACAATTTGTGTTTAATAGTCTTGCCGACTAGCATGGCCATGCCTTCCCTGCCAGCACCAAGCAGGACTCCCTGGTGAACTTTCTGAAATACAATTAGTTTTTGGCATGCGGACACAGGGATGGTTATGTTCCCTGTCTACACAGATATTTCAAACGAACCTCGAACAACAACGAACATTCCTCTCTTCCCTCTCTCCATTCTGTCAGCGACTGTGATATACTCACTAATTATTCCAATGAAAGTCACATCAGATGTTAAACCTTCCATTTTTCGAATCATCTTTTCTTTATTTATTTGTTACTTTCTTACACACTTTCTTACTTTCAGGGGATCTGCTCGTTATGCTTTTTTTTCTAAAACTTCAATAATGAAAACATGTAATGATGCTAATGAGCACTTGAAAAAAAAAAAACTTCCCTAATGAGCACTTGTGTATAGCCCCACATTAAGTATACCAGTACATCGTCACCGAGTGCTGCTCCCAGGCTAAGTTTTGTAATCATTTCTCCTCCGTGCAGACAAATTCGTCTAAATACTCACTCCCAGAAACTGATTTCCCACCCGATTCGTCTAGTGTCAGTCCCCTTCACCACATTCCTACCCAATTCATCTACCTCTTACCCAATTTGCGCTGCCTTTGAACTGTTGTCGAACTGGAGATAGAAGGAAAGGAAGTCGGTGATGTTTTAGTTTGAGCTCTGAGGAGGCTTTCCTGCGGAAGGGGGAAATGGAGGTGTCATTAATCTCTGCAGCAGGTCTGCGGTTGCTGACTGCCAGGCTCCATTACACTGCCATACTCAGCAACATCTTCCTTCAGTGTTGTCGCTCAGCGGAAGGAGAGCCATGTCCCATCGACCTTAGTGACGGCCTGACCACGTGACTAATCTTGGCAGGCGGCCAGGCTTCTCCACTCACCGTGCAGCCGACCCCAGTCCCCCATACCCTCGCTCTTCCTCCGTGCTATCACTTAGGTACGATGTGTGTGTGTGACCTCTCTTGCTGGTTTCTGACTAATTACAAATGATAATTATGTCAACCCTGTATACAGACCGCGCAGCTCTGTAGCTTCTTACAAACACTACAACACTACCTACATGTCAACCTGCTAATTACCAGGACATGTCCGTGGACTGTCAGTGTAGCTCTTCGGCTAATTTCTGTGTAAACCCGTAAATACAGGTGTGTGGCTAATTAGAAACAGTATACATGTCTTCAGTCTCGAAGATTTACTGTAAACAACCTGTTTACTTTGCCTTGCTTTAGTCTGGCGCTCATAAAATGGAGACACAGCCATGAGTTTCAGTTTGCTCTTCGTTAAATAAAGTTATTTTTTTCTGTCAAAATCAATTTTAAGGTCGTGCTAATATGTATATGATATATGGAGTGATAGCTCGTGGTCGGGCTATGGATACATGGAGAGTGGATACAGCGCTATGGATGGCTGGAATGTCGGAGCTGTAGTGCATGGATGGCCGTACGCATACACACATAAACATGACCACGAGAGTTGTCTCACCACGCATGCGCATACTCACCCTTTTCTGAGAGTATTCCAAACGCCACTGCCGCCGTCCACAACCAGAGAGCCAGCGATTGTTGCGCATGTCGCCACATCTTCTGCAAAGCATCACAGAAACACTGGTAAGCACTGGCGGCCATAGAACATTCTACAGGCTGCTGCCACTCACAACACTCACACACTGAAGGCTTTAGTGGTCAGGCACAATCAATCTGCAATAGCACTCCCAGCACACCACACTTCACATCCCCATTAAACCTGAAATATTTCATGTTTTACTACTACGCCAACCCCACCAACATCATGCCCACGACACAATTTATGTTCCAAGCAGAAAAATCTATCTCACAATCGATGCACTTTTGGGCAGCAAACAGTGGCGACATCACGTGCCAGTTACCCCAACGGTTAAAACCGTCCTCAACGTCTTCCGACACGAGTGTGTGAGTGCGCACGCGCGCTTTAGTGTAGTTTAATGAGTGTTTCTAAGAGTGTGAGAAGGCCGCAAACTATCCTACAGTTTTCTTTTGTTTTCATTCAGTTTCATTATGTCATAACTTACTTTTTTTGTGTGTTCTTGTCTCTAGATGTTTTTGTGATCTGTTGCTGGTTTTTATATATACGGGTGGCTTAAGACGGTGGATTCAGATGTCACTGGGTTTTTTTTTAACTCTTTGTTACTTTCACAATTTTCTTTTTCTTAAACTGTGAGTGTTGCATCCGTATTTTTCACAATATGTTTACTCCATGCTTACAAAGTGTGTGCTTTGTTCATTCTGCACTTTTTCAACTTTTTTGTGTTGCATTCACTCTTCACTTTCCACTTTTCAAGTGTGTTACCTTTCCACCCTGATATTATTCATCGCGATTCCTTTTTTACTTCTGAAGGAAGTTCTAACTTTGTAAGTGTAACTTTTGGCGGCACTTTTTGCGCTGCTGTTGCCAGTGTCGGCGCTGTCAGGCCGTATTTCAGCTTGCATCTCACGCCGATCTGCTGCCCGCACTCCAGGCCATGCCAGACGCTCACCACAATCAATGGCGAAAGGAAATGTCTGCAAGTTCTTCGACCGCCAGCCACCAACTTCTTTCCTCCCTCACGCCTCTTCATTTTAGGCCCTCCTCCATTCCCCTTTTTTATGGGCGATTCTTTTCTCGGCGCTGCAGCGTAAGAAAAGGGAAAGGAAGATATTTTTCTGACCCTCCACCGAGTGTTTTTCTTTGCAGGCTCGTGCCGCGTGTTCGCTCGACATTTGAGGTTGACGCTCGCTTAACGGTCGGGTACGTCAGCTTGCTCAGGGGCTCTCTGGCCGCACTCAGCGGTCGTCTGCTGGCATTGCCACCACCAAGTGACTTGCTGCAGGAAGCATCTCAGAAATGGAGGAACTGCATTTTTCAAACATTTTTTAAACAGTAAAAAAAGTAACTTTTCTTTCCGTCTCCACAAGATTACACCCGTCACTTAGGGTTTCTGCATATTCTCATAAGACCCAAGAAAGGGCGAGGACATTTAGTCTCCTGTTTTGAAAAACGATGCATCACGCTTCTAAGAACTTAATTTGTGAAATCTCGTGAGGCATTTTAAAGGTTATTTTAGGATTTCTGAGCCTCCGGATCTGTAGATGGGAGCGAAAGGGGTTCGGGCACGACCTGTGCGAGCTCCCTGTCTCGGCTGACGCTCGGCTTGACACTCGGACGTCAGATGCACTTTACGCCGAGGTCAAGCAGGATGAAAGGGTGCACATGGTGCAGCATGAAGAGGTCACTTTGGCCTTTGCCACTCTTCACTTTAAAATGGAAACAAAAATAAAAGTGTGTGACAGCGTGGAGGAGGTTAACTGCCCTCGCAACCGACAACTCGCCACCTTTAAAACTGGATTTCGATATTTTTAAAACCCTTAAACTTTGAATTACAAATGAACTCGAAGATTTAAAATATTGGAGCTAGACTTACAGCTGTGAAGTCTTGTCCTTGGCATCAACTACAATATAAAAGGGAGTTTCTGCAAACAAGTCACGTGGCCGTCTTACACAGCTGGCCCAGACCAATGTCCTCGTACCTTGCGGCCAAGAGGAGGGGATCGGACCGACCATGAAGTGTGCATGGTGTGACAGTGTCACAATACTGCCAATGGCGCTGAGCAGAACCTCAGATGACATGCTTACAATGGCAGACACGTGACCGCGGGAGGCCAGAGGGTGGCCAGGGTGTCTTAGATGACTGTACAGCCCCAGCATCATTCTTGACTCCAGCAGAAACAATGTCCTCATTGCCACGAAGCTACAAACAGGGGAAGGTGAGGTGGTCAGACTGTGGAACGAGAAAAGCTTGTAGAGATATTACAGAGTCCGAGATGACCGAGAAATTCTGTTCTAGCATCCGGGTGACCGGATATGAAGATCAAAAGGGTTGTGTGTGTGTGCGCGCGCGCGTGCTTCTATTTCTAAGTCGACCACCTCGCGCGTTTCAGGCTTTTCCAGGAAAGAAAGTTATTACATCCACACATGTTTATGGTGGAAATCTTTGACCTCAGAAACTTCTACGTCAGAAAACTTTGATATCAGGAAACTTTTAGTCCGAGAAGTTTTTAGCCAGAAATCGCATTGCCTGGCGCGTGCATTTAATTATGGCGCCCCACACAGCTCAAAGTACAGAGATTTTAAGAAGCCGGTGGGGTGACGTCAGGAAATTTGGACCCCAACCTCAATTAACATCGTCTGCTTCTTCCCGGGCTTGAACTTCTAAAACCCTGTGACCTTCGCGTCTTCCGCCTGCGGCGCTGGATAATATATTTAAGTAGACGACGACTTAATGCACTCGGGGACTGTAGTGACTAAACTGCTGTGACACTGCTCTCAACATGTCTGCTACCTTCTTCACTTTCTCCTTCTTTTTCCCAATCTCATTCTCTCTCTACTCCTCCTCTCCCCAACCTCGGTAGATCCACATTATTAAACATTAATGTCCTAATATTGTGATGTCTTGTATATTACTTCTCACAGAATCATACATGTTGTTATTTTTATTTAACATATTCAATACATTTTGGATGTTTATTAAGAAAGTTCGCCGTTTGCTTGCCTTAAATAATATTTGCCAGGGTCGAAATCAGAGTCATTGTCGTTTTCTTATTCTCTCACTCTCTCTTGTTTGGTATCGTTGTCTCTTTGTGTTGTTTACTCACACACACAAGACTTGGATACAATTAACACAATTTGTGTTTGCTTATTACTGGTAAAACCAGAAGACTGAGGTCGTTGACCACGTGGCAAGTATTAGCCATCTCCGCAGTCGTCTGTGACTCCATCTTAACGAAGTAAAATGGTTGTCGACACAAACCGTGTACGTATCCCAGTGTTGGCCAAACGAAGCCACCCGGCCTATTCCAGTGTAAAGTGCATTAGTCGCCCCTGTGTACCTGTCCAATGACCATCTCACCACCTAGTCTCCATCATCAGTCAGGGGGAATCACCCGCTTAACTGATGTTGGGCGGCAGTTTATGGAAGCAGGCAGCAGTCACAAATTGCATTCTCGCGCCCGGAGTCGTCTGTAAACGCCAGCAAACGCGCCGAGCATAAACTGATGATGGGAGGGATTCCAGAACTTTTCTCTGCCCGGCTGCTGGATCCTTCACAAAGTCTATCATAATGGCGGAGATTAAACAAGCTTTTCTCAAGCTACAATGTACGATCTTACTCCGAAAATTTGTGTATCGTTTGGTGAAGGATTTATGAAAAAAGTTTATACAGGAAGTTACACAGACAACCAATCACGATTTGAGGAATTTCATGTCTTTATATCATCTTACACAGAAAACTTCTTTATTATGATGTGAGGAATTAAAATCATCTCCTTAGCTGGTAGTTGAATCTTGTACAAAAATCCTATATTTCATTATGTAAGGAATTAAAAACTTTCGCTCGCTGTAGTGCAGAACTTCCTTGTCTTAACAAACCTAAAGGTGAACTTAACTTGAAGTGTCTTTAAACTTCCCCCAGTTTTCTCTTTAAGGATTTAATTTGAAGAAATTTCAAAACCTAATCGTTGTGGAAATGTGCAAGCCACAGTTGAAGGTTCATTCCCCGCACTGTCTGACTTCGGGGACTAGGGGACTGGAGGACTGTGAGGTAGACACGTGCAAACATCAAAGAGGTGCTGCACTCAATGACCCAGGAAGTGCTCTGGCGTCAAAGGAAGGGAAAACAACTCTGGGTCACAAACAACATCCTACATCTCTGTGACCAAAGAAGAGCTTTAAAGACAGAAAGGAAAAGCCAACCCGCAGCAGATTCCAGGTACAAAGAAGTGAATTGTGCCATCAAACACCGGATAAAGGCAGCTGGGGAGAACTGGATTGAGGGCCAATGGAAGATCATAGAGGAGAGAATGGCACAGGGGGACGCCTACAGGGCCACCAACTGATCACACCCTCGCCAAGACATCAACACACAACTTCCGTCAGCAAACAACCAATGCCAGGCTTGTCTCAGAAAGTAATGATGTAATCAACTATGGACACAATACTGCAAAGACCTTGGAACTTCCAGCTGAAGACAGGCACTAACATCCTGTAAAACAACCAAACTAGACAGCAAACCTTCAGATGTCGTGTAGGAAAGCAAGAGGTCGAAAGATCGGTATTCAGTGTGAAGAAACTCACCTGGCGTTGACAAGGCCACAGGTGGGCTGCCAAGGAAGGTGGACATAAAACAGTTAATGCCATTACTACTCTGTGACAAAGAGTCTGGAAGCGCAAAGAATGGCACAAATACCCCAAACAAGAAGTTATCAGTGAGCAGTATCAGAATTACTGAACAATCAACGACCATCAGTCCCACCACCGAGCAGTCGCTCAGACCAGGCAGAAGCACAGGTGAGCAGATCGTCAACTGTCGCAGGACCTAACAGAGAAATCTTCAGCATTACAGGAACCTACTCGCAACTTTACACACTTCATAAATGGCTTCCGGCAAAGTCTGCGAGAGTTGGCGAGAGTGGGCGAGAGTGGGCGAGAGTGGGCGAGGGCAGGTGATGCGAACACTCAACATGGAAGAGTGTCTCGTGCAATTCATGGAAGCATCGTACAAGGGCTCAACGAGCGCAGTGCTGGTAACCGAGTGGAAGCTTTCTCTCACACCACAATAGGCACATGTCAACAGTGCCCCTGTCACAGACGTGAAACTCTTCAAGACCATCAGACCTCCATTTCCTTGGGTACAAAGGTAGATTTTCAGCATATAATTTGCAGACATCAAACACTAACAGACATCTGCGAGACCTTACCCACAAATTAGTAACTTTGGATGACTTCATTATTAACAATATCAGTGATGATCCATAACAGTGCAGAAACACTGGACAGAAAATATTCCTAAGAATCGCAAATAATAAGTGGATCCCCCTTGGTTGAACGCACAATGTAAGGTACATAAACATATGTACTCAAAATAAACTGGTATAAGTCTTCAAGTGAGAAAAGTAGAATTTTGTATGTAAATATATAAAACAATTCCTTACATTAACTTTTATTCAAAATGTATGTACATTTATTCAAGCTCTATAGGAGGACTTTGTGTGGATGAAACTCGGTGTGTATGTAATGTCAATTCTTCACTCTTAAAGAGTGGATAAATAAAATGTTGGAAGCTGGAAGACAGAGAAAAACCAACTGACTAACGGCAAGTAGCGGCCTGGTCGTCCTGTGCAGGACCACATGACCATCGCCCAGGACAGGCCTGAGTGGCGGGCCTCGTCAACTGTCGTATCAACGACTGATAACAGGGACGAATGATTGATGATGACTGATGGAGGATCTTACACAGAAAATCTCTCTATAATGTGAGGGCCTGTAATCGTCTCTAATCACAGTGTAGGATACAATCCACACAGACACTACCGCTCATCCTTCCTGTGTCTAAGTCCCTCACCCTCACCCCACCCCGTCTGTCTCCCAATCTTATGTTTGTGGCAATCCTGAAATTTTAAATAACACATAACAAGGAATATTATAAACCTATTTTCCTTTTGGTACCTGAAATGATGTGGATGGAAAAATGGAAGTTGATGGGTGGCTGGGTAAATAAGCGAAATAAAAGCTAGTCAAAGTACAGTCTGTTGTCTTCAATAGAACTAACAACGTGACCTCTGACATTACGGCTTTAGTGCAGGTCACGATAGCTAACACAACACCAAAGCCTCGCAGAACTGACGGAATACACATCCTGGTGGTTTCAGGGTTCAGTACCTTGTTGTTTAGGGACCTAGCTCTGTGGTGCTATCTTTATCTTCATCCTTGTCAGTCAACTATTAACAGCTCCATGTGCACAGCACTCCGGTCACCCACGTGACAGCAAGAGCTTTTAATTTCGAGCATGCCAGCCAAACCTCGCGGTGATATCGCAAAAACCTTGTCCACGAGATCCACAGAAGCGAGAAGCCCGCGTGTTGATAAATCAGGGAGACCTCTCACAGCCGGCAATCCCGGGTCTCGTGGTGAGGGGCTGGTGAGGGGCTGGCTGTGGCATTGTGAGTTATTCCAGTCCCTATCAGCACCCGCACACCGACTCCAGCTTCCACAGGGCAAAGTCCAACATAAATTGTTGCCACGTGCCAAAGATGTTTGGTGGACTGGGAGGTGCACGGTTGAGTCTCCAGCCAACCATTAGGTACATTATCTCACACTGATACCTCCCACACCTCCCACGCCTACAAAACTGATTTTCTGTATCTTGATGTTCCTAACATTCAGCTACGTCACGTGATGTAACTTGATGTCCCGTTCTCTCTCGTCCATGTCGAGACCACGTGGCGGGGAAGGGGGTACCTGGTCTAATGTCTCCTGGGAGCAGAAATAAAGTGTGACTGGGGATTTTCAGACTGCGGACCAGCTGAGAGAATTATTCTGTACAAGGTTCTCTGTAAAAGTGACCTTCGACCTGTTGGTGAGTCTAGCTTTGAGTGGCAAATAGTTTTACAAGAGCGGTTGATTTTTTTTTCTTCTACCCTTTCTTAATCGTGGTTGTGAGCTTAGAAACAGAACATTAATTATCTGTCGAGGTCAAAGTGCCACTGTCCTTCATCTATCCTTTGACTCGATATGAGATAGTTATTCTAGCAGTGGGGCAAAGGTTAACAAGGTTTCGACAGAAGCTTTACTCTGGGGCGGGAAGCTGGTCTGGTAAGTGTCAGTCCACTCCTTCCTACCTGTTCTTTTTTTTATTTTTGTCCACCCTCAAATGTGATATGAACTGTGGTCTTGGGAGTGGTGCTGACGATCCCATGGTCAACAGAAAACTTTGGGCGGTTCGCTGGCGAGCTGTGTGTCTGACGGCTCAACGGCTGATGGCCGTCCTCCCGACTGTTTATTGATTCTGTTGGAGGAGGAGGAAAGTTCGCAGCAGCCTCCTCAGCCTCCTGGTCTTTAATGCCTGGAGTTTGGTTTTTTTCTGTATCAGGAGCCAGGAGTCCCTCGAGTCAGTTTTGCATCCATAGAGCATTATGGGAACTCTGGTGACTCGTACAGTCGGAGCATGGCAAGCCCCTTGATGATGTTACAGTTTCCAATCGTCTTCCGCCTGGATGTTGTTGCTGTTGTTGTGTCAAATCCTGTTCAGACACTTCTGTCGCTGTTGCAATCCTGACGTACATTCCTGTTGTTCAGGAACATTACAGGCAGCAGTAGTTTTATTTCCACCTGTTCTTCTCATCAGTCTCTTGGTGGTCTTGTAGTTACTTGCTGTGGGGAAGCCTGACACCTGTTATTGAGGGTGCAGACCAGGGTAGATGGAGTCTGTAAGGATGTTTGTGCACCATGGAAACCGGGGTTAACCGGGTACAATGCCTCTAGGGATGCTTCCACACTAAAGAGCGAAAAAACAATGTATAGGAGAGTATGTGGCTGACCTGTGTACCTGTGAACAGAGGGGACTGTACCTCCACTGTGCTTTATGTCCCCCACCACCAGCTGCCTGCATCACCAGGGTCGGTGACCGAACTGACGGCAATAATTCTCTGGACAGAAACGAAGAATTTGTCGACAGCTGAGATGCCGGGACCCGCCTACAGGCGGCGACACCTAGCCTCTCGTAAAGGTCACACTGTCGAAATGGAGACCTGGCATCCATCTTTTTTTAACCCTTTATCCAAAGACTGATCGCAGGAAAATATCGGCTGACAACTATATCATGGCATACAACTAGCGCCTGTGTATTTACACTTCCAACAAAAGGTCTTTTCAAGTGTCATCGTAAAGGTTGTCATCATACCTTTGACCTTCCGGCGTTTAAACTGCCAGCCGCCACTGTCAGGCCAGCATTTCCTGACAATAAATAAATAATAGTGACAAGAGAACAGCTATCTATCTCCTCTATCTCTTGCTTCCCGCAGTCTGACCAAAATGTTATCATACAGGCGCGAGCACTTATGACTAGCGATTACCCACAAGACCTGCCAGCCGTCCGCCCAGCCGGTCACAATGCAGTCCCACCGCTGCTCTGCTGCAGCTTCTCGCTCATGTTTGCTAACTCGCTGATTGAGTTCTGCTCCTTTATTCGTTTTGCTGCTCCACAAAAATTCTTGTGGGCTTAGAACTCGCTGGCGACCAGCAGCCGAGCGGAAAGGCCAAATGACCTTGTTTCCATGTAAATCGTGTAGCCTCCCCCCACACTCTCCCCCTCCATCTCTCCAGGTCCTGCCTTTGTCTTGGTCTTTCGATCAGCCCCAATTAAACGGTAATTTGTATGTTCACATGTAATGCACAGCCCTCCACGGCGACAAAGTGTTTGCTGTCATCTTGAGTTATTAGCGAGGGAGCAGCTGAGCGGAGCGAGCTCAACAGTCAACACTGGGATGTGACAATGAGTACAGAGCAGCAGACAGCAGACAGGAGAGGAGTGCACGCGCGCACACACACACACATGCACGAGAGGAAGAGAATGTTGTGGGGTGGACACAGAGAGAAATCAGGACACTAACGTGAGGCTGGAGGCTACTTAGGTTGTCGGTGCAGTTCAAAGAGATAGTTATGACATATTTCATGATTGGGGGATGGCTGTGCACTGGAAACATCTTTCAAATTCCAGTTTTATGGCTCTTCCGGCTTTGCAACGAGCTGACATCTAATTTGTCGTTATTGTTGTCGCTGTTGCTGGGCGGCTCCGCTGTTTGTGGGCTTTTGTTGCTGTGACAGGTGAGTTTGTGGAGGGCTGTCACACCTGTGTCTGTGGCTACCTGATACCTGTGTGTCGATGGCTACATAAAAGTTCTATGTGACAGGTATACCAGTGTATGTTGTAGACCTGCTCATGCCGCCTGGAAAATGCTAGAAAGGCGAGAGCCGCCCATTACATTGACAGTATTCTAGTATTCCCTGTGATATTCCCCTACTAGTGGCGACCTCTGCAGCAGCTTCAAGGGTCACACACACAAACATCAAAGACTATCCACCAGCCAGCATCCATGAATGGAAATATCACATGTAGGTCTGATGGAAACCCTATGTACCATTTAGGATAATTAGGTACTAATGTGTGATAAGGTAATTAGTCCAGATGAATGTCCGACATGCTGACACTTAATGTGTAGTTTGCTGGATCCTGGGACACTGTGGGACAATGGCAGTTACAAATAGAGATGTGAAGACCAATACTGAAGACACACAAATACTGAATCCCAATGTACCCGCCAGTTCATTAACACCCTAATGAACACCAGTCCTCTCCTGTCGTGTTTCTACAATATCTTGCAAGGTCCGCTCCACCCACTCCAACCTTCTCATGTCGGGGGACAAGAAACAAAAACAAAGAAAGACAAAACCCTAGGGAACAGAACTGACTGGTGGTGTCTTGAATGACATGCAGGAAGTAGGTTTTCTGATTCCACAAGCTTCAGTGAATTCACAAATGCTGTGAATGATGATACAGGCTGTGCACTGTGCTAACTGAGTTTGTCTTCAAGTGCAGGCTGTGTGAAATGCACATTGACCGAGCTTGCAAGAGAAAACAAAATTACCGCAGACAAAAACTGTTGGTAAAAGGGTCTTAACAGCTACAGACGCTTACAGAAAATGAGTTATTTGAACTGATAAGAACATAAAAGCTTGTGAAGAGAGCGGGTAATGAAATCCGCGGGCCCGGCGATGCAGTCATCATCGAATCATCGACTAAAAGAAGAAGCAATCTTCAGAGTATTACAGGCCCGCTAGCTCTCCGACATAATGGATGGAAAGAAGAATACAATAAGCAATAAAAAATAGTAATAAAAACATAATAAGGCAAGGATTATCATCGTTCACTTTAAACACAATAAATGGTTATTTCAAATAAATCAGGGAAAAGTTGTATGTCACTTCTGACAGAAATAAATCTTCTGTAAGCCACCAGAACTTTTTGATGTCGAATGAAATGTACACAAGCGAGAAGTAATAATCTCAGTTTCTAGTCGATTATTTGTGTATCTTTTTATCCGTTAGTACATATTTCATTCCCTCAGTTCGGTATGTGGAGTTTAGAATGTCCACAGGTTGTGGTTTCAATACTATTAAAATAAATCTTTTGACAAATTACTTCAATTTGAGAGACTGGCAAACCCCTCGCACCAGCGGGGTGAAGTGATATAATATACAGTTTAATATATAATAGAGTTGACATAAGCAAGGATGGGAGGTGGGGCTCAAGAGGTCATTGACCTCCCAGTGAATGAAGGGTCCGCCCCCACTATTGTAGCTCGTGTTGTTTGCGTGGAGGGAGATTAGGAGGAAGATGACGAGGGAAATGGTGGATGGAGGACGAGCACAGAAGTGAGCATGCAGGCCAGCAAACAGCCCAACACGTGGCCTGGACCCCGTGTGTGTCCTCAGGATGAGGGAGGTGTGGAGGAGGCGAGGAGGAGGTGTGGAGGAGGCGAGGAGGAGGCGAGGAGGAGGTGTGGAGGAGGCGAGGAGGAGGATGGGAAATGTCCATGGCGGTGAATGTCAGACGATGTCTTTTCTCAAATATTGATTAAGCGGCTAACGGAGAACTGAACACGATTTTACTAAACCCCGGATAGCTGCAGGTTGTCATGGGGCTGCTTATTGCTTGTGTGTATTCATTGTTGTGAACTGTCAGCTTTACTCTCTCTCTCTCCCTCTCCTTTATCTTTTATTATGTTATTGTATTTTGTTATTTTATTTTGTCAATATAGTTGAGTTCAGCATACCATTCACTTTTTTAAGCCAAGTGGTAGATTTTAAAAAAGACACTGTTATCATCGTTGTTGTCCTTTACCCCTTCCTCCCTCATTGCTTCTCTTTTTATAACTCTGTCAATCTTCCTTTGTCCATCCCTCGCCATTTCTCTTTGTCTTTTTCATCCGTTTTTCTCCATTTCCCGATCTCTCTTTCTCACGTGAAATCTTGTTTTCTGTCACGTGCACCGAACATACAACAGACACACAGACAAACACACTACACGCTTGACACAAACAGCATTACACACTCACCATGTAATGCCGACATCAACTACTGTAACATTACACAACATCAAGTAACCACAGGCTAACATCATCACAACAATAGTGTTGCAGGCATTACAGCCAAACTAAACCGTGGCTCACATGATGGCCATTCCTCTAGAAATTAATTACATTTAAAGAATTTGTTTGAAAGAAATAGTATTTCAGAACATTTTATTCGTTTTAAACGCATTGATTTTCTGTCTTTCCTCTTCCTTATTGAAGCACTCGCTACAACATATGATTGTGTCATGTGTGTGTGCGTGCGTGCGTGCGTGCGTGCATGTGTGTGTTTATGTCTGTGCACATGTTTGTGTGTGTGTGTGTGTGTGCGAGCGTGTATGGGTGTTTGAATAGAAGTATTTGTATGTCTCTGTGTTGGTGTGTCTGCATGTATGCGTGTGCGCGTGTGAATGTGTGTGAGCGTGTGTTTCTGTGTGTGTCTGTCCGTATGTGTGTCCGTGTCCGTGTACACGTGTATGTGAGTCGGTAAGTATTTGCTTGTCTATGTGCATCGTGTAAAGTGTTTGTGTGTCAGTACTATGCTGTTAGTGGCCGTTGAACTCCTGTAAGTGGATGTTTGCTGTGTGGAGAAGCTTGCAGACAAGAGAACACTACACACGATGAGGACTGTACCTACGACACCGATTCGTATCGCAAAATCGATGTAAGCGGTGCAACCACAAACATTTGCTTGTTTTGTGTGAGAGAAATAGTTTCCCCGGGTGGTGGGTTCGCATCACAAACACCGGGGATAATGGGGTACGAGACGGGAGGACAACTCCTGGCGGCCTGATTGTCAACACCAGTGACATCCACAGACTACCAGTCATCGGACACACGAGGTAAGCACGAGATGTTCACGGTCCTCACTGCCCTCTGCAGTCAACGATGTCAACACGATGAACACTAGACACGATGCATTGTCCACAGACAAAAACGATAAACGACGACGACGACGAACATAAGACACACACACACGCACTCAGTGAATAAATAAAACCATTGCACACAAGATACACAAGTGATAGAGAGAAAAGGAAACGCGATACCCAGCTACTTGCAGCAGCTTCTGGGAGGAATACAAAGCGACTCGTGGTAATCCTCCCCGTGCCCACCTTCCCAAGAGGGAAGGGACACAAGCCTTGTCGATCTCAAATCAAGGCATGGTCATGAACTGCCAAAAGCCAGACTTGAAAGCCAAAGAAACATCAGCTTGGATGGCAGCAACTCATCCTAGCCCCGTATGCCGAGCGTGGGGCTCGTCTTCAAACTTTGGGAGCGAAACCGATCTTCCAGGAGCTGGAGTCTGACAAGACATGGCCGGCACAAGTTCCGGTTACCAGATCCCCATTGCCTTGCAATGGCTGCCCGACAAAAACTAAACTGTGAAAATATCATCCTGGCGGTTACAGCAGACCACAGCACAAGAAAGGCCGCTTCCACCTCCCTGCCCCAACCTCAACTGTCAAGTGAGAAGGAATGTTTGAAAAATGAACGTTGGATTCAATACTGACAGGCAGCTAAGAAACTAGGGTAGCTGAGAGACTAAAAGATGTTAAGATGTAGGTCAGAGATAGCTAAGAGACTAAGAGTTACAGAAAGAGACTAAAAGGTAAGTCAGGGTAGAGCAGGGGTGGGCAACTTCTCCGGTCGGCGGGCCGGATATGGGGAAATGAAGTCCTTGGCGGGCCAGATTACTGGATCAATACCTTAATCGCTTGTTTATCTACATATGCAAGGAATAAATCGTGTTTAATGTAAACTCGTAAACTTTAATTTTAAAGCATAGAGAGCGAAAACAGTATTTAATGATGTTAAGGTAATGTACTTCAATAGCTGCTGAAGTCAATGAGACAGCTGCGGCTGATCAAAGTTGTCAGCAAGTTGCTTGAACTCTGGCTGCATGTCGGACATAGAAATCCTCAGTAGAGACTGCACGTGAACATCAGTTACACTGGAACTCAGATTTGTCTTGCTAATGTTCATGGTCGAAAATGTCTGCTCACAAATGTATGTAGACCCGAACAGAACAAGTAGTTTCATGGCCATCTTTCTCAGGTTGGCAAACTTGGACTCATTCAGTGAAGCATAAAATTTGTCAATGTTTTCAGGTTGGAATTTCTCTTTCAGGGTAGAGGCACACTGCAGGTCAATCAATTCCAGCTGTAGACCATCCGGCACCTTTTCAAAGTCAGTTGTAAACGGGCATGACAAGAT